>PVHT020000140.1:11845435-12009784 GCA_004024745.2 Catagonus wagneri
AAAAAAAAAAAAAAAAAAAAAAAAGATCCAAATCAGTATCCATGAGGATGTGGGTTCAATCCCTGGCCTCACTCTGTTAAGATTCTGGTGTTGAAACAAGTGCTTATGGCTGGTGTAGGCCAGCAGCTGCAGCTCTGATTTGATCCCCTAGCCCCAGGAACTTCCTTCCATATGCGGCAGGTGTGGCCCTGAAGAGAAAAGAAAAAATCCAGAACAGAGGGCAATGTGATGTGTGATGGGATACTTGATGGTTTGTATTTCTAGTTTAGAGCTCCATGTGATTTTAGGGGCAACTTATTTTTCTTGCTGCTTCTCCACCTCTGACCTATCTTTGGCTTCCACAGCCAGAAGTAACATTATATCACTGAACTGACTTGGGCTGAATCTTCTTTGTGTTGGAAAAATGCGTTCTACCTATAGAATATTGTCAATCAGGTTTAATGCACATAACAAATCCTAAGATCATATTGGTTGGAGATAATTAAAATTTTAATTGCATCTGTAAAAGTGTGCATGGCATTGAATGGACGGGGAAGTCATATAAAACCTCAGAGCAAAGATGATCACACAGTTTTAACCTTTGGTTTTCTGTCCTTAAAATTAAGTATATTGACATGATTGGAAAGCTGCTTTCTTTTTTTCTTCCATTCTTTAAAGAGAATAGACATTGGGGACATTGTACTTCAATTAGGCACTCATTCTTTCCTTCTACCATGAATTGCTTTTGCTATGGAAATCTTTTTCTTTCTATGAAAATGTCTCATTGTGTAGTTCTGTATAAGTTGTTCCCTCCTTCTTTATACAATAAACTAGAAAATTTAAAAAGTCAAATGGTACTTCTAAACATACACTAAAAAATAGCAATTTTCTTCTCTATCCTATTCACTCCTAATTCCTGCTTCCCTGAGGAAACCCTTTTCAACTTTTTAAGCTATTCTTTAATATTTGCTTCTGTACTATTTCTTGAATTTTGTAAGCTTTGTATCTTTTTTTTGTATTGGCTTAGGCAACAACATAAAGTTACTTCTCTGTATCTTTTCTATTGAATGCCTATTAGGAAGGCTGAGAAACTAGTTCTTAAATATAAAACAAAGACACTTACATACACGCATTCACATTATATGGACATACAGTGCAACTACATTCACTCCTAAATACCCTGTTCTCTCTCTGTAGTCATTCTCTTCTTTCAATATACTTACATTTTTTGTTCAGTATTATGTTTGTATTATGAACATTTTTTGTTCAGTATTATGTTTGTATTACGAAGACTAAAACAGTGTAGTACATCACAATCACGTTTTTCTTTTTTTGAAGAATTAGTCCTTCTTGAGATCCTTCATTATCACAATTTAATTTTGTTTTGTTATTGCTGTATGAACCCCAAATTTATATCTACAGTCAATCTAACATTTGACGATATCCCTTGAATATATTCAAACGTATTAGATATTTTATCTGTTTTGTTTTCTTGCTGGAGTTATTGCTTCTGGAACCCACAAATTTCCTGCTCCATTTTTAAAAATTGAAGTATAGTTGATTAACAATGTGATATTAGTTTCATGTGTACGACAGAGTGATTCAAAAATTTTATAGGTTATACACTATTTAAACTTATAAAATATTGGCTATATTCTCTTTGTTTATACACCCTTATTTTGTACATAGTAGTTTGTACCTCTTAATCCTCCATTCCTGTCTTGCCCCTCCTCCCTCCCCTCTCTCCACTGGTAACCACTAGTTCTTTGTGAGTCTGTATTTTGTATATTCATTCATTTAATTTTTAGATTGTACAAATTAGTGATAATTTATCTTTCTCTGACTTAATTTCTCTTGGCATTATACCCTCCAGGTCCATTCATGTTGTTAAAAATGGCAAAATGTCATTAGTTTTTATGGTTGTGTAATATTCCATTGCCTTTTTTGTCCATTCATCTGTTGATGGACACAGATTTTCTCCTTATCTTGGCTAATGTAAATAATACTGCATGAACATTTGGGGTGCAGGTGTCGTTTCAAATAAGTGTCTTCATTCTCTTTGGTTATACACCCAACAGTAGAATTGCTCGATCATATGATAGGTCTACTTTGAGTTTCTTGAGAAAACTTTTCAGTGTTTTTCATAGTATTTGACACCAGTTCACATTCACCAACTGTGTGCAAAGGTTCTCTTTTCTCCAAATCCTCACTGGTGTATTTTTGTGCTCTTTTGATGATGACCATTTTGACAGGTGTGAGGTGATTATGGTTTTGTTTTCATTTCCCTGATAATAAGCAATGTTTAGCATCTTTTAATGTGCCTGTTGGCCATTCATGTGTCTTCTATGGAAAAATGTCTATTCAGGTTTTAATTTTGGCTTTTTAAAAAATATATTGCAGGAACTGTTAGAGATATTAACCCCTTATTAGTAATATCATTTGTAAATTTTTTTTTCTCATTCAGTGGGCTTTTTGTTTTGTTGGTTTCGTTTGCTGTGCAAAAATCTTTAATTGGGCCTCATTTGTTCATTTTTGCTTTGTTTGCTTTGGGAGAAAGATCACACAAAAATATTGTTACAATTTATGTTCAAGGGTATTCTGCCTATGGTTTCTTCAAGGATTTTTATGGTCTCCTTGTCTTACGTTTAGGTCTTTAATACATTTTGAGTTCTGTTTTTCTATATGCTGTGAGAGAATATTCTAACTTTATTCTTTTACATGTAGCTGTCCAGTTTTCCCAGCACCACTTATTGAAGCAGCTGTCTTTTCTCTACTGTCTATTCTTGCCTTCTTTGTCATGGAGTAATTGACCGTAAGAACATGGGTTTATTTTTGACTCCTTTTTCTGTTCCATTGATCTGTCTGTTTTGTTTTTGTGTCATTGCCATACTCTTTTGATTATTCTAGCTTTTTAGTATAGTCTAAAGCCAGAAAGCAAAAACCGTACAGCTCTATTCTTTGTAGAGATTACTTTTGCTGTTTGGGGTCTTTGTGTTTCTATACAAATTTTAGAATTGTTAGCCATTGGTATTTTGGTAGGGACTGCTTCGAATCTGTAGATTTTCTGGGTAGCATGGTCATTTTAATAATATTTCCAATACATGAATGTGGTATCTTTCCATTTGTGTAATCTTCAGTTTCTTTCATCAGTGTTTTATGGTTTTTTGAGTATGGGTCTTTTACCTCCTTAGTTCGTTAATAGGTATTTTATTCTTTGTGATGGTAAATTGGATTGTTTTCCTTAATTTTTATTTCTGATAGTTTATTATTATATAGAAATGTAATCTATTCTGTATCCTGCAACTTTACCAAATTGATGAGCTCTAGTCATTTTTTGGTGTCTTTAGGATTTTCTGTGTATAGTTTCATGTCATCTGCAAACAGTGATAGTTTTACCCCTCATTTCCAATTTGGACTACTTTATTTTTTCTTTTTGGGGCTGTACCTGTGGCATATGGAGGTTCCCAGTCTAGGGGTCCAATCAAGAGCTGTAGCTGCCAGCTTATGCCACAGCAGTGCAAGATCCGAGCTGCATCTGTGACCTACACCACAGCTCATGGCAATGCCAGAACCTTGACCCACTGAGTGTGGCCAGAGAATGAACCCATGTCCCCATGGATGTTAGTCTGGTTCATTAACTGCTGAGCCACGACAGGAACTCCTATTTCTTTTTCTTGTATGATTGCTTTGTCTAGGTTTTATTCTACTGTTTTGAGTAAGAGAAGTATAATCGTGCATCCTTTTCTTGTTCTTGATGTTAGAGGAAATGCTTTCAGCTTTTCACTGTTGGTGGTGCTGAACTCTAGCTTTTACTTGTTTGTAAAACTTTTGATCTCTACATCAAATTTAAAGCCTTCCTGAGTAGAAGTTTCTTGATTTTAGGCTTTTAACTTACATGACTTTAAATTTATTGTGCCACTCTCTTCAGGAGTATTGAGTTTCTGCCAAAAAGCTTGTATTGTTCCAATTTTGATTGGCTGTTGTCTAAGCTTGAAGCACAGTAGTCATTTTGGAACTTTCATCATTATTCTGGGAATCTTTTGTTTCTCTTTTGTTTTGGATCTTTGTTTTCTAGATTCCTGATTTTTCAGTTTCTCCTGTTTATAATGTGCATATCTCCCTGGGTTCCCTAAGAAAGGAAATTTTTGAGGCTTTTCTGTCTGAAAAATAACTTTTTCTATAATTTTTTTACAGCTTGGCTTGGTATAAAATTCCAGATTGAAAATAATACCTCTTAGAATAGAGAGGTACAGTGACATCCTTTCAGATGTTCTTTTTACTCTGGGAACATGTATTTCTATTTGAAGTGTTGTGAAATTTCAAAGTAATACATCTAGTTGTGGATCTTTTACTGTCTTTTATTCAATATTTCATGAGTCTTTATTTCATGATCTACCATTTCATTTGTGTTTTTTCTTTTCTTCCTTTATCAACTCTTTAATAATTTATTTGCTCTCTAGTATTGCTATCTTTTGAATACTAATTTCCAGGTTTAATTCCTTGCTGTACCTATGTTTTCTAGTCTGATTTTCATATTTTTTTGAGCTTTGATGTTTTCTCAACCATTGGGTTGAAACTACAAATATTTCTATGGAATTATCTTAATTTTGGTATTAATATTTTTCATTCTTAGAGCTCATTTTTCTGCTACTTTTAAAATAGGGTTTTACATGTTTTTTAGTTGGATTTCCTCTATGAAAATTAATCAAAACTTTTTTTTCTTTAGTTTTAGTAGTAATTGTCATAGATTTTTTTTGTTGTTATTCTCTTTAAATTTTGGTTTCCCTCATTTGCAGTCTTAAGGCTTTCCTTAAATGTCTGTCATCATTGATTCCCCCACCCCAACTCATTTTAAAATGAGGCAGACATCCTGCTTTACAGCACTGGGAACTATATCTAGTAACTTATGATGGAGCATGATAATGTGAGAAAAAGGAATATATATATGTATGTGTGACTGGGTCACCTTGCTGTACAGTAGAAAATTGACAGAACACTGTAAACCAGCTATAATGGAAAAATCATTAAATAAATAAAAATAAAGTAAAATGAGGTGTGCACACATACACAAAGCCCTATTCAAAACTCTCTGATGGGGCAAGCCTTCTCAACTGATAAGCTTCAGATTGGGTAATCAAGTTGCCCCTGTGTGGCTTGAGAATCTCCAAATGTAAATATCCAGTGTTCCTTTCTCTCACACTGTCCGTTTACTCCCAGAGAAATGCAGCAATTCCTTGCATGAGTGGTACAAGCATTGCAGAAGATGAGTAGGGGTGGGAGGGTTTATGGTTGTCCCACTATTCAGCATAGTTACTGTCACTCACTGTTCTAAGAATGATACACAATCCTTTCTGTAGCTATACTTGAGCTCTTTCTCTAGAGCTAGTTTCAACTTATTTGAAATAAACAACCTCTGTATTATGGGTGCAACACAGCCAACCCATGTGATGGGGAAAGTATCTGGAAGTCAACCTGCAATTGTTAAATCCTGTTTTAAATGATCGTATAAAACTGGGAGTTCCCTCGTGGCTCAGTGGTTAACTAATCTGACCAAGAACCGTGAGGTTGCAGGTTCGATCCCTAGCCTTGCTCAGTGGGTTAAGGATCCGGCGTTGCCGTGAGCTGTGGTGTAGGCTGCAGACACGGCTCAGATCCCGCGTTGCTGTAGCTGTGGCAGAGGCCAGTGGCTACAGCTCCTGTTAGACCCCTAGCCTGGGAACCTCCATATGCCGCAGGTGTGGCTTTAGATAAAGGCAAAAAAGACAAAAAAAAAAAAATGATTGTATAAAACCAATCCTGCTTGCTGACTGACTCTACATTCATTCCCACTTTCACTCTTTATTCACTGCATATCCCTACTCTTAGAATAGCCCTTGGCACATACTAGGCACTCACTAAATATTTGAATTAATACGATAAATGGCTTTATAACTTTTGTCTCTGATTGCTGAGCACCTTTTTTTTTTTCTTTTGATTTTTTAGGGCCACAGGTACAGCATATGCAAGTTCCCAGCTAGGGGTCAAATTGGAACTGTAATTGCCAGCCTACACCACAGCCACACAGGATCCCAGCTGTATATGTGACTTACACCACAGCTCGTGACAACACTGGATCCTTAACCCACTGAGCACCTCTAATGTTTTACTGTAGACACCTACGTGATAGATCCAGAGTTCAGCTTCTCAGGCTACTTTAGTTAACACTCCTCTACCCAGATTAACTTCTCCTCACTGCTCTTTGATCCCTTCTTGTCTTTCCTGGTTTTGTGACTTGACTCCTTTGCTGTCATTTTTATAAGCATTGGAGGTAGGAGAGATGTACAGTAATAGTTATTGAATCTGACATACAGCTACATAGATTTTTCTTTAATTTTGTCATAATTATATATGTATCATTATATAAAATATTTTATGCAGCAACATGGGTGGAACTAGACTGTCATACCAAGTGAAGTAAATCAGAAAGAGAAAGACAAATACCATATGATATCACTTATATCTGGAATCTAATACACGGCACAAATGAACCTTTCCACAGCATGGAGAACAGACTTGTGGTTGCTGAGGGGGAGGGAAGGGGATGGACTGAGAGTTTGGATTAATAGACACAAACTATAGCATTTGGAGTGGATAAGCAATGAGATCCTGCTGTATAGCAAAAGGAACTATAATCACTTGTGATGGAACATGATAGAGGATAATGTGAGAAAAAGAATATATATATGTATGACTGGGTCACTTTGCCGTACAGTAGAAATTGACAGAACAAGTAAATCACCTATAATGGAAAAAAATCTTTAAAAAATGTAGAAATTATATGTATCCACACCTTTTAAAAGGCTTATTATCATTTTAGTCATCTTTGCCTTGGATTCTTTCTCTCATAAAGAACTAAAATATCACACAGATGTATAGTTAAAGCCTCTTTGAACTTGCTTCAATTTCGGTCTTTTCCCTCACTCCTCAGAGGTGATTATTTTAACTGCATTTGGTATAACTTATTCCCATTCGTGGGAATGTCTATATGCATCCCTAAGTAATTTGTCATTTTATTTTGCATGTTTGAGAGTCTGTATAAATAGTGCTGTATATGTTGTAACTTTTTTCATTCAACATGTTTTTTTGTAATGCATACATGTCGATGCGCTCATTTTAATAGCTGTAAGGTATTCTATGAGTGGATTCTATATTTTTTACTGCTCTCTTAGCTTAAAAGCTATCTGGAGTGCAAATCAAGTCCTTAATGTTCATTGCATTCCACCACTACAAAGAAGCACTGTAGTTTTAAGAACCTGGACCATGGTGTCAAGTAGATCTGGGTTCAAATCTAAAATCTTTGATTTACTAGTTGTGTCATTTAGGGCAAGTTACTTAACCACTTAGGTTCTGGTATCATCATTCATAAAACTTAAATACTAAATGGTGTAGACCTTATCCTTGTGAATATTAAAGAATTATGTAGATTTCAACACAATGTTTTATAATAAGTAATCAGGTAATGGAGCTGCTACTATTATATGATGGCCATTAATTCATTTACTCAAAAATCGTAGAACTGGTTCTTCAACTATTCTGGGATGTTGGAGCTCTCTTTATAACCCCTCCCCCTCCAAGTAGTAATCTGTCCTCTGTGTGAACACTTTCAGTGACTTGAAATTCTCAGAGTTCATCTTAATTTTAAACGGCTTTGTGAAAATTAGGCTCACTATAAGGAATAAAAAAAAAAGAAAAAAAACCTCCCTCTAGTTGCTGCAGAAATGGTCCTATTTCTATCACTTGGGATCGAGCAGAACAAACCTAATCCCTCTTCCATATGACAGACTTTCAAAATATTTGAAGACAAATATCTAGTCCCCTTGAGTCTAATTATATTGAAAATGGGAAAAAAGGAAAGGAATCGCTACATGTCAGTGATAGATGAAGCCTCACATGTCGAAATGGGTAAAAGCAGCGATAAGTACCTTGGAACTTCCCCTGTACTACTTACTCCAAAATGAAAAAACTTTGCCAGAACCTCCTTTTGTGGAAATCTTGTTTTATTGAAATTCTTTGTTACTACGTTTTGGGGATTTACCTTGATGGTATTAACATAAGTGCTACCAAATGGACTGAGAAATAATCTTTAAACATATCTTATAGAGTCTTTATTGTCATCTATTATACTTTAAGCCTGAAATGGATAATAATGGAAATGCTCTGGTTTTTACAAGGCAATAATGTGGTGTCTGAGCAGTGAAACTTTATTGTGAGGGAGACTGCAGAGCAGTTTAGCCCACAGCTGCTCTCTGATGAATGCCGGCCTGCTACCACTCTAGATCGGTTTCAGAAAGTTCTGGTAACAAAGTTACCCCTGCTTCCTACTTTCCTACTTGAGTTTCTGACTTTTATTCCAGGTATTGTGTTCAAAACCTGCACACCTGGGGTTCCCGTTGTGGCTCAGTGGAAACAAATATGACTAGCATCCACGAGGACGTAGGTTTGATCCCTGGTCTCTCTCAGTGGGTTAAGGATCCAGCATTACTGTGAACTGTGGTGTTAGCTGGGATCTGGCATGGCTGTCGTGTAGGCCAGTGGCCTACAGCTCTGATTGGACCCATGGCCTGGGAACCTCCACATGCCTCGGGTGCGGGCCTAAAAAGACAAAAGACAAAACACAAACAAAAAAAAAACCCTGCATGCCTACCATCTCATCTTCAACTGAAACCACTTTTAAAACTACCCACTTAGATAAAAACATTAAGATATGGAGACTTGTGATTGAGCACTAGGACTGCTCTCATCGCCTAGGCTTTCTGTAGATAGTCGGCCTGTGTGTTTTCCTTTGAGTTGTAAATGCAACTAATTGTGTCCTTTAAACAAGTTGTCCCTTTAGGGTCTGTAGTCAGAAACTGAGGAAGAGAATGGTAAACTATAGCCCTTGGGCCAAAGCCAGATACTGCTGTTTTTTTCTTTTTTCTTTTTCTTTTTTTTTTAGATCCACACCTGTGGCGTTTGGAAGTTCCTAGGCCAGGCTAGGGGAACAGCAACATAGAATCTGAGCCCTGTTTGCGACTCTGCCCCACAGCTCATAGGAACCCCAGATACTTAAATCATTGAGCAAGACCAGGGATTGAACCCACATTTTCATGGATACTAGTCAGGTTCTTAAGCTGCTGAGTTACATCAGGAACTCCTTTTTCCCCCCACTAATATTGGATCTTTATTTAGATATGGATTCCAGTAACTCACCTTTAGAATGACATTTTGAAGACAAAGGGGGTGGAAATGAACATAGATGGCATTCAGTAAATGTTACTTATTTCATTGGATATAAGTTTTAAAACTCCTTAAGTGACAGAAATTCATCCTGAATAAGAGATCCAGGCTTTCTGCCTGGACATTAAACTGCTATCTGCTTACCTATAACTTGTGAGCTAAGAATAGTTTTTAAATTAAAAAAATTTAAAAATTGGAGTTCCCATTGTGGCTCATGGGTAATGAAGCTGACTAGCATCCATGAGGATTTGGGTTTGATCCCTGGCCTCAATCAGAGGGTTAAGGATCCGGCGTTGCTGTGAGTTGAAGTATAGGTCGCCGACACAGCTTGGATCTGGCAATGCTGTGGTGTAGGCCTGCAGCTGCGGCTCTGATTCGACCCCTAACCTGGGAACTTCCATATGTGAAAGTGTAGACCTAAAAATAAAAAATAAAAATAAAACAACAACAACAAAAAATTTAAACCATTTTTGTGACATATGAAAGTTATATGAAATCAAGTTTCAGTGTCCATAAATTTCACTGAGTTAAAAAAAAAAAAGCAACTTGGATCAAGGAGAGACTTAAATACAAGGAACCATTACAAATTCAGTAAACACAAAGAACTCAAGGGAAGAATGCCAATGCCACATACAATTTGAAGACTTATTTCTGTCAAAAGGAAAAAAGAAAATAAATGTAGTTTGAGGTAACTTGCCCATTAACTTATTCAGAGCATTAAGGAAGAAGAGGCTTAGGATTATTAGGAAAGCTGGCAAATAAAAATATGAGTGGAATCGACAAAGGGTTTAACACTTGGAATTTTGGGTTGAGTCCTAGTTTTACTATGTACCAGCTATGTGAAAGTGGGCAAAATACGTTATAAGGCTTAGGTTTTGCCATCTGTAAAAATAGGTATAGTAATAATACACTTGACCCTTGAACAACTGAGCAGGTCTACTTATATGTAGATTTTTTTTCACTAAGTTCATATTATAGTATGCTAAATCTGTGGCTGGTTGAATTTGGGATGTGGAATCCTGGAGAAGGACTAAGTTACATGTGGATTTTGTTTTGTTTTTTTTTGTTTTTGGGGCTGCACTTGTGGCATATGGGAGTTCCTAGGCTAGAGGTAAAATCGGAGCTACAGCTGCTGGTCTCCAGGATCCGAGCCATGGCTGCAACCTACACCAGAGCTCATGGCAGCGCCAGCTGCTTAGCCCACTGAGTGAGGCCAGGAATCCAACCCCTATCCTCACAGATCCTAGTCTGGATCGTTACCGCTGAGCCACAATGGAAACTCCCATATGGGTATTTTTGACCTTGAGGAAACTAGGTGCCACTAAGATGCCAGTTACTCAAAAGTCAACTGTACTTACCTCAATTGTTGACAAGAGAGACTTGTCAATGATTGGCAATTATAAAGCAGAATTCTGGGTCACAGATGTATTACTTTAGTGTCATGTAAGTATTTTTCTAAAAATTTTAATTAGCTGTCACATTTTTAAAACTTGGATTCCAGCTTCCTTTTTTAAACAGCTTTATTCAGTTATTATTTACATAAAATATAGGTCTCCCTTTTAAGTGTGCAACTGCAAGAAACTTACAAAAATGTATAGACCTCTGTAACCACTACCACAGTCATTTCCGGAGCTCCTATTGTGGCTCAGTGGAAACAAATCTGACTAGTATCCATGAAGATGCAGGTTCGATCCCTGGGCCTTGCTCAGTGGGTTAAGGATCCGGCATTGCCCTGAGCTGCAGTGTAGGCTGGCAGCTACAACTCCGATTCAACACCTAGCCTGGGAACTTCCATATGTCGAGGTTGCAGCCCTAAAAAAAAAAAAAGAAAGAAAGAAAGGCATTTCCATCACTACACAGGTTTCTCTTCTGCTTCTTGGCCATCAGCCTCCCTACCACACTTCTGCAGTCTCAAGTGGCTATTTATCCACTTTCAGTAATTACCGCTTTGTTTCACCCTTTTCTAGAATTTCACACAAATAGAATTATAACTATGTACTCTTTGTATCCTACTTGTTTGGCTCACCATACTGATTTTGAGTCACCTAAGTTGTGTGTGTACCGGTTGTTTATCCTATAATACTGCCAGGTATTTATCCATCGTATGGTTATATCATGACTTGATGACTTGTTTATTCATCTGTTGATTGACATTGTAGTTGTTTCCAGCTTTTGGCTGTTATGAGTAAAACTGCTATGTATATTCTTATACTAAATTTTTTTTTAATCATTTCTATGTGACATAAAAGTTATATGAAATCAAGTTTCAGTGTCCATAAGTTTTATGGCAGTACAACCACACTCTTTCTTTACACACGGTCTGTGACTTTCCTGTTCCAGTGGCAGAGTTGAGAAGTTTCAGCAGAGACCTTTTAGCCCACAAAACCTGATATTTATGCTCTGTATTACTGGACTAGGTAATGAAGATTTGGTTAATGGGAGGAGCCAAAAAATCTCAATCTGAAGGAAAAAAGGGGGTGGGGGGGAATCTGAGTGCTGCCTTGGAAAGGGAGGACTTATCCCAAATGAAAGAAGTGTCAGCAAAGAGCATGACACTGTTTGCATGTTTCAAAGTCATGAATCAAAATTGCCAGAAGCTTTGAAGATTCCTTAAAAGCTCATCCCAAATTTGAACAGTGCTATGAAAATTATGCTTGTTTAAAGGGGGAGGGGGCGGGGATAGCCCTGTAGTTTCTATAGAATTAATCCTGCTTCTTCCGCTTGGGGTCAGGCAGAACAAGTGTAATACCTCTTCCACGTGAAAAACTTTCAAATATTTGAAGACAAATACCAAGTCCCTTTGAGTCTAATTATATTGAAAATGGGGGAAAATAGAAAAGAGAGAAAAGGAGGGGAATTGTACATGTCTGTGATAGATGAAGCCTCAGACACTGAAACAGACTTTTTTTTAAACCCCCTTCCCATCACAGGCTCACCACTTTATATTAGCTATGAAAAACAGTCCTCCAAGTTCAAAATTGGCAATTGCTTAGATTTAGACAAGGATGGAGATAGAAGCCACACAACTTGTGTTTTCCCCTAGTGGCTTCAAATGTTATTGATGTTGGTGACAAAGAAGGGATATAGGGCTGACAATCATTTTCTGCCCTTCGGTGCAGAAATAACTGATCCTTTCTTTATGGTGAATAAGCCTTTCTAGGAGCACACATATTATTTGTTTTAATGAAGTGACTCCAGATTTTATTGTTCCTGAAATCTCAGGGTAAGTTTGTGGAAATGCAAGATGGATTTAGCTCTTAATCTCTAGTACTCATTCTAAAGTGACTCTGAGATTCAGTCTGAGGTATAAAGACCCAGAAGCCTACATTTTGAATAAGCACTCTAAATGATTCTAATTCAGAGGCCTTATACTTAGAAAAAATACTGCTACATTGCCTAGATCAAAAAAAAAAAAAAACCAAAAATAAACCCAAACCAAAAAACAAGGTAAGTTGCACCCTGGTTCCAAATTCACTGCCTTTAAACTACTGTATTAAAATATCCATATGTACATTTTATCTTTTTTCATTTTTTAAAGTTTTATTGAAGTATAGTTTTTACGTATGTACATTTTAACATGGTGGTTCAGACCAAAACCTTGGAATCATTCACTTTTTTTTCTTTCACAACATGCATCCTTTGTATAAACATATTCTGTCAGCTCTACCTTCAGAGTATATCCATAATTCGAACACGTCTTATCACCCCTACTGCAACCACATTGAACGAATCCACAATCATCTCCACTTGGGCCCTGACACCCGCATTACTAAGTGGTTATTGCCTTGCATCTGCCCTTCTTTCACTACAACAGATTTCTCAGACTACTGATGTGACCATGGCAACAATGCTCTAATCCCTCCGGTGTCTTCCGATTTCACATACACTAAAACCGTGTAAGATCATATTTGATGCAGCCTCTCTTACTCCTCTGAGCTCACCTCCTACTCTCTTAAACTGTTCCAGCCACACAGGATCAGTTATTCACTGAAGGGATATTCTTTGAATAGACCAGCGTCCTCCCCCCGCCCAATCTTTGGAATTGGTTTCCTCTGCCTTCCATCCTTTTCTCAGGGATGATCTTGATTCCCTTATCTCCTTCAGTTCTTTAGTCAAAATTCCCCTTCTTTGTGAGAACTTGCCTGAAAACCTGATTTAAAAATAAAACTCAAATCATACCCCCAGAAATCTCATTCCTCTTTCTTGTGTCTAACTTACTCCATGTTTAGTTTTTGTTCTTTGTCTCTCCATCCTTCCAAGAATGAAATTTCTGTATGTGCAAAAGATGCTTAGCTTTTGTAAATTAAAAAAAATTTTTCCATCATGTTTATCCCAGGAAATTGGATATGTTTCCCTGTGCTATACAGTAGGACCTTGTTTATCCATTTTAAATGTAATAGTTCGCATCTACTAACTTCAGACTCACCGTTCATCCCACTCTCTCCTGTCCCCTGTGTCAGCCAGAAGTCTGTTCTCTATGTCCGTGAGTCTGTTTCTGTTGTGTTGATAGGTTCATCTGTGCCATATTTTAGATTCTACCTATCATATGCTATTTGTCTTTCTCTTTCTGTCTTATTAGCATGAGAATCTCTAGCTGCATCCGTGTTTGTTGCAAATGGCATTATTTCATTCCTTTTTATGGCTGAGCAGTATTCCATTGTATATATGTACCACATCTTAATCTATTAATCTGTCGATGGACATATAGGTTTCTTCCATGTTTTGACTATTGTCAATAGTGCTGCTAGGAACATATGGGTTCATGTATCGTTTTGAATTGTAGTTTTGCCCAGATATACGCCCAGGAATGGGACTGCTGGATCATAGTGGTAGTACTATGTTTAGTTTTCTGAGGAACTTCCATACTGTTTTCCATAGTGGTTGTACCAATTTACATTCCCACCAAAAGTGAGATACTTATTTTTACTCATTGTTGTATTCCACTGCCTAGTAGTGTTTCCTTGATAATAGGCAATCAATAAATATTTTAAAATATTTTTAAAATAACATTGGGGTAAAATAGCCAATAGAAGGCACAATTAAATGGTAAGTTGTGTTCCTTTTTTTGCCAAGATTGTAAAGGGTGATATAAAAAATGTTGTTTGGGCCCATAAAGCCATAAGAGAAGGGTTGATCTTTTTCAGTGATAATAAGTGTATAGTTGACCTTAGTGTTTTACATAATTTTTCACCTATGATGCTGTCAAGAACACACTCATACTTTCCCAAATATTTGGATTTTGAGAGCTATGACGCTAGGAGAAGAGACCATCCCTGTTTGGGGGGGGGCATCCTAATCAAATTATTCAACCTAGGGGTCAGTGGAGATGAAAGAACAAGTTAGGGGTCACTTAACAATTCTTTATCTACATGTCTAACAAGTAATTTGGCCTAAAAATATGAATTCCAGATTTCTTGTTTACCACTGACAGCAAGTGTGCACTTCTCATTCTATTAAAATATTTGCATAGCATTTTCTAGAATATAAAGTTATTTTTCCACATACAATGTTTTTTTGAGTCCTGCTATAGCCAAATATAGGTGGGGCAGGTTTTTTCACCGTGATTTTACAGATGTGGAAACTGAGACTCAAAAAGTAAAATGAATTGTCTGAGACTCCATTGGTAGGTAGGACAGCTAGGATTAGAACTTTCTTCCTTTAGTGCCTTCTTAACTACTCTGGGCTCTTCTGTTTAACTGCACAGCATCTTATCCATGGCTGGATACCCAACACTCAGCTTTTGAAAGGAAGGATAGATTGAATTTTTCTCTGAGCTCAAAGAGAGCAACGTAATTTGAGACAAGCCGTTTAATTGTAAAAATGCCTCCAGCTTTTAAAAGTGGTCTTTATAAAACTGAGCAAAACAGAACTCATCCCCATCAGTTTGAAGGGTACATTCCTTTTTTTTTGGCTTTTGTCATTTTAGGGCCATATCCTGTTCCCAGTCTAGGGGTCGAATCAGCTGCAGCTGCCAGCCTACCCCACAGTCACAGCAACTCAGGATTCTAGCTGTGTCTGTAACATACACCTCAGCTCATGGCAACGCTGGATCCTTAACTCACTGAGCAAGGATAGGGAACGAACCTGTGTCCTCATGGATGCTAGTCAGAGTCATTTCCACTGAACCATTACGGGACCTCCTAAGGGTGCATTCTTAATTAGAAAGGAACATGGTTAAATCAAGCATTCGTGGAGTTGTGGCTCAGTGGTTAACGAATACTACTAGGAACCATGAGGTTGCGGGTTCGATCCCTGGCCTTTCTCAGTGGGTTAAGGATCCGGCGTTGCTGTGAGCTGTGGTGTAGGTTGCAGACGCAGCTCGGATCCCGAGTTGCTCCGGCTGTGGCGAAGTCAGGTGGCTTCAGCTCCTGGTAGAACCCTAGCCTGGCAACCTCCATATGCTGTGGGTGCTGCACTAAATAAGGCAAAAAGACAAAAAAAAAAAACCCAAAAAACCAAGCATTCGTAGGCAAGAATAGAGGTGTTAGAGTAGCCATGGACTTATCATATGTTTGGAAATAAATTTTAGCATGTAGAGAAATGGGTTGATGAGAAAAAAGAAGTTGAAGAATACATGGACTAAATTTAGATGGGGGACCCAATTTATTAAATATATTTAGCAAAGTGATTCACAATTAAAATGTGAACCGTGAGATGCTACTACATGCTCATTAAATGGGAGTAAGTGATAAATACTTGCAAAGTGTTGCAGACAGTAGCCTTGGCTGAGTGATTAAAAATGCACATTAGCATTAAGTTCTTTCCTCAGGATTCCTATTGACAAAATGTGAACAAAACTTTATATGGTTGCTAGGGGATTAAATGCGTGAATCCATGTAAAGTGCCTAGCACATAGAAAGTATTCAAAACGTGTTGATTACTATTATTATGCAAAAACCTTTGAGAGGTCTCACAATAAAGAAACCTCTGTAAATGTGATTAACTCAGCTTTTCCCAAACATGACTAACCACAGGGTCAGTACCTTATAACAGCTTAGAATTTTGGAAAGTGCTATTGTAGAAAATCCAGTGGGTCATAAGGACTAGAGATAGGAAACACAGTGTAGCAGCTTTTCCTGAATAACATGCTTGTTAGTATATTCATTAATGCTAATCTTCCCATTTGAATGCTCCCCCTCCTTTATCTTTGACAAATTCTTTCTCATCTCTGATGGAGAAATTGAAACCATGACCCAAATTCTCCACTTCTTTCTATATCTACTCTCTGCACTGTGATTTTTGCAGTAAATCCCATCAAGAGGTGGCTTTTATTTCGTTCACTCTTGAATGGGTCTTGTGAGTTATGTTGGCTCATAGAATATTCTAGGAAAAGGTGGTCTAACACTGCGCATCCAAAGATGCTACATGCTTCTTTTCCTCTGCCTTTCTCATGAGAACATAGTTAGGCTCACCTATTGCATCATGAGACACAAGGAACAGAGCTTAGTTGGTCCTATTCTAGCCCAGCTCCTAGAAATGTAAGGAGCCAGGTCTGGAAGAGGAAGCTCAGCTAACCTCTTTGCTTTCTGCACATACATGAAGAGTCCAGCTGAGCCCAACCATGCTGGGATCAGATCAGGAGGACCCCCTGCTGACCCATAAATTAGTAAGAATAAGAAATGGCCACAAATTCCAGGATTTGTAGGAAGTGGCCACAAGTTCTAGGATTTGTAGGAAGTGTTATTAATGAAATAGCTATATTAATACACCATCTTTAAATCTTAGCCTAATGCACCTGGTCCATGTAACAATCCCTGGTTTGAATGCTCCTCCTCCATTCTCCCCTAACAGTTTGCACTCATCTCTTTCACAACATTTGTCTGATGGTATGATAATTTTAGATGTCACCAGAGTGTGGGCTTCTTGCAGGGTGAGTCCATGTCTTTTATTTATGAATGGCCAACTTGTAGCAGAGGGATTGGCATGCAGCCAGTGCTAGTGCTCGGGTAACTTTTCAAGGTTAACTTGTGCACATTGCCATGTTTTTAAGGTCCTCATTCATTTGAAAACCAGAGAATGAATCATCTCACTGATGGAGTATCTATTCCATACCAGGTCACTACCATTTTAAACAAAATGTTGCTTATCTTCGTGATAGAGACCCTTTACATATGTGCTTGCTTCATCATCTGCCTCATTCTTTCTCTCCCCAAACCATTCTGTGTGGGTAGAAAACAGGGCCTTAGTATTTTTTAAGCTCTTGGGATTAAGCATTAAACTTTATATTTTTGAAAACAAATTTCATTTCACTTAGGAATTAGACATGAATTTTTCCCCCTTAAATAACTTTCAGTTATTAAAAGGACACTAAAGTTGAGTACATCTTTGGTCTTGTTGCCACTTTACTATGTTGATGGAGTTAGTCTGTATCTGTGGGTTCCATAGCTGTGGACTCAGTCAATCAAGGATTGAAAATATTTTTAAAGATACCAGAAAGCTCCAAAAAAACCAAACTTGAATTTGCTGAACATCAGCAGCTGTTTACACAGTATTTACATTGTATTTACAACTGTTTGCATAGTATTTCTATTATATAGTCAACCCTCTAACAACGTGGGGCTTAGGGAAACCCATGTATAGGAGTTGAAAACCCATGCATAGGAGTTCCTGTCAAGGCTCAGTGGGTTAGGAACCCAACTAGTATCCATGAAGATGCAGGTTCGATCCCTGGCCCTGCTCAGTGGGTTAAGGATCTGACGGTGCATCAAGCTCTGCTATAGGGTGGAAGTTGCAGATGTGGCTCAGGTCTGGGATTGCTGTGGTTGTGGCATAAGTTGGCAGCTGCAGCTCCAATTCAACCCCTAGCCTGGAAACTTCCATATGCTGCCCTGAAAGAAAAAAAGAACATACGTGTGTAACTTATAGCTGGCCCTCTGCACCCATGGTTCCTCTGCACCCATGGTTCCTCTGCATTCATGGGTTCAACCAACCATGGATCATCTAGTGTTTACTATTGAAAAAACACTGTAGTGTTTACTATTGAAAAAATCCGTGAGTTAGGTGGACCTGCATGGTTCAAACCGGTGTTGTTCAAGGGTCAGCTGTATTGGGTGTTATAAGTAAAACAGAGGTGACTTAACATATACTAGAGAGAGGGCTTGTAGTTTATATACAAATTTTGCCATTTTATGTATAGCACTTGACATCACAGATTTTGCTTTCCTGGAAACAGTCCCTTGTAGGTACCCAGGGACAACTGTATAATGAACACTCTAGAACATCTCTGTTCAGAGCCAGAGCTAGCCAGAGACAGCCGAAGGTGTCTACCCTATTTCTTAAACATGTACTTTGTACCCAGTGAGATCGATGTGATTATCTCCTTTTAAAGATAAGGTTTCTTGGAGTTCCCATTGTGGGACAGAAGAAATGAATCCCACTAGGAACCATGAGGTTGCGGGTTCGATCCCTGGCCTCACTCAGTGGGTTAAGGATCCGGCGTTGCCATGGCATTGCCATGAGCTGTGGTGTAGGTCGCAGACGTGGCTCGGATCTAGCGTTGCTGTAGGTGGCATAGGCCGGCAGCTACAGCTCCGATTAGACCTAGCTTGGGGACCTCCATGTGCCGCAGGTGCGGCCCTAAAGAGACAAAAAGCCAAAATAATGATAAGGTTTCTTGGCCAAGGTCATATATCCAGAGAAGGCTGGGTTCAGAATTAACTCTCCTCCCAGTGCTGATCTCAAACACGTTAACTGTGCATACTGCCTCTCTAAATAAGACAAAGGTTAACACTCATTGGTTGCTTACAAAGTATCACGTAGCAAGCTAGGGCTTTACTTGTTTGTTTTGCTTTCATTTAATCTTCAAAATTTGGAGAGAATCTAAAATTTTATGCTTATCCCAGTATTATAAAGTGGAAATATCAAATACTAAATGGCAGAATGAGAATTTGAACCCAGACTCTGTTATCATGTAGCAAATGCTAAACATTTTTTTAAACATGAATGAGCAACCCCTATCAGAATAAGTTTGATCAAATTCTAACAAATAAATGTTGGCTACACAGGACAAACACAGCTTAGCCCCAAGTAGCTTAATCAACTCAGAATTAGTTAACTAGATAAAGCATTTTAAAAACAATTTTTAAAAATTATTTTGAACAGTTTATTACAGGTTCAAGCTGATCTGGTAAATTTTCATCAGGATGAGCTAGTTATTACCTGGGTCTTTATGCCAGCCCACAGCATTCATCTAGTTAAAATTTGTTCTGACCAATTCAGGTTGCATCTTTTTTTCATTTTTTTAAAAGTTTAAGTATCGTTGACTTACTGTGGTAATTTCTGTTGTATAGATTTTAACTTGAAATATTAACTGTTCAAATAATTCTGAAATTTTTGGTTTGGTGCCACCTAATCACACTGATTTACTAGGTTATTTAGAATCAAATTCTACCAGTAACTTAAATACATTTTAATCAGCTTTAAAGTACTGCCTATCTTAAAACGGTCAGAAACATTTGAAACCTCTCAGTCACTTTAGGAATATTCTCACCCATCCTTGCTAGTCTAAGATGGTCCCTTGACAGTCAGGAAATGTATAAACTTCCCTCATAGAGATCCATCATTAAATCTGTTATATATGTAAGTGTTCAGTATAGAGAATGAGGTTTCATTTCATTCTATAGATTTCCAATTTAATTTGGGGGAAACAACCCCGTTATCTTTCTATGAAAATGGTTGAAAAGTCCAAATTTTGGAAAACACCAGTTTAGGCCCATTTTTGACCTTTCATTTATAATCAACTAGTTTAAAGAGACTGGAAACCATCTTCTAGTAATCATACCATTTATAATGTCTCTGACCCCTTCTAAGTTGTTATGATTAAATTATGGGGAGCTTTCAGCATTTAAAAAAAATACTGAAAACAGATTCAGTCCAGATGTATTTGAAATGTGCAATATTGTACTTCTTAACAGTCTCCCAGGGAGAGGTGAAGAAGGTTTAGCGTCTGTATAAATAACGCAAGCATTTGAGGAGTAAGGTGAAGGCAGCCCGACTACAGTGTGACTAGCATCTTAGAATATATAAAACTATCCCAAGGATGGTGGTATGGGTGTGTGTGGAGGGGGGTGAGGGAGGGAGGTTAGAAGGCCATCTCATCTGCACTTCCATTCGCCTCATTGTATCTCTGTCTTGAGGGCGGAAGGGGAAGTTAGGTTCAATACATGGACAGGTATATGGAGACAGTCCGTGATGTGAACAAGGACGTTTGTACGAGGTAGGAAATGTGTGGATGTGGTCCTCATCGAGAGGTCAAAGTTCCACTCGTGGAGTACCCTAAAATGTCAATAAAAGACTTTTTATTCATAAATAACTGATATGCAGTAATTTATGTCTGTACATTTATCTTGAAAAGTCTGTAACCATCCAGTTTTTTTTTTTTTTTTTGCAAACTCTACATAAAACATCCAAACCGTCCATTTTGTTCAATACAATATAACACAGCTGTTTGGCATTACCAAATATATATGTATATATATTTATAGGTATGTACATGTGCTGAAAAAGAAGCCAGTGCAGCCTTTTCTAAGAAGTCCATCCAAGTATTTACTGTACAACATTCAGAATTTACATTGATAATACAAGGCACAAAAAGTGTGGTATGAAGCCAAGGCCATGCTTTATTCAAACTCTCTCCTCTGGCTTGTTCACTCCTTCAGCTTCATGTCAAATTAAGTATTCAGTTCGGCTATTTTTTTTTTGTTTGTTTTGCTTTCGGCTTTGAACACATCAAATGAAAGTTGAGAGTGGAATGGGCTTGAGATATGAGTCACTGGAAAGAACCACCCCCCCAACCCCGAGACACACACACACACACACACCCACTCACCCACACACACACACACACTCCCTCACTCCCTCTCTCTCCCCCCACAAAATAAACAGAACAAAATGAAATCTGTTTTGAAAATTCTTCCATACAGAAATGGAGGTCAATTATTATTTTTAAATTTGGGTCAGGGGAATCAGCCCATTTTCCTCTAACTGCTTATATCTGCAGTATTTCTAGGTCAAGACTTACTATATGGCATGCACCAAGTAGATGCAATTCTAAAGGACGAGAAATGTTAAATCTATCTTTATTCCAGTTTAGGAAAGGAGAAAAGTGTTTTCCTGACCAGAAAATTCCTACAAACTGATTTTTTTCCCCACCCTCTTAGAAATTTGCATGGGAACGGCCAACATAGTCTATGTAGGACAGGCTTTGGAAAAACGTTTCTGATTGAAATGTTTTAGTCACCCTCTGAGGCTTAGATGGAAGCCTCTAGGTAAAGGGTGATCGCCCTTCAGCATTAGAGCTGCTAATGGAGGGATATTTGAATGATTAGATCCATTTCTGAATCTAATGTCCATTTCAATAATGGGGACAGAAGGCATGATACTCTGTTTACAAACTCTCCTCAAATATCGCCTTTCCTTTTCATGATTCAACAGAACCACAGTCAAATTGCTATCTACCATCTCTGTCCAATTTTAAGGGACCTATATACTTGCTCCAGTTTGGGAATCTGGATGTAAATAATGCTTGAGATAGGGAAAGACTTTACGGACTGGTTAGAACAGTTTGAAGCAAAAGGACATTTTCATTGCAACCATGCCTTTTGTAAAAGTATTTAACACACATTTCCATTCATGCACAGACTGACATTACCAAATTGATCTATTTTTCTAATTCAACTTTTTTGGGAAAAAAATTACCCCTTGTAAGAACTCAATATTAGGGAAGGGGGAGGAGATATTTAAGCTTAGGCCTAAACATGAAGCTTTTGATCTTTGGGTTCAGATAGAGGGTGGGTTCTAAGACATGGAGTTTAGTGTTACTGCCTTAGGCCCACCTCATGAGGACATTCCAAAACCTTGATCTTTACAGCGAAAGGAAAAAATCAAAGGAGCTGCTTCAAAAACCACAATTATGTGAGTTAAATTTCCTACTTCAGATCACAGTACTACACACTAGTGACTAATGGCCAGGTCTAATTTCCACCCCCTTTTTGCTTTTGAAAAAAATCACAGCATACAAATGGCCATCTCCGATTCTGCTGACGACCCTGACGTTGGGGATGTGAGGAGTCCATGGTAGACACTGGCTCTCCTAGAACTGCTTTTGCAAAATAACACCACATGCTGTCAACACAGCCAAACAGCTTTATAACTGCAGCTTTTGAAAGAGTCTGGAAAGTTAAAAACACAAAATATGCAACACGTCTAAGATTAGTAACATTTTCACGTTGTGACATTTGACAAAAATACATTTTTTGCTTGTAGTTCAGGAAAACTCTATGCAGACAAAACAGTGGAAACGGCGGAAAACGGTGGCCATTCGCATTGGGCTAAAGCATCATTTTTTTTCAAATACGGTGCTATGGCAACTCACACCAAAGGGATAATAAAATGTGTCACTATCTATTGGACAATATTTCTCCCTCCCATTTCCTGTGGATGTCACTTCTAGTCCAGTCAATGGGAGTTACTAAGGGTTCCAAACTCTGCAATGTTTCATGAGGAAAATTAATGAAAATGGGCCACACAGTGGGCCAGAAAAGCACGTTTCTTGGCTCCTTCACAGTTCCTGTGACCTTCACGGATCTGGAACAGAGACCTTGAGAGAACTTCAACACATCTGATAGCTCTCTGACTCAACACCTTTACAGAGGGACTAAGCAATTGAAGAGAAAGTGGCAAAAAAGGGAAACAGAACATCAAAAAGATTTAGTAACATCTTGAAATTCACAGGTAGATTGGCCAGAAGTTGGGCCAGTGGAGAATACCACCTTCAATCAGTTCTACTATTTTAATATTTATCAATCCATATGTTGAGAATTTCTACTCAGGGAAATAGGTGCAATAAATCCAGAACTTTTAATCCAAAGAGAACCCTGTTTTAGTGATTTGACTTCATACCTTCTCTCAAAGTCAACTAAAAGGAAAAGACAAGGACCACAGCATAGGAGAACACCTGCAATTGGAGATAAAAATAATAAAAAAAGAGAAAAGTTCTCCTCTTTCAAGAGAACTGTGTCAGTTCCTATTCATCTCTTACAAAAAGGCCAATAAAATTTTTGTGGGAGTACATCTGAGTTTTATGAGACTTCCTGCACCGGTAAATGAAGTTTGCATTTAAATCCATAGACCGAGCTTCCTTTTTGACTTAAAGGATTTTAATGTAAACCAGTAAGACTGCTCAATCCATGCTGTAAAAACTGTAAATTCACTTTACGATGTTGCTGTCTGGTGAGGCTGTGAAGTGCACCATTTTGGTGGTATCATTTTAAGTCATGTTTAAAGCAGGACTATTAGACTTAAATGCTTTTGAGGAATGAAAGATGTGGGATATTTTGTAAAAATTTTAAGTAACCCATGAAGTAGTAAAGACCACTTTTAACTGTTTCATTTTTGCACTAGGACAATAAGTACAGAGACCCATGAGTGAATCTCTTTCAAGAGGCACGTGTGTGTGTGTGTGTGTGTGTGTGTGGTGACAGGAAAATACTAAAATAGAAAAAGGGTTTAGGTTGCAGTGAGTAAACATAAGTTTAAATGCCAGTTAAGTCTATATGCAATTTCATACTCCTCTCTGCCTGCCAACCACCCCTCAACACAGATCTGTAAATCTCAAAAACATGGGTTCTCTTTGGAATTCTAGTGTAAAATACTGCCCAATCCTGACATGCAATGGGCACAGAATTTCATACTGTAGGAAACCTGAAGAAATACTACTTGAGATCCTAGCAGAAATAAGAGAGATAAAGATAGAACATAACAGACTGAAAGACGGATTTGAACCTTGGGCTGAAATCCAAGGGGAATTGTGTTCCTTTGCTTCCTTTATCACCTGATACAATATGATGATCAAGGGCATTTATAAAACCCAGGTTTAAAAAAAAAGGGAAAAAGCCATGTGAGGAAATTCCAGACATTCAGGGCTTGATAATAAGTTCTTATATTAAAATAATTAAGTAGGTTCTAGGGAAAACAGGAACATTTTTCATCTGTTTGAAAATATAAAAAATATATCAAAAATCTAAAAAAGATCTGTGTGGATTCACAGAAGAGATAAAACAATTATAAGGCCGATTTCTTGGAAGAGGAAAAAAGGGGAGGATGGTTTAAAACAAAAATCCTCCAAGATGGATGTTATAAGCTCCACACCATGCTTTTTATAAGTTCTTATTCAGCAGTTTCTTGCATGTGCCTTCCACATACCACCCATGCCAGTCAACCCTCTGGGTTTATTCTGGGTGATTCACTACTTCCGCTTTTACCTTGTTCTATCAAGGCTGTCAAATGACTTACACTTCCATGCTTTCTCTCTTCCACTCCCTAAAAGGAATAAACAAGTTGAGTGCACTAGCAAAATGGGTGTTTTCCTGACCTAGGTATGGTATTTTGAAAATATGCTCAACAATTCTAGGAGGATGGGTTTGTTCCATATAATATGCCTTTGGTTCCTGAGAAAAGCAAGATGCTTTTGAATTTCTTGTAGCAAAGCCTTCTCTCAAATGCAGGGGACCACCTGTATCACACATTCACTAGGGAAAACAGCCAACACATTCAAGAGCTGGTTTTTCTATGCCTTATTCAGGGTATCATAAATTCAATCATTTTAGGTCTTTTTTTTCTTTCTTTCTTTCTTTTTTTTTTTTTTTATAGCTTCCACACTCATGACAGGGATTGAATCTGAGCTGCAGCTATGGTAATGCCAGATCCTTTAACCCACTGCACTGGGCTGGGGATCGAACCCATATCTCTACAGTAACCCGAGTTGCTGCGGCTGGATTCTTAACACACTGTGCCACAGTGGGAACCTCTAGGTCTTTTTCACTGAAGCAGAGATTCACAACATTTTTCTCAAACATAGAATCTACAAAAACACAGTTTAAAAAAGTTGATCATATTCCTACTGTCAGGTCCTCCTTGCCTCCCCATTCCCTGTTTTTATTCTAATTGAGCCAATCTCTAAGTAGCCGATCAGCCTTGTGTCTAATCTAGGTTCTCCACTTTGGTTGTCCCAATTCTGGCCAGCTAATTACAACAGCCTCCAGAAGATTAGCAGGAGAAAAATCTGGTCATCTTGAGTTTACAAGGACATCTTGTCAAAAAGGATTTAAATAGGATAAAAGATGAAAGTAGAGTGTTAAGGGGTTCAATATTATCCGTGGATTTCAGTTCTCCACAATTTCATTGCCTCTTAGGGAAAACATATAGCAGTAGGTTAATGGGCCTTTAGTGAGAGTGCACTTGGTGAGGTTGAATGATCGAGCCTAAAGGCACTCTCAGCCATGCATGTGGTCTCTGGTACACAGTGGTAGAGTCCTGACAAGTATTCTGATATCATTTACAGCAAAGAACATCTGCTAATTTCTCAAGAGGCAAAACAAGGATGACTTATAGTCCTGTGGAGAGGTGTTGGTGATAACATAATACCAAGAGGTTAGAAAATTCAAGAAATGTATTATAAAAGTACAGTAAAGACCCTCATCCCTCCACAGCAACAACGCTGGGTAACTCAATCAACACCTGCATCCTAGAAGGACAGCTTATTTGAGGCCTGTGGCATCTGTGGTTCCTAGGTTTTCTTGGACCCAAAATGACCTGTCTTGTCTCTAAAACTTTGCAATAAGCTGTGTTCTTCCAAGAGCATTTGTGATTTGAGGGGCTTATCTGGGAACAGAGATGGCCCTGCTTTGTTGAGTTAGAAAAAAAGAAATTTCGTCATTGAAAAGTCTGTGCGCCTTGAAACCTCTCCCCTGTGGTCATGGGTGTGGAAGAGGAAGAAAGAATGTGGGTAGGTTGGTCCTTGGAGGAAATGAAGGTGGGGTACGCTCCAAGAGCTAGTTTGTGGTCCATCTAACCTCTCGATCTTGTTTCTTTCAAGTGTCTGGGATAGATAGGGAATTGGTGCTGGTGTGGTGTACTCAGATTCAAGATTCTACATGCCCTCCTTGACACTGTTTAAGTCCTACAAATGGGCCAGCAACCCTCTTTAGCTTCTAAACGGTTGCCGACACCCCAGATGCCAGTTGGTAGGAAACTGACAATCTGGTACCAGAATCAGCTGGCCCTTTGGGGCACATCATTAAAAATCTTACAAAACATGCACTTGTTCAATCTTGGCCTTTACAGCTTTGCTGTAGCTCATCTTTTCCTAGTTACCTTTGTCTAGACACACCCTCACTTTTACCCTTGCCGCTCCAAATCTGAGAAGTCCATCAAGTGTAAACCCAAGTGTGGATTCAGAGGAGACAGAACCCTCTTTGACCTAAGAGAGCTTGTACTTTTCCCTATTAACACATTTCACCTACATAAAATTCAGTGTCTTCAATCAGGGGTGCTCACTGATTGTAAATGAAGGCTGAATTCCCCAAATGCCACTGGGCAGAGAGCTGCCTCTTTGTTTCCCATTTAAAGCAAGTGTCCCGAAGCTGGCCGTCATGACAGGAACTGGACTAGAGTCCATTTTGCCTGCTGTAGTTGAAGTCGGCTTCCTCGAGCTGGGATTCCGTCATGTTGGAGAGTTTCGTGTGTGTCCTCCCAATCTCTTCAAGGGCACAGGCCAGGGAGTCAAGGTCACCATCGTGTTGATGACGAGCTTCCCACAGGTTCAAAATGACAGCAGATGGGCTACTTTGTGTAGCAAAATAGGATAAATTCCTAGACAGGGAGCGTGGAATAAACAAAACATGAAGATAAAAGTAGGAAGAAATACAAGTCACTATAAAGGAAGGAGAATTGAATTGTAACAGGTATTACAATGGGATCCACTGAGGCAGGTTTGGAGACTGCAGTTTGTATCTCAATACTCAACTAAAACTGGACTTCAGAGGGTTACGATGACCTTCTTATCCTCTAGGTCTTTTCCTAGTCCCCACCTTCCTTGAGTTGTGTGTGAATAAATGCATGTGTGTTTCTCTGTTGAATACCTTCTTGAAAAGTTAATTCATTAGCTTATATGATGACAAAACACATTCCTATTTTTAAAAAAATATTTGATTCCCCCCTTTATCTCTCCCATGGTAAATGTGAGGGCTGTCAAGATGTTATCTGTGATTTCTTTTTTCCTTCCTTGGTGAGCTCATATACTAAGTGGAGTCATTCAAGTGGACATGGTCTAAATCGGCAGCTCCTTAGAGCTGATCACAGACCTCTAAACGACCTTGGGACTGCTCCAATTGGATCTCTCTATCTCTTCAAACTCAGTGTCTCAGGAGTTGATAAAATCTCCACGCCTCTCACTGGGCCCCATTCTAACTCTAACAAATATCCCAGTGGTTACAACTGTCCTTCTGATCTCTCAAACGAGGACATTTATTTTTGTGTCTTCTCTATGCTTCTTTCTTTGTGACAAGTTCATCAGGCTCACTCTTCCTCTCTCTTCATATTATTTAAGTTATGCTCTATTGCTTTATGGCAGGAATCACAGCAGAAGCCTTATAGCTCTTTATGTCTCCAAACTCTCTAACGTACTCTGCATTCTGTTTCTTCAGTCACCAGGAATCTACTTGTTTTCAATGCCTTCTTTGGTCTGGCATCAACCTTCCTAAAGCTATACACACACACATACACAGACACACACACACCCATATTCATTTGTCCTTTGAGCCTTTAACGCTGATTTAGGTAATACCTTGCTTCTTGCGTTCATCCAGTGTGTTCTTTTTTTGTCTTTTTAGGGCCACACCCGCAGCATATGGAGGTTCCCAGGCTACGGGTCGAATTAGCGCTGTAGCCACTGGCCTATACCACAGCCTCAGCAACACTAGGTCTACGCTGCATCTGTGACCTACACCACAGCTCATTGCAATGCCGGATCCTTAACCCACTGTGTGAGGCCAGGGATCGAACCTGTGTCCTCATGGATGCTAGTCAGATCCATTTGCACTGAGCCACAACAGCAGCTCCCAGTGTATTCTTTTCAATAGGAAATGCCCACTTTCCCTCTTCCCATCTTTATCAAGATCTCACTCCTACAGTGCCTGGACTGCAGGCAATGCTCATCTTGCCTTTGCTCAAAATGACTTCTTTCTTTTCTCAACTCTTTTTATAATTGTGCTGAAATTTTCATGAGCATAAAGTGCTTATATATTTCATATTTCATGTGTGTGTGAACACTGCCTTCTCAGTGTGATTTCTGGCCCCTGAAAGGGGAGGGATCGTGGAGAATCATTTTCTGATTCTGCAACGGCACTTAGCGTACAAAGACCGATATGTCTATCAGCTGAGTAATTGCTAGGAGCTTGTTTCAGAAGGCATGAGATCTTCAGGGAAAACAAATGATAACCTTTTGAATACTAACTTTGCTATGATGACTAAGACAACACAAAGGATTGAAGGTCACAGTTTTTCATAGGGACTTTTACAGCAGGGATAGAAAGGTCACCTCTGGTAAAATTCTGATGAGTTGAAAAGACTCTTGGTCTCAGAGTCAACCAAGAATTGCTTATTTTGAGGATGGTACGACTTTTCATTACCAGACTCTGTATGTATATAATCACAATTCATGCAGCCAAGAGCAATTGGAAGAGAAGACAAGCTTTTAAGGGCACATTATCATTTACAAGTAACACACAGAAATCTCAAGTGAATAAAGTGCTACGTTATTCAAAGGTCTTAAGGGACCGCTTTAGGCCAGTTGGTGGCCAAAGAGCATAAATGTTAGGAAACTATATATACTGTACTACATCTGAATCTTTGAGAGGGAAAAGACCAGCTTAAAATATTCTCTCCAGTTTCTTTTATCTTCTCTATCCTTCCTTTAACCCATTGCTCCCTTCTGTATCCAGCCCTGGAATCAAATATAGTTATTTCTACACTAAGAGAAATGGCAAAGCAAATGCTGCTTCTGTGGTTGACGAGATCCTGTTCCTTTTATTCATTGTTTTGAAGATTGCCACTTCTTAGCTGTAGGGAGCTGTTTGTAAGGAAAGTTGCTATATCTCCAGGTCTTCCAATAAACTGATCCATTCCAACCAGGGTTCAGGCAGATATAAACTGGAGGAGGATGTGAGAAAGAGGCAAAAACTGAGTGACTGTGTGAGTGCATTCCGAGTGGGCTATGTGTTAATCTCTTTCCATGTAATTTATGAGGATAGTGACCACTGACATGCATTTGTTCCTGGCATGGCTAAATGATTCTTGAGGCTCTACACTGTCATTTCCAAAGAAAAATAATGCTGGCAAGCGCAACAATAAGAGAAGCACAGATTTCTCATCCTATTATTGAGGATTTATATTGTGTATTTTCTGTTGAACAACAATGGACTAGTGTCTGCAGGAGGGACTGGAATTCTTGTGGATCCTATTAACCCCAAAGCTACCCTTGCTTCTATACCAGGGGTTGACAAACTAGTTTTTACAGGCACAAATAGCAAACACTTTTGACTCTAGGGGCCACATCTGGTCTCTCCAGCAGCTACTCAACTTTGCCATGGTAGTGGGAAAGCGATCATAAACATATATAGGTGAATGTGTGTGGCTGTGTTCTAATAAAACTTTATTTAGAGACACCGAAATTTGAATACTGTACAGTTTGCACATATCACACAGTATTCCTCTTCTTTCCCTGACCATTTAAAATTCCTAAAACCAGGGAGTTCCTGTTGTGGTGCAGTGGTTAACGAAATCCGACTAGGAACCATGAGGTTGCGGGTTCGATCCCTGGCCTTGCTCAGTGGGTTAACGATCCGGCATTGCTGTGAGCTGCGGTGCAGGTCGCAGATGCGGCTCGGATCCTGCGTTGCTGTGGCTGTGGCGTAGGCCAGTGGCTACAGCTCCAATTAGACCCCTAGCCTGGGAACCTCCACGTGCCGTGGGTGTGGCCCTAAAATGACAAAAGGTAAAAAAATAAAATAAAATAAAATTCCTAAAACTGTTCTAGCTCTTGGGCTATAAAAAGCAAGTGGTGGGCCAGATCTGGCCATAAGGCCATAGGGTTGATCCTGTCCCATATTATTTTATAATCCAAACTGGATTTCCATATATAGTAGCCACTTGAGAGAGGATGAGATTGGTCTTTTATTTTGTGCTGCATCTGAAAACAAACACCTAGAAAGCTGATGTTGCTGAGTTCCCAAGGTACATAGTCCTACCCCAAGCACTCTGAGACTTAAGACCCTTGATAACTGGGGAACTTTGACATTTCAAGACATGATGAGAAGATGTGGGCATGAAAGCACAACAATGAAACTTTAGGAGAGGCACACACAGTGTGTTTGGGAGTTGGCGATACATCTTTGTACTATTCAAAATATTCATGAATCCAGCTGCAGTGCAAAGGTGTTATAAGTATGACTGCCTACAGGAGGAAAAGCAGATCTTGCCAGCTCCTTGGTTCTGAGAAGGCCTGCAAATGCTCTGGTTTGTAGACTAGGCACCCAGGAAACTAAATGATGAAAGAAGCAGACATAGTACTCTCTTGACACTGGTCTCTAAACATAAAGTAGCAAGTGAAATATGCTCCCCAAAGCAGGCTTCAGATCGATGCTTCAAACTGATACAGGTATGCCAATGCAAATCTCAAATTCCGCTTTATTTTAGTAGATATATATAGGAGCCACCTTATTAAGAAATGATTCCACTATCGTGATGATAGAGGGACCTCCTATTAAACTGCACTTACCTGTCTACACCAGAATAATTCCCAGACAAAAAATCCTACAATTCTAATGCTACAGGCTATTTCTCAAAGATAGTTGGATTATTTTATTGCCTACCTGGGTGCAATGCATTTTTTTTTTTTTTTGGAAAAATGGGTGTACTATATATCCGTGTGGTTATCTTCATGCCACCCTTTTGAAATTATTCTGATCCTTATTGGTGTGACTCGTGTCTCTTCGTTATAATGCTGGTACATTTGGGCACCAGCAGGTAAATGCACACACAATTCAGGGAACATTGTTTATCCTTAAGAATAGAATTCATAGCAATAAGTTGATTTCTGGAATGTCTTTGATTTGTTTTTTTTAAAGGAAAAAAGAACATTTGGCAAAAACAGTCATCCTAAAATTGAGACAAAAAAACAATTTTTTTCCTTTTTCTGTTTAAAGAGTGAATGCTTGTTATCTTGGTCTTAGATGCTTCAAATCGTTGGTTTTTTATGCACTGAACCTTTTGTCATAGGCTTTTTCAAATGCTGATCAACTGAGGTAATTCTGAAAAATAAGATTTACCTTTTTGTGGTGTCATGAAGACACTGCATACTGTGTAGGTAAGATTATCTACTCTCTAAATTTGAGGAATTTACTTTAGAGTCACTCTACTCTCCTAAGCCCTGTAGACTCAATGACTTCATCTTTTCCTTGGGAATTCTCACTGAAAGAGTACAGATAAACTGAGAAGAGCGCTAAATAGATTTGTCCGCGTAAATGCACTGAGTAGTGAGTTTATTAAACTGAATTTTGTTCTGTTGAGCCCACATGCTTTCTATTCACCTGGGGATCTGAGGGGTGGTTTCATTACCATGGTTAAGTTCATCTTGCTGAGATTTTCTTATCCCCTCTTCTGAATTAAAATCCCATGCTTTTATGTGGAAACCTGGGAACACTTGGTAACATCAATCTTTATTAGCAATTTCACTAGCTAGGCACAGGCCAACTTGTAATGGTGTGTACAGTAAAAACAAAACAAAACAAAACAAAAAAACAAAAAAAACACCTTTTTTTTTTTTTTGGTCTTTTTGGGCCTGCACCTGCAGCATTTGGAAATTCCCGTGCTAGGGTGGAATTGGAGCTGCAGCTGCCAGCCTACACCACAGCCACAGCCACGCCAGATCTGAGCTCCATCTGTGACCTGTGCTGCAGCTTGGGGCAATGACGGATCCTTAATCCACTGAGTGAGGCCAGGGATTGAACCTGCATCCTCATGGATACTAGTCTGGTGGTTAAACCACTGGGTTCTTAACCCAATTGGAACTCCAGACACCACATTTTTATAAAGAATCTAGTTTTCAAAATAAATCTTCAAACAAATGACTATTTAATAATGGAAATTAGGTTTGTTTTGAGAATTTCTGGGAATAGTTTTGTGCCTTCTCTTTCCTTTTGGGGGTCCAAAGACAGAACTGAGGACCACGATAAATTCTGCCATATAAGTCTTTATATGCTGTTGTAACACAGGGCTCCTTTTATGAAAAGTCTCTAGGTGTCCAGTGTGAATTTAAAGATAGCACGCTTTCTTCAGTACTTGAAAGCAGTATTCAAATACAAACGTCTTAGGGAATAGTGACATTGAAATTCTCAATCAGTTAACAAAAAGATTAGATGCAAGTAATGGAGGAAGGGCCAGGTCTGAGGCTCTGTCCTGGCCCCAGGGACATGCACGCAGAATTGCTACCAAGGGCCATGTACTTAAGGTGCTGTCTGCCTGGCTTAGTATTCTTAGTTCTTGCTGTGTATGGCCTATAAGGGACTCCCTTTCATTTAAAACTCCAGATAACTACGCCTTTATTTTTACTTTTTTTTTTTTGACTGCCCTGAGGCGTATGGAGTTCCCAGGCCAGGGATCAGATTCGAGACACAGTTTCAACCTATGTCACAGCTGAGGCAACAGCTTTAATCCACTGTGCTGGTCTGGGGACTGAACCTGCGTCCTGGTGCTGCAGAGATGCCGCTGATCCTGCTGTGCCACAGCAGGAACTCCGAGGCTTTTATTTTTAACTAAAATACTCAGAGCCGTGCTACCAGGGGGCTGATAATGCCTATTTGAAAGTTGTAAGCTCTTCTTTGTAACTAATTGTGAGAATGAATTTCATGTGTAATAAAATCTAGCAGGGGACCATGTCTGAGCTGCGGCCCAACATCCTTAGCATAGATGATGCCTCATTGCAGGTACAAGCCATATTTTCATTCAGGATTCAGGATGTCACCCAACACTTCCAAGCAGAAGGGAACACTGTGTCATTAAGGCAGCAAGTATGTTTATAGTCTATAAACTGTTGCCATTTATATCTAAGTCAACTTTTTCTAAAAAGGCGTATTTGAAAAATATCTTCTCTCTGAGCAGGCTGGCAGCATAGAAAGTGAAAACTAAGTTAAGCTGCCTGTAATAAATCGGGAAACATCATTACAAGAACTGTGCGTGATCCTACCATATAGTACCGAGTGGGGAATTGAAACACGGTCATAATGAACAAAAACATTAATATCCCCGCTATCACCCTAATTGTCTTATTTAATGAAAGCCTCTTATGTGACCCAAACTAACCCTCCATATGGTTCTTTAAATGCAAATAGAAGAGAAAAGCCATTTATGCTGAACAGCAGTAATTGGACACAGCATAAGTGTTTGGTCCGTTCATCAAGCTTTCATCCCCAAACCCCAACCTCACTGGGTACTCAACGGACAGCAAAGCAGCTTTCAGGATAAAGCAAGTCTGTGTTATTTCCTAAAGAATAAGCAAAACATGCCCACCATTATATCTCCTCTGCCTACTGTCCCTCCACCCCCCACCCCGTGCCTTCAAATGAAAGGAAGCTGGTGGTATGGGAGCCCAAAAGGAAAAGATACAGTTGAAAACACATTGAGTTACATTATGTTATGCCCTTGGAGTAGGGCATTACTTTTTTTTGGGGGGGGGGGCAGTTAATATGGCAAGAAAATCCCCTTCAAAGTTTTTCCTTTTGCTTTTTCCATTATCTGGCTTCTGAAAGGGACTAGCAAGGATCCTTCCCTCTTTAGAAAATGTATTTAAACCCTGGAGCCTACAGAACCCCCTGTGAGTTGCCAAATGAGAATAAAACCAGCTGTAGACTGTTTGCAGTTCTCCAGCTTCATTCCTGATAAGGCTCTGACAGTTTCTCATATTTGGCCATGAAAACTGCAAAATAAAATCTCAACTTTGAGTTGGGATAGAGCATGGAAAAATACGTCTCATTTAATGTTTCTCTTCGATGACACAGGAACACTTTCAGGAATCCTGAGGGTGGAGTTCTTATTGTGGCTCAGCAGTAACAAACCAGACTGGTATCCATGAGGACCCGGGTTTGACCCCTGGCCTTGCTCAGTGGGTCGGATATCTGGTGTTGCCGTGAGCTGTGGTGTAGGTTGCAGATGGGGAGCAGATCCCACGTGGCTATGGCACAGGCCGGCAGCTGCAGCTCTGATTCGACCCCAAGCCTAGGAACTTCTTCATGTCATGGGTATGGCCCAAAAAAAAAAAAAAAAAAAAAAAAAAAAAAAAAGGAGAATCCTGAGGTAAAGGAAAATGACCACCATTTGTTCCAAGATAAAAGACCACAGTGCTCATCCTGAAGGGGGGAAAGGGGAGATGCTGATCCCTTTGTAAAATGCTCAGTATGTGTTTGAATAAAACCTCACACGTGATTAAAAAGCAATAGTTAAGTACCTAAAGGATGCTCTTATGAATTAGGTAAAATTCTACCCTTAATTTCATTTTCTCAAATTATGAAAACATCACATCCAAGGGTTCTGACATTTGCCAGTTTTTTTTTTTCAGTATTGTTTGAGCCAGACCCATGAAGGGGATTCAGCTATAAAGGGGATTAAGCATGTCCATCTTTTCTAGAAACTACATTAGCTTAAAGGATGGAAATCTATTCCTTCAAAGACCAGAGCAAACTCACCCCTTGCCTAGAAAGAATGCAACGCCCCTTGTCTCCACCCCGAAGCTTAGTTTGGGAGCATGACTTTGGTTCTCTTGGAGGAATATAAACAGCTTGTCTTTCATATTGCCTTGAGGAGGAACACCTGCCACGAACAAACCGTATACAGCTTGTTCATGGCTAAAGTGGCCCTAGGCTGTTTTCAGCTTCATATTAGTGGGCAGTTTCATGAGTCATTGACTTAAGTGCATTGGAGCCTAAACACCCGCCACTTGGCTGTGTTGGGTCCCTCCAGCTTCACTCTGAGGGCTCTTCAAATTCAGTCTCTGCACATGTCTGCTGGGCCGGAACCAGAAAATCTGATTGTGCTTTATCATATTTTGCCTCCAAGGACCTGTGTAATGCTATCTGTGTGTATTAATTCTCCTTAGAAGAGGCATGAAGCCTGTTTTTTGGAAATGGCAGCCTCACATCCATTTTTATTATTTAAAGGTTAGGCTGTGTTTTCTAGCCTCTAGCCTGCAGAACCCACACAGCTTCCTTGGCTGTGATTCTAGCAAATCTCAAGACACGAGAGAAAATACCTAGCCTCCTCGATTGCTGAGTGACCATCTTTGGTGGTCTGCCTGTGAAGTGGGCATTCTATATGGATTTTGTCATCACTTTCCCTTTCTTTTCTCCTCCACCTTCCTTTAGCCCCAAAGAAAGTTGGCCCTGGGACTGTTCCACTTCTAGTGAATTCCCAACAGTTATTCAGAGATAGATTAAGAAGCTGTCTTGCAACCTGCCTCTGTTCCTTCCCACTGCCCTCTGGCCATCTCACTGTTTCTTTGCCTCCAATTAAGAGGGTGGATGGAGGAAATAAAAGGATATGACCTCAAATGTGAGAAGATTCTACTTCTCATTAGAGGTCCTGTTAAAAGATTTGGTAGAAAAACAAGTTATTGTAGCACCACTGATCCGCCATGAAGTTTGAGAAATTTCACTTGCTCACAATTTCGGTACCATCACCCATGAACATGAACATCTGAAATACATTTGAACTATTTTAACCTGCTGACCAATAGGAAATACGTTTCTCTGGACATGCTTACACGTTTTCAAATAAGACAAGTACACTATTATGAAAAACTGTGATTAAGGTGTAATTTCTTTATTCCTTTCCATCTTGGAATCCTTCCTTCCGTTTTGGTTGCTTCCCTTCCCTTCATCCTCCCATATTTCATGTACTTTACCCAGCATCTGTTCCCATAGCAACCTGGTCAAGCTGGCTATGTTTTCACAAGGGTTTCTGGAATATGAAAATCATGAGGCCTTAAAGAAAAATGATCTACTGATAGAATTTCAGGAACTAAGATCTGAGAGAAAAGATAGGAATCTTCTGTAATGTCCATGTAACCCTTTTTTTTTTTTTTTTTGCTTTTTAGGGCTGGAACTGCAGCATATGGAAGTTTTCAGGCTAGGGGTCAAATCGGAGCTGCAGCTGCTGGCCTAAACCACAGCCACAGCAATGTGGGATCCAAGCCGCATCTGCAACCCCCACCACAGCTCATGGCAATGCCGGATCCTTAACTCACTGAGCGAGTCCAGGGATAGACGCACATCCTTATGGATCCCAACGGGGTTTGTTAACCACTGGGCCATGAAGGAAACTCCTAACCTGTTCTTTTTTGACACCAACTTTCAAAATCCTTTGATACTTGCTCCTATTAATTCTATTTATCACAAGGTAAGTCTTTAAGCTCAAGTATACCATCTATGGAAAAAGTTGATGTCATTCATTCACAAAAAGTTTATTAAGTAGTCCCATCAAGATAGGTCTAACTGTAATTAAAACATTTAAAAGGTATAAAAATATGAAGTGCTATGGGCATGTAGATATGGGGAGGGTACTTCGATCTGAAGCAGTTTCTGATATTACTTAATTTGTTTAGTTCTCAACAAAGCTTTCCACATCTACTCCAACATGCTCAATTCTTTATTAGTCCTATGCACCTACCAATCACCTGTATTGGTGACTAATACATTAGAGCATTAAAGTGGAGAGTTATTGCAGCCGGATTTGCAGAATATATGTGCAATCGAGCTCCGAAATGCAGCAAGTATGGATTCTGAGTAATGATCAGTTTGCTCAGAGAATCTCCGATTGCAACTGTTAACTGTGACATTTTTTGCTAGGCTGTGTAGCCTGTTTATCGTGATCCATATGCCAGGCAAGTTGCAAGGTCACCTGTGCTGCGGCCCTTACGGCACACCCCACTGACGTGCCTCACATTCCCCTAGGTTGCTCGAGATAAGCCTTTAACTTCCCAGTCCATGTATCTTTGCCCCCATTCAGATCTAAATAGAAACTTGTTTGGCAAAAAGACAAATTATCATCAGTGATATCTGCATTTACCAACAGGAGGAGAGCATTTTCACTGGCAATACAGTAAGAGCACATGTTTCCCTCCACTCTTTGAAAACTTTTCCTTCATGGTGTGAGGGCTGTTGCTTTACTAGCTTTTCACTCTGGGCAACTGAAAGGAGGGGAAAGGGTCAGGTAAAGTTACTGTCACAAGATCAAGGTAGGTGAATTCTCTAACAGAGGACTAGTTGCTTTGAGATCATCTTTCCTTTGTGATCCGAGGGTTGATGAAATCTCAAGCTGTGGAACAATTTTCTTCCCCAATAATATTGGCATATTGACAACGTCAGATTTCTGTGTTTTAACACACATTAATGATCACATTAGTGACAGATGATTATCTAGAATAATGACTACTATATTATTTGTAACCCTAAGAGAGCAAGACTAGTGATTTGTGATCACACAGTATGAAAGTATGACAAATTATATCTGAAAATCCCCTTCATCTCTATCACATGTTTCTTCCCATATAAGAGAAGCTCTGTTTTTGCTATAGAAGTGAAAACGGTATAAGGAATTTGACAATTTCTGCAAAATGAGAATGAGAATTAGCGAACATAGGGCAAGGTGGCTTTCCGTTGTCTTTCTCTTGTGGTTTCTCTGCATATTGTGACTGCCTCTGCTGGAAGGACACCAGCTGCAGAAAGGGACTTTGTCCTGTGCCTCATTTTAGTTTCCAGTATTACAGATCCTATGACAGTTTTCCTAAATGAGAGTAGACTCATTTAAATGAGGGGGTGAGCAGACTATGTAGCCAAAATTATTGCTTGTTTTATAAATAATGTGTATTGGGACAAAGCCATGCCTGTTTAGGTTATTTCCTGTGACTTCTAACACTGAGAAAGCAGAGTTGAGTAACTGCTGAGTAGTTGCAACAGATCCCATACGATAGGGCATCAGCTATTTACTATCTTTAACAGAAAAAAAAGCCCACTAACCCCTAGTTTAAATCATTCTTACTTCATAATGAGACTACTTTTGGAGAGTTGAGCTAGAGAATGAGGAGGAAGGAAATGCCATTCACTGAAGTTGAATATGTAGCTAAATAAGGTTTAAAGATAGAAGTAGCATTCATGCTACTTTAATTTGCTATTAATTTTGAACATTTCAAAGGGATTAACTAACACTGAAAATAGACATTTTCTTGGAATCATGTTAGAACATTTTCATAAAGTAGGTTGTTTGAATTTTGAACATTAAGGACATTTAGGCTTTCCTGGAGAAGGGTTCTTAAGGAGAAACAAAAGCAAGCAAACAGGCACATCAAGTGTTGACATTTTTGACCCTAACACTGGAGGGGACAATGTGCTCCTGTGTGGCCATTTACTGCTCATTAGAGCCCAGACTCCAAAGGATGTTAACCTTAGTCGCCCAGTTTGAAATTGTTTTCCCTACTGTGCAAGGTCAGAAATTGATGACTTTGGAGGCATTTCTTGTAGTTCCTCTGTGTTTATTGTAAATGGAAAATAAAATGAACAAGGCAAGGACATGCAAATGCTCATTTAGAAAATTAATGGCAGCATCCATGGGTACGTGGATATTTTGTGGCCATTATTTTCTTGTAAATGGTGCATTAAAAATCATAAACTTTTACAGCCAGAATGGATTAGAGAGTTAATGTAGTTTGAATTCTATGAATTGCATCTGTAGAAATAGTAACAGGGACGGTAAGTGATGGGTTTGGGCAGACGGGTATTAGCTATAGAACCGGGCTGCCTTGCAGATCTTTTGAGTCCCTGCCCCAATGTTCATTTTTCTTCCTTTTTTTTTTTTAGACCAAATTCTGTTCTCTGGGTTTTACAGTCTTGTCTCCATGTTGATCAGAAAGTGAATCTGACATAGCCAAGGTGTTCATGGGTTATAAACGAGATACCTCATCCTTTATCAAAATTGCTGCAAAAAATTCACCCTAATTTTTTTTCCCGCTACACGTGTATTTTTTTGCATTCTTTCATTTTCAATATGTGTCTTTTCAAGAATGCATCCACTCTTCTCGGGCCCGCCTGTCTCTGTAAATTCTGTTTTCTCTTGCAGCCATGCCTCCTCTCTTGATTTTTCTCTCTGAGTCTGACTGCTTTCTACGTGAGCCCTTCGTTCTTGGATTCTGGATCCCCTTTGAAACAGGGAGCGGCAATCTAGCTTTTCTTGGCAGACATCTACCTCCCTTTCAGAGAAGAAAGAGCCAGGTAGGATGTCTGTGGAAATAAAGAACAAAAGATAGAAATGACAAAGTAAGACAAACAGTAAGAAAAATAAGGCTTTGCCTCTAAAGAAAAGAAAAAAAATAGTACCAAAGGAAAAGGAAAGAAAATGCTGCTGGCAAAACTTGTTCTCTTTTCATTCTGGGGCATGTGGGGTGGGTTAGGGAGAGGGGAGATACTGTTTGTCAGCGCCGTCTCCCTACCAGTCAGCCTTCAAGCTGAGCCCCAGCCTGCTTCCCCATTGGTGCTGCTCTGACCAGCACCATACCAGCTTTTTCTCACCTCAAGCAAGAAGGCCCGCTATGAATCTCTCTGTTCTACTTTCAACTTAGCCCCAGTGTTTGGCACTATAATGAGTAACGTCAGGTTAAGCAGCAGACTCCTTAGTGGAGCCTCTGTAACCTTTGGCTTATTTAATGCCCTCTGATTTCAGACCTGAGAGGTAGCACCCCCAAACTACTTCCTCTTTTTTTTTTTTTCTTTTCATGTTTAGGCACCAACTTCTTATCTAGGGCCAAGTCCTTATCTAGGGTTAAATAATGCTTAAGGTTACCCAATGGGAGGAAGGAGGTGTGGGACACTTGATTCCTGGTTTCTCCATCACTGACTCAAGCTTCTGCTGGGATCACTCACCAACACCAAGATGACATAGTCTCAAGCCCCATTATGATGGCCCTGTTAGCAAACTTGGAGATGCAGGACCAAAGTAGGGTTTTTCCAGAATGTCCCCAAAGGCCGAGTGGAGTAGCAGGAAGTGACACATACTGTCATATTTTTGCTCTTTTCCCACTTAGCCAGATTTCACTTGAGATAAGGCCAGAGGACTCCCTAAAAATATCAGGTTTGGAAACCACATGGATATACCCAACACATTTTATTTTTGAAGCACTTTTAGTAAAATCCTTTTTTTTAGTGGTTGCCCCCATTTACCTGTTGATGCTGTTTTTCTGTGCTAACATCTGCCAGTCCTTGCCTTTGGCATTGGGGGTATCAAATGTAGCACAAATCCTCTGTCTGATGGAGTAGGGAATTTTGAAGGCTTTGGGGCCAGTCTGTGCAGGGAAGGTACTTTCCTCTTGTGCAAAGAAAGTGATGGTTTCTCTTTCACTCTATAAACAAAATAAGAAAAGCAGGATCAGATTCAAGAAGTAGCATTACTGATCAACCCTTCATTTTTTAAGAAAAGCTGTGTTCATACACATGCAAAAAATGCTTGCCTGTTGTGATGGACTCTAGAAAATATATTGACGAGCTCTCCGTCTCTTCTAAAATAGTAAATAATGTAAAATTTACTAGAGTAAGTTACTCTAGTAGCCTAGTAAATTGTGTGCTGGAGATTTACAACAGCCTCTTCCACCCAGGAGAGTCACAATCCTCAGCTTCCTACACCCAAGGAAGTGTCAGGTGAGAGCAGAATTAGAATTTCTTTTAACTCAGAAAATCTAGAATTGGTAGGAGGAAGCTACCAAATGACAGATTTCAGTGCAGGATAAGGAGACCTTCTGAGAAAGCTGAACAGAGATGAATGGGCTGATCAAAGGAGCTGGCTGGGAAGCCACTGGTTAGGAAAGCTACAAAGGGGAATTGACTGCATGTTGATCATCTGCAAGTCTGTATTTCTCCTAGTCCTAAAGTGTGATTCTACAGTATATGTTTTAGCCTTGTTTCAGAATTAAATTGCTTCGATAAAACAGGAGGCAGACATGAGTCTGTGATGAGATATGGACTAGCCGGTGGAGTGGTGCAGGCTGGAGAGCAGCTGTCTGCCCACTCTTGTGACTTAGAGCTGTCCAAGGAAGATTTGTTATTTCAGTATGTCATAGCAATTGGATCATCAGAGCCAATGTGAATTCACATATCCAGCCATCAGGTCAGAGTCCTTGCTGAAAGCTGATACGGACTAACAGAATTTTAAGGCCTGAGAATCACTCCCTCTATTACGATAGGTTACAAGGCAAAAGGTATTCTGCAGGTGTGATTAAGGTCCCTAATCAGTTGACTGTTAATTTACCAAGAGAGATTTTCTTAGGTGGGCTTGCCCTGATCAAGTGGCCCTTTAAAGATAGAAGATGCAGCTCTTATCTGGAGATAAGCTCTCTTACTGACCTTGAAGAAAGCAAACAGCCATTCTGTGAAGTGCCTATGGTATTGAGGGGGCAGGAGAGGCATGTGGCTAGGACCTGAAGTTGTCCCCTAGGAGCTGAGACTCCTGTGCAATAGCCAGCAAGAAAATAGGGACTTCATTTCCACAGCCACAAGGACCTGAATTTGTCAACAATCGTAATCAGTTTGGAAAAACCTGAGCTTCAGATAAGAACATCCCCACCTTTAATGCAGCCTTGTGAAATCTTCTTTTTTTTCTTTTTGTCTCTTTGTCTTTTTAGGACTGCACCCATATGGAGTTCCCAGACTAGAGGTCTAACTGGAGCTGTAGCCGCCAGCCTACGCCACAGCAACAGCAATGTAGGATCTGAGCCATGTCTACAACCTATACCACAGCTCACTACAACGCTGGATCCTAAACCCACTGAGTGATGCCAGGGATCGAACCTGTGTCCCTGTGGATGCTAGTTGGGTTTGCTAACCACTGAGACACAATGGGAACTCCGAGCCTTGTGAAATCTTGGTCAGAAAACCCAGTTATGCTATTCAGAGATTTCTCACCTACAAAGAACATGGGACAATAAGTGGGTGTTGTTTTTTCTGATAAATTTGTGGTAAATTTGTTATGCAACAAAAGAAAACTAACACAAAGGGAAGTTAAAACACAAATCTGAGGTCGGGTTAAGGACTATTTAGAACCATTTAAACCCAAGAAACTATCCTTTGTATTAGGAATTTGTCATTGTGTGCTGTGCTTTAAGTCAACACCGGCCCTTCCTGAAATTCCCTGTGACCTTTCCCTGATGCTTTTCCCAGTCTCTACACATCTTTCTACTGTGGACACCATGGTAGCCCTTCTTGGCTAGTGCCCAGGCTCACACTGCTCTAAGCCTTCAGATTTGGTGAGACTTCCATCTTCCAAAATCTGTCAATTGAGAAAACTAGTTCATGCAAAGATCTTAGTAGTGAATGATTGATTGATTGTGTGTTCTGTCTTTGTGGAATCACTTAACACAGTTACATTAGGGGGCCTGTGTTTTGGAAACACAACGTCTTAACCGAGCATTTCTACAGGCTGTCTCAGAAGATGTTTCGAGAAAGAGCAGTCCCATGGTCAAATGTATTTGAGAGATGCTGCATATGATATGGTCTTGGAAATTCAAAGTACCTATTGTTAAATTACACAGATTCTGTTTACTGGTTTCAGTTCTAGTCCCTGGACTATTATAGAACAATACTGATCAAGTCTTCCAGTTTTTGAGGTTAGCATGGTATAATTAAAAAAGTATGGCTTTTCAGAGTTAGAAAGACCTTGCTTTGGAGTGTAAGTCTACATTTTCTAGTTCTATGACTTTGGATGCTACACGACTTCTCTCAGCCTCTATTTCCTAAATTAGTCTTTGGGCATTTTTATAGACTCTACAATGGGTGGGTGCCATAGCTGAAACTAGAACTCTGAAACCCTAGGAGCTTTACCAGGACTCACCACCCTGCATCAAGACAAGCACACACACACAAAAAAAAAAATCCACAGAACAGAGTGTTTCAGAACAATGTTCTCTGAGTGATATTAGCATTATTATGCTTCAAGAATTAAGAGTAGGAGGGCTTCATAGAGGAGGTATTTGAGTTGACCTTGATGGATGGGTAGCTATTGATAGAAACTGACGGAATTAGTTATTTTTGGCAGAGTAGTCAATTCTTTTCTGATATATAGGATGTTTATAAAATAAACCACCTCAGGCTTCTTACTGCACAAAATAGGTTACAAGTTACATCTTTTCTTTTTTATCATGGTATGTAAATTTTTTCTAGCCTTGAAAAATGCAAATCAAGCCGGAAAAGTTTCTTTAAATATTTCTCCACTTAAGGCAGGATAATGTCCTTAAAAAGAATAGTTAAAACCAGAGAGAAAGAATAGTTAAAACCAGAGAGAAAGAATAAAAGGAATTCTACATAATATGATTATTGCTATTGTTAAATGGCACTAAGAGGTATTAACACATAAAAGGTGACTTGCCAATGAAACTTAAATTCTGAAACTATTCATGCCAAAAGATTGTAACAGACACAGATGCCCTCATGGCATCTATGATTTAACCAACTTGACCAAGCTGTCTTTGCTGTTGGCAGAAGAAAGATCACCTTGATTCATAGTCGTCAGAAAAAAATGGACAGGTCGCATCATGGTGCAGCAAAAACGAACTGACTAGGACCTATGAAAATGCAGGTTCTATCCCTGGCCTTGCTCAGTGGGTTAAGGATCCGGTGTTGCTGTGAGCTGTGGTTAGGTCACAGATGTGGCTCAGATCTGGCCTTGCTGTGTCTGTGGTGTAGACCAGCAACTACAGCTGATTCTACCTGCAGCATGGGAACCTCCATATGCTGTGGGTGCAGCCCTAAAAAGACAAAAAAAAAAAAAATGGATAGAGTGGTATGATTTGAAGGTGAATAAGATATTATGTGAAACTGACTTCTAAAAATATGTAATTTTTTTTTTTTTTTTTGTTCTCTTTAGGGCAGCACCCATGGCATATGGAGGTTCCCAGGCTAGGGGTTGAATCGGAGTTGTAGCCATCAGCCCACGCCACAGCCACAGCAACACAGGATCCAAGGCATGTCTGTGACCTACACCACAACACACAGCAACGCCAGATCCTTAATCCACTGAGTGAGGCTAGGGATTGAACCTGTGCCCTCATGGATGCTAGCCAGGTTCGTTAACCACTTAGCCACGACTGGGAACACCAGTTTCTCTATTTTCTACACTTTAATAAGTGGGCTCCCATTTCTGTCCTAAAGTTTCCAAATTTAAATTTTTCCCATGTATAAGGATAACTCTTCATTGATGCATTCTCAAAGACATCTGGGCCAAGTAATGAGAATCTGGGAAATGCATCACATCTTCTGATTGTTTAAATTATGCAGAGGAACAGTAGATTTCCATGCTCTGCACATAAGAGATAAGCAGCTGCTACCTGGTTAACTTAGGAGCTGTAAATCAGTGAGGAATTCCAAGTATTCTGTCTACTTTGTAACAGACAAATATTCCCCAACTTGCACCACTTTGGGGAGATAGATAAGAGGATCACTTGAAGGGAAAATTGTAACACGCAAGATGTCTTTTTAAGTGGTTTGTACCAAGAAAACAGATTCTTTAACAGTATTACATTAATATGGAATGAGCGAATAAGTGACTTGGGGATTCTTCACTTCTGTCCAATATCAGCAATATTATTTTGCTTCGGTTTATCGTTTTTAGATTGGTGATGCTGTTGCTTTATTGAGTATCAGTTGCAGATAATCATTAGGTAGTTTAGTTGGGTTAAATATAAAGAGAACCAACCTGCTTATAAAGCTTAACACAAAATATAGCCACTCTAAAGAACAGAAGAGATGTATTGCTTTGATCATTGTAATAATTATTCTTTTTTTTTTTTTGGTTTTTATGGCCACACCCATGGCATATGGAAGTTCCCAGGCCAGGGACTGAATCCAAGCCACAGCTGCAGCAATGCCAGATCCTTACCCCTGTGCTGGCCCAGGGATTGAACCCATGCCTCCACAGCACCCTGAGCAACTGTAGTCGTATTCTTAACCCACTGTGCCACAGTGGGTACTCCAATTTATTTTTTCATTTTTGTGTTCATAGAGTATAGTTACTTTACAATGTAATAATTTCTGCTATACAACAAAATGATTCAGTTATATTGAAATAATTTTTAAATTTGAGAATGATATGAGTGAATACATTTATTTGGAAAACCTTTTCAATAAAGAGGCATGAAACAATATGATGGATGTGAGGCTGAACATAAAGAACCAAATCCCTGGAGTTCCCACTGTGGCTCAGAGGTAATGAACCTGACTATGATCCATGAGGATTCAGGTTTGATCCCTGGCCTCGCTCAGTGGGTTAAGGGTCTGGAGTTGCCATGAGCTGTGCTGTAGGTTGCAGACATGGCTGTGGTATAGGCCAGCAAGCTATAGCTCCAATTCGACCCCTGGCCTGGGAACTTCCATATGCTGCAGGGTCAGCCCTAAAAAAAAAAAAAGAAAAAAGAAAAAAGAGAGAGAGAGAGGAACCAAATTCCTTCAACGAGGATGCTCACTTCATTAGCTAATTTAAAATCAACCTTTTATATAATATGTGTGTGTGTGTGTGTGTGTGTGTGTGTGTGTGATATTTTTAACCTCTCACGGTTCCATTAGTAACATCTCAAAATACAGTAACACTAAGACAATCCACTAAAATAAGGTAGAAAAGGGGACCAATGAGCTGAGAGATGTTGATTTTTTTTGAAGGGGGAGATATTAAAAAATATATTTCAAAGACATCAATTGAAAGCTTCAAAAGTTTTAGTTCCTTATTAATCAATGACACCCTGTTACTAACTTATCAAAACCACCTAATGTGGACTCTTTAAGCCTAGTGGTAATGAAGCATGATGAACTTTAATAGTAGATCGATTATTCCTGGCTCACTGATTGATATAGCCCCATGTCTTGAAGATATCCTGCCTTCTCCCCCAAGTTATTTCCAATTTTTCAGTACATTATGTATCTTCATTTTTTTTCTTGAACCATCTACCATAGGAAACCAAGTCATTTTTAGGGGGAAGAGGATGGTTTTTATTCACCCAGATACATATTATCAGATGTAGGCTTTTCCCAGGATTGAGACAGTCCAGGGTTGGGAGGATCTTGAGTGATTATTCAATCAATATATCATCTTGTGGGCAGGAATTGATTCTATTCTTGAAAATCCACAGAATGAATACCTTTTTTTTAGAGTCATACCCACAGCATATGGAGGTTCCCAGGCTAGGGGGTCACATAGGAGCTACAGCTGCTAGCCTGCACCACAGCAACAAGGAATCCGAGCCATGTCTGTGACCTACAGACAGCTCACGGCAACACCAGATCCTTGACCCACTGAGCGAGGCCAGCGATTGAACCTGCAACCTCCTGGTAACTGGTTGGATTCATTTCCACTGCACCACAACAGGAATTCCTGAATACTTATTTTGGCCTAACGTACAAATAGGTACATCTCATCCTTCTGCCGTTTTGAGGAAAGAACGTCCCAGTTTTCATCTAATTTTAGATTCAAAGGCAAAATTGCTGATGTTTGTCACTAGTGTCTAAGCCCCCAAAGAGAGGGCTTGCAAGACGGACAAGGCCCATGGTTAGGGCCGATAAATTAAACTTCCTTGATTGGGATCCTGAAGTGGTACTGAATAGAAATGCAGACTTTGATCTTAAAGTCAAGTGTCTCCACTGGAACTTTAGCTCCCCATCATATTAGCTCTGTGATCTTGGATAAGAAGGTTGGCCCGCTGGGGGCTGTTACATCATGTGAAATTATGATGCTGTTACACCAGTCCACAGAGCTGTGATGGTTATATGTGGGAGTACTTGGGATGGTACCTGAAAGAGAGTCGCTTTCCGAAGTTATTTTCTTCTGACATAGAAAATGCTGGCCAATTAGATTCACCCGAGAAAGACAGTTAAGTACAAAGAAATTGGGATGCACTGGCCCAAAGTTGAGCAGAAATCCTTCAAGCAATGAATAAAATAGGAGCAGACAAGTTAATAAAGTTTCTAAAATTCAGTAGCCTATTAGAGAACTATAGTCCAAGCTGAATATCTAATAGGATTCTGATACTTTTTTTCCCAGAGATAGTGTGATAAGGAGTTCCCATGGTGGCTCAGTGGGTTAAGGACCTGACATTGTCTCTGAGGATGCAGGATTGATCTCTGGCCTGGCTCAGTGGGTTAAGGATCCGGCGTTGCCACAAACTTCTGCATACATTGCAGATATGGTGTTGCTGTGACTGTGGTGTAGGCCTGCAGCTGCAGCTCCAATTTGACTGCTAGCCCAGGAACCTCCATATGTCGTGGGTGCAGCTATGAATAAAAAAGAGAGAGAGATACAGTGATGCATGTTTTTTTAAGGCTTTCCAAAATGATTGTAACCTTAGTGAAGCATTAGAAAAGGAATTGGAGAGTAAAGAAGATTGCTTAGTAGCTCAGTTTCTTTCCCTGCACTTCAAGTTTATTAAAGCAAGAAACAGTTAATAGGATGCATCAAATATCCTGTAAGAGCTAACGTTGATCCTCAATGTCTGGGTATTTGAGAAAGTAAAACCCTTTAAACCTGTAATTCTTTTCTTGACCTGCTAACATATCTGAGGCAGCTTTATGTCTTGCCTTTTTTGTCTTTCTTCTGAGTAACAGCTCTTCTTAGATTTTTTTTCTTTTAGAACTCCCATACAACTTGTACTTTACTTTGAAACATGTTGTGTTAAATATGCCACAACTGTTCAAGAAAGAGACTATAAAAATACCTTACCCAAGGTTTCCGGATTTACCTTTCTCATTAGAACTACTTTAGCGCATAATGCTAATTGGCAATAATGAATGCAAATACTGTAGAAGCATGTCAGGGATGCCAGCTATCAATTTCTGAGGCACGTTCCTTTGGAAAGCCATCCGCACTTTAGAAAAACACGATGTGGGGAATTAGCAACACTCATCTTGCATAAACAATGAACTGCATGGAGATTGAAGGGAAGTGATGATGCTGTAAGTCTATAGGTTTGAGAAAAAAAAAAGCAAAACCTGAAATTGAGTTGTACGGACAGAAAATGTGTTAAACCTTCTGCCAAGACTGAATGAATAAATATTATATATGTATACATGAATATGTAACAAACACAGTCTACAGATGAACAATACAGTATGTGTGTTTTTCTAAACTAGCCAGGGATTACCTTGGAATTGATAAAAAGGGCATCACCTGGCTCCTCTGAATCTCCTCCTCAGCTCTTCTCTCCCTCCACTCGCACATAACCATTCAGGAGAGAATGCCAGTGTCTACTGGAGAAGTTCAAGGCCAAAGATATGGAGTCATTCAGTGGCTGAGGGCCAATCAGAGCCATGGCAAAGATCAGATATCTTTTTTTTTTTTTTTGTCATTTTGCCGTTTCTAGGGCCACACTCACGACATATGGAGGTTCCCAGGCTAGGGGTCTAACAGGAGCTGTAGCTGCCGGCCTTCGCCACAGCCACAGCAACGTGGGATCCGAGCCGCATCTGCAACTTACACCAAAGGTCACAGCAACACTAGATCCTTAACCTGCTGAGCGAGGCCAGGGATCAAACCCACAACCTCATGGTTCCTAGTCGGATTTGTTAACCACTGAGCCATGATGGGAACTCCAAGATCAGATATCTTTTTGGAAAAGTTTCCAAGTGAATTCTCCTCTGACTCCCATTTTAACTCAGCCCTCCAGCAGTCCTATGTCCTTTTGCACTGCTATGTGCTCACTCTGAAGAATGAGATTTTTATCTGCTAACTTTATAGTATTGATGAATCTAGGCTTAATGGAAACAGAGACGTATAGAACCCTGACCCTGGAGGGTATGAGAAGGTGTAAGACAATAAGGAACCAAGGTCCTGAAAATAACACAGATGGGGCAACTGACTTCTGGAAAACTAGTCAGAATTGGCAGAAAAAAAAGCCCAGTGGTGACCTTGTGTCTCCTTATGGTTTGTGTCTCAATTCAACTGTGAATCTCAGCTAATATTCTAAGCCTACAATGAAATATTTGATTGTTGTGGTTTTGTGCACAAAAAGCTTTAGAGCAGCTCCTTTCCCAAATGTCCGTGCCTCCACGGAGTTTATGTTCTGGTTGGTTGAGTTTCTGTGCCCAGGGGGAAGTTCAGTTCAATCTGCGGCCTGAGTAAAAGTTTATCTTCCCTTATTAACATGGAGGATGAAAACAGTGCATTTCAAAGTTCTTTCATGATATATAGCACGATAGGTATACAATGCTTCATGTCCTTTAGAAACGAGGTCAAGTGACCTGTTGGCCAAGGACTCACCTCTAGGATTGATGTCTGCACTTGGAGGATCTGTTCATGGCCTTTGAGCTGCCGGATGCAGATTTTGCAGGACAGCTGGGTGGTGGTGGGCGTGTAGCGCTCCAGGGAGAAGGCACAGTGCAGGGGCTGCCGGTTACTGCACCACACGCGGGAGAATGGGACCTCCTGCAGGGGACATGGGTGGGGGAGAGAAGAGGGGTATGCTGTGCAGGGTCCGGCTGAGATGAGCAGAGAACAGGAGAGACCTAATGGCAGTAATTAGGAGGAGATGACGAGGATGGCGGCAGCAGAGATAATTGCCTAAGCCACTCTGGTGGAACTGTTGTAGAGATCATGTCCGGTATATGCCAAGCAGCACAAAAGTAATTAATGTCAATTCCAATTGATAACATTTGAATTCTAAAACCACACCACAAGAGCTCAGATTCAGGCACATGGCTTGACACTCCTGTGAAGCAAAGGTCAGGCATTGATATTCTTCCGTCTCCTAAAAAGTCTTTCCTTCCTACTCAAATTCGGGCTGGGGTCCATGGCAAAGATCATGTGTTCCCAGCCTATAGGTGTAATACGAGTAATCTTCATCCTCACTTCTTTCGCTTTTCCTTGTTTCATTAATTCACTCTATTACCTGTCGCTACAAATACGATTTCCTCCAATACCAATGCTGAAAGGTGGCAAAAGATGTATCAAGTTTGGAATCTGAAGTGTGATAGGTGATGAAGTCACCATGTGTTATAAGACCAAGGGCCATGATTAGAATTCAGTCTACCCACTTTGAGGAACCGTGAGTTACCTAGTTACCCCTGAGCTCTAATCTCTACACTTGTTGGTTTCCTCATTTTCTCCATAGGAAGTCTCAAAGACCCTGATTTCAGATACTTCCTGGGGGGATCAGCAGGGAGGGACGGAGTTTAAATTGTTTGCAGACCTGAGAACAGAAGAGCCAGCTTTGAAGAGTATGAGGGAAGGAAATCACGCATTAGCCACAAACCCCACATCTCGGCAAAGTATGTAAGGATGTTGTGGTTTGGTTTTGTTTGTTCTTAAACCTGAACCAAGGGAAAGGCAGTAGACCTTTGTCTCCAGAAGTAGAGACAAAGACTCAGAGAAGGTCTTTACCTTGACACCGCAGCCTTTCATCGACATTATTCCCATGCAGGATATGGGCTCTTAGTAGCAGCTCTCTTTCCACTAACCTCAGTTCACCCTTGCGTGTCAGGGGCTGGAAGCCTGAAAACTACATTTCACAGGCTCTTGCCGGCAGGGAATTCACATTTCCGTTCTGCCAATGAGCAGTGTTTATTTCTAACCTGGAAGAGTAGGTGCAGAAATAGCTTCGTCCCCTCATACCAGCATGTCTTCCCCAAGGGTTCTGTTGACAGCACACGTGAGACTTACAGGGGCTTCGGAGAACCACCTGCTTCGGTTTGGTTGTGTTTTCCTGAAATCATCAAACTTGCTGGTTTCTTCCTATCACAAGTGGCTTTCTCTGACCTTGGCTCTCCCAGGCTTTCCAAAGGTTTTATAAGCACATAAATCCTTTGATTAAATTTCTCCTTGATTGAAATGTATTTTCTTGACCAAAACCATTCTCTAATGAAATACCAGTAGACTGGAAGTTCTCTTAGAAACTAATATGGGCTGGACAGGGTTGGAAGGTTCACTAGCAGGTTCTGCAGAGCCTGTGGTCCAGGGGAGATACTCAGGAGAAGCATGAAGCTAATGGTCCCTAAGGAGGCTTGTGGCTGGAGTCCAGCTTGCTTATGCCACCAGCAAGACAGCACGGGTCACTTGGTGGTACCTCTTTCCTACTTTATTCCTAAACAGAGAGTTCTGCTTATAATCCCTCCTTGTCCCCTCCTAGCAGCAGAAGGCCCTTGTGACCGGTGTGCCCCCCCCCCCAGCATCCTTTAGAGGAAGTCCTTTCCTAAAACACTCCACAATGACTTGTCACTTGCACCAAATTCTATACCAGATAAAACAGTAATAATACATATTTACAAGTGCTGCCATTTCTGCTTGTCTAATCCAACTCTTCACGCCGCTCCATGGTTTATAAACCCTTCTTACCTCCTGTCTCAGCCTCTGGCACTTCTGCCTCTGCCTACTGAACTCTTCAAAACCCCATCTGCTCACATGTGCCCAGCTGCCATTTCTCTGTGGACGACGCCCACAGCTACATCTCCGGGATGCATTTCACTGTCATCCATCACTGGCACCACATCCCTAATCACACAGATCATTTTAATTGGGCTTTCCTTTCTCAGACAAGTCTACCTTTTGAAAAGGGATCATCACCATCTCTCTCTCCTTGTCTGTCTCCTATCTCCATGCTTGGTCGTCTCCTCTGATCTCATAGCTGCCTGGAATAACCTGCCCACCATCTTCCTGTCTTCAGTCTCAATGACACGGAGTTAATGAGGGGGTTGAGACTTGACTGCAGAGGAGACAGAAAGCAGTTGACTGATACTCTACAGGGAATGGCTATGACCTCACTTTACTAAGTGAGGGGGCACTGATGGGACCACATGGCCTGAGGTCTCTGCTTTCACTACGTGATACCTTTGCTTGGAGTCTCCTGCCTGGCCTTGGAGGGCTTCCATCCTCAGTCTCACCAGCCTCATTTTAATAGCCCTCAAATTCACTCTTCTCCAAGCCAGTACATTGTTATAATCACTCTGCACCCTACCCTTCCATGAAAGTCACCATATCATAGGGCTCTATGCTTAATGGGTGCTTTTGCCTAAATAAGGTGTTTTTGCCTAACTAAGCTAACTAAGGAGGTTCTGGTTTTTCTAAACTTGAAATCTGTGTACTTACAGGGTACTGGCAGTACTAAATGTGTGGGCAGACAGAACTGAAATCAAGGTCCTGCTCTTAAAGGTACATTTCCTTCAGTGGATCTGAATCCTTAGTAATGCTTACCTTACACTCCACGCCCCCAAAAGGCACTGACCATTTATTAAGAAGTATTTTCTCTGATATCACTTGCTAAGTTTTGTATTTTCTCCTGATATCCCTGGAAGGAAGGTAGGAGAGTCATATCCACTGCAGAGATCATCTTATCTTGCAGAAAGACATGAGAGCCAGCAGGCAAAAACATCCCTCTCCTTTTCTCTTTCCATTCCACTGCACACAATCCAAACATTTAAAAAATCTGATTGAGACAATGTCAAAGGAATATTTTTTTATTGTTGACTTGAGTAGCAGCTGCCAATAGTGCTCAACAAAACATTTTAAAATAATAGAATTAGAAGCACTGTGATTAGTGATTTTTCAGGGCAGTCACTTTAGTTTTCATTTATTCCCTCCAAAAATTTAAAAACAGAAGAAAATAAAACATCAATGTGCTCACTGAGCTGAGAGGAATTCTGTGGAAAGCAGTACAGGAGGACAGAGGGTGGCAAAGTTATGGGTGTTTAAAGAATTCGGAAATGTTTTCATTTTGAGTCCCATTATAATTCATTTTCCAGCAGATGGAGAGAATGTAAATCATATTCTAGCCGGAGACAGACACGGGGTTCTCTGCGATACAGGGCATGCCATAAAGACAGCTGCTTTTATCCTAGGGAGGTGACAGCCCGACTTTGTGTTTTGTAGGATTTAAAAAAAAAAAAAGGTATTTTATTATATACTGCTTATTACAGTTTCTCCACTCCACAGTCAGCAAGGACCAAAGGAAACTGTGATTAAGTAGCTCTCAGGTCCCAGGTACCTATTAAGAACAGAGTTATTTCCATCTAGAAGAGACTTGCCATGTCTTCCGAGGGGACTGTAGCAGATCCCTAATTGTGGTGGGTCTTAAGAAGAGGGGGAATAATTGTTTATCTTAGAAGGACTAGTGTTGTGGCCTTGTTTTCTCTTTGAAATCAACAGTGATGGGTGCTATGGTAACCGGATCTATGAACTCACCTTGAGCTACCCTTCTCTTTCCTTTTATCTATCATACCTGGTTTCATAAGCAATAAGGGTGGTAGCCTAGAATTTCATGAATTGTAATTCTCCAGAATCTAAACCAACAAGATTTAAAATCTAGTTGGGTCTCCTATCTGTAGGCTCGCATCACATGGCTCTGGACCCAACTTATATCATCGAATTGGGGGCGGGGGGGAGAAGGAGCTGGAGGGGGGAGGGGGGAGGAGGACTTACATCATTTGAAAAGCATTTCTTGGTTGGTTGATATCTGATAGGGCGACTATTTTATGTAAGGGATACCTCCCTGAACTTTACCTTCCTGGGAAAAATTCCCTGTCCCAGAAGGAACAAAAGAAAATTTCTTAGAGAAAGCTTTGGGTACCAATTGAAATATGTTGATTCCCCAGCTCAAAGGTAGAGAGATGGAGAGAGGAATAAGAAGAAAATACCGGAGGTCTTCTACCCCCTGACTTGAAAGATGACAGGGACATTTACCATTTGAAGGAGAGACTTAAAAGTGATGTCAGGAGTTGTGAGATTTTCTGTCTCCACAGTAGCACTATGTGAGCTCCACTAAGCCCTAATCAAAAGCCATTCTCTATTATCCATGAGTTTGTCAGTGAACGCGATGTTCTCCCTGAGATTCAAGCAGGCTGAACGCAAACCCTCCCCAAAGTGCTTGCATCTGAAGGCTGGAGCAAACACAACATGGTCATTAAGACCATGTAACCGGGGGGATTTCAGTGATCACAGGAGCAAAGAAATGGGTGGTGAATAGAAAGGAAGAATAGCCCAGAAAGCCATTTGTGGGAAAGAAAAATGAAGTGGAAAACTCAGTGGCAAGTCTCCTGGTGCAGAGAAAATTAAATTGTTTCTCAGCCTTCCAAGACTCTTTAAAATTTATGCTCAATTACAGAAGACAAATATTTATACGTGTTCACAACCTCCATGCGATCCAACCCATCCCAGAAATAAAGCTTGTTGGGTTTCCTTGCCAGCTAATGCGCTTTGGCTTTGGCTGGCCCTGTGGCATCCCCTGGGACAGACATTAGACCCTACCTACCAAGGCTTTTCTACCTAGGGCTCTCTGGAATCCCTGGTGTTGGAACTGTTTAAGAGAGGTTATGGTTCTTTCATCTTTTTTTTTTTTTTCCCCTCAAATCTCCGAGCATTAAACTTCTGAGTTACTTTGGACTGAGTCACCTGTATCAGATTTAGTAAAGTGATGCCCTCAAAATCCATACAGTTTAATACAGAGGAATCTGCATGACTATCAGGATTTGTTCTAACAATACCCTGATGTTCAATTTGGACCAGAAACTCTGAATACTGCTTTCTGGGAAACAGAGACATCTAGGAAGAGAAACATCATAAATAATACATTTATTCAATAGAAAACCTCGCTCCATAAGGAAATATGCTAAATATGAAAGAAAAAATTGTTGAGGGCCTTGAAAGAGATTCTTCTTGCTTTGAATGCACGAAAACTATATATTGAGGGGGCAATTCCCAAGGAAATGAGAAGTCTGAAAGATAAATAGAAAAATATGACCTTATCTGATTTGAAAATTCTGAACTTTAAAAGTAGAAAGCATTGGTGGTACAACTTTTTTCTGTGGTCAAGGTTTTTCTCTTTGAGATTTGGCTTATTTGCATTCTGACAAATCAGTATATCATGTGCATAGTTTTTTTTTTTTTTTTTAATGAATGTTGTAAAGATGGAAAGGTTAAAAACCAACAGGGCTCTGCAGGTTATGTTGATGCAGAACAGAGAAGTGTGAAAGCCTCCTGTGACTTTGGATCAATGAGACTACCAGAAGCTTACCCAGAATTAGGGAAATGGCCTGTCAACTGAAGCAAAGATGAGGCTAGCTTAAGAAATGATGGTAAACCAGTTGGCTGCTTCTGATGACAATACTTATCACTGGAAATTTTCACAGAATTCAGTGACAGTGTCACAGGTCCATATCTTTTTATGCTAAGCAACTATTCAAAATCCCTAAAAATGATTCAAGGAAACTCTTAAGTCACCCTGAAATTTAAAAAAAAAATCTGTAGTAATGAGGTATATAAACAATCACAGATAAATATTTTTATATTTTATACGAGGATTCTAAAAGGCACTGACATGTCTTTGTTTCTCAGTTTGTGATTTCTTATTCCATTTGGCAGCAAGCACTTCATATACTGAGGACAAAAATCTCTTGTTCCCACCTGGCTGGAGCTCTCTACAATGCAAAACTAGCACCCTTAAAAAGCTTCTCCCTAACATAGCTGACCAGGATTAAAACAGTGTCTCATAATGAACTGATCCAAATCAAAACAAACCCCCAAACAAATCTCGCCCTAAGCTGTTAAATGGCCATCTTTGACCTATCCCAAGTGACGATTTAAATAGAATGTACACCTGTAATTGAAATAAAATTCATTGTTGCAAAAAAAAAATAAAATAAATAGAAATGCCACATTGCCTAACACACCAGCACCCCCGTGCCCCCATTAGAAACCTGTGGATTTATGACAGTAGGTTTCATTTCCTGGGTGTAGTCCAAACTACCTTTTTTTGCTTTATTTTGTTTTGTTATAGCCACATCTATGACATATGGAAGTTCCTAATCAGAGCTGCAGCTGCGGCCTAAGCCACAGCCACAGCAATGCCAGATCTGAACCGTGTCTGCAACCTACACCACAGCTCATGGCAATGCTGAATCCTTAACCCACTGAGCGAGGCCGGGGATCGAATCCGCACCCTCATGGATACTAGTCTGGTTTGTTACTGCAGAGCCAAGGCAGGAGCTCCTCAAACTGTTACCTTTCTGTGACAGTTTTAAAATCAAATCCACAGTGTTAAAGGAGGAGGAAAATCAAGAGTTTCCTCACCAGGGTTTGTTATACTCTTGCTGGTTAAAGCCAAGCTATTTCTGTCAGAAACCAATTTGGGGCCAGTACCTGGCATGCAGTGAATGGTTTAATTCTCCAGAGGAATGGGGGAATGTCAAGGACAGAGATCTGAAGACTAAAGGTGTTTCCTTTGAAATGCAGCAACTTTGGTTCTTCCAGTAGCTGTCCACCTTGATGCCTTTCATCTGAAACCACTTCCTATGGGACGAGAAAAAGAAAGGGGCATGACAATAAAGTATCCACTTTAGATAAGCAAAATCTGCACTTTTCTTCTGCAGTTATGTAGACTTACTCCATGTGTCTCCCAGAAGTAGACAAACAGCATGATGGACACACTCTACATTTATACCCAGCTATCCTTGCATGGTCAGGACTAAGAACTACAGGCTGCTGAGTAGTAAGGATCTTGTTACCAAGAAACAATTGGTCTTCATTACTGTATTGTTGTGGCTTTTACATACACTCTGCCTGTCTTTAAAACGAGAAGACCTTGGCCCCATGCAAATTTTAATAATATCGAGTGTCTACAACTGGGTGAATATCATCCTAATATGGCCATAATCAAGAGATGTACTTAGACTTTTTTTGCTTTTTAGGGCTGGGCCACACTTGCAGCATATGGAAGTTCCCAGTCTAGGAGTCGAATGGGAGCTGCAGCTGCTGGCCTACACCACAGTCACAGCAACGTGGGATCCGAGCTGCCTCTGTGACCTATACTACAGCTCTCAGCAACGCTGGATCCCTGACCCACTGAGCGAGGCCAGGGATCAAACCCACATCCTCATGGATACTAGCTGGATTTATTTCTGCTGTGCCACAATGAGAACTCTGGAAGATGGCCTATTGACAGGGATGTATTTATACTTGATGGGACACCTCATCATATTGCACAAGAAAGGGAGATACAGCACACCCACCTCCCCCCAGCTCCCTTTTTTTTGTCACTGACACGGGTGTTGTCCAATATTTATCCTTTAGTTCAAAATATAGAGGGCACATCTCATGTTTATTTGTAGTAGTGTTTGCAGAAGTTATGCTAAAAAGCCAAGAAAAAATAAGTTGTCAAGTCAGTTTTAGCTCAGAAAAAAATCAAACTCCTGAGATAAATATTCCTTTATCTTTCACTGAGAAATCTTTATAATTATATCTCATGCACACACAATTCACACATGTTCTCTTAAGTAAACCATTGAATTGGAATGCAGAATAGATTGTGGATTCTAAACCACAATAGATTGTGGATTCTAAAATATGTTAAGAATCACATTGATAGGACAAGCGAAATAATAGAACAGATATGAAATCTGTAAAATATTAAACTACTGTGGGAGGTGAGGCTTTCAGTGTTAATAGAGGTAAGAGATTTCCCTAAATCCTTTTTTTTTAAAAAAATTGCCATTAATTGACTTATAATTTCCTTGCAAAGCCAGGATAAATAAGAAAACTGAAATCCTTTAATTATGCCCTATAATCTTCCCAGAGTCTAAAAAAAAGGTGGTAAGAAGTCAGGCACACAGGTTTATAAATACAATAAAACTTAAATTTCAATTATCGGTGATGGAAAGCAACTTCAGAATTTCTTTTCCATTGCTTGTCTATTTAAAAATTAATATTAATAAAAATCTAAGAAGCAGCTTTCCAGCTTTTATCCTTCATGTACACGTAAACTGTTAAGAGGTTGCTAGTGCCTTTTCTCAGGACTAAATGAGTCCATTCCAATGTCATTTTCTCCTGCTCTTCTGGTGTGGGAGGGGGTGTGTCTTGGGATCCTAGGTCAACACTGAGCTCTCTGCAGTGATGAAAATGGTCCATGCCTGTATGGTATCCACTCCAATATGGTTTCCACTATCCCCAGTGGCTGGAGTGACTAAGGAACTAAGTTTTTTGTTTTAATTAATTTAAAAGTAAATATGCACATGTGGTTGGCAATTACTGTACTGGACAGTGCAGTGCTCGGTAATTCATTGTCATTTGGATCTAAGCCTTGGACACAATAACAACATGGCAGCCAGGGTCTGATGAAGCTGCAGACAGTGGAAGGAAAGTGGCAGGGTGGGAGGAAAGGGGATTAATGTCCGATGCTGACTTTAGGTTTTTACACATCCTGGTCTCTGTTCCCTCTTTTGAGATTTAATAAGTGTCCAGAGGAGTGATGCCTGAGTTGGGTACTGGGTGTGTAGAAAAGAAAGACCAAGGAGCTCACAGTCTAGAGAGGGTCAGGATGGCACGCACAGCCGTATAACACGGTATCTAAGTATTGCATACATTCCCAGGGCTTAAGGCAAGACAGAGGGCGGCTAACTCAGATGGGCAGTGAGGCCAGGAAATGGACTGGGAAATAAATAGAGGAAGTGATATTTAAACTGACCCTTGATAAGCAATGAGATCCTGCTGTATAGCACTGGGAACTATATCTAGTCATTTATGATGGAGCGTGATACTGTGAGAAAAAGGATTGTTTATGTGTATGTGTGACTGGGTCACCTTGCTGTACAGTAGAAAACTGACAGAACACTGTAAACCAGCTATGATGGAAAAAAATAATCATTTTTAAAAATCAAAAAAATAACCTGATCCTTGAGGTGCAGATAAGGGCTGCCCTCAGGAAAGGGAGGGGATATGCATTACGGACACTAACTGGGCTCTGCACAAAAGCACGAGGCCAGACAGGGCCAAGACAGAGGGTCACGGTGGAAAGTGTGTGGGTGCAGGTGATGGAAATGCCAGGTCAGGGGCCAGATCATGAATTCTCGCTACCATGCTGAGGACTTGTATTTTATTTTAGAGTAATATCACTCAGGTTTTGAGGTGCAGGAGAATCTTCTGGGGGCTATATTTACTCAGGAGAGCACAATCTTGTAAATCAAAAATGGAAGTGCAGGCTTCTGATCACATTTCTGTGTGGTTGTGGGCAAGTCACTTGACCTTTAGGTTTCAGTTCTTGGGTTTATTCACAGAGAAGCAAAATCATTAGCATGGTAATAATCTCTTTTTGGCATTCTAGTGCAAGGTTAGGAACAGGAACAAATAAGAAATTTGCTTATTGAAACTACATTAAGGGCACAGAATAAAAACAGTGTTGACTTGTCCAAGTACATTGGACTAGGCTGACGTTTACCCCTGTTCTTTAATCTGACATGCCTAAGCGTACAGAGAGGTCAAGTGAGGTCAGGGGATGAAGTGATTTGTTCAAGGCTGTGCATTACTTGGTCCTGAGCTAGGTTCTTTAACATTTAGGAACTACATAGCAGCATCACACTAGAAGAGAACTTCCGGTATTATTTAGTGATTTAAACTTGAGTATTTGCAGAGGAAAACATGGAGGTCCCTGCTCTCGCCACCCCACCAAGAAAGTTATTTGCTTGAAGCCACATGTTTTGTGATGGAGCTACTATTCATAATACTTGGTCTGGTATTTTTCTAGTAGATTTCCCTGCCTTTCCCTATACTATGCTTGATTTTTTTAAGTCATGTGATCAGACTGCTATTAACACTGACTCATAAGCAATTTTTCATTGGTGTGAGATATATGTAAAGATGACATAAGTCAGACTGTATTTGCCCTAAATTATATATACTATCTAAGCTGTCCCTGAGATGCAGAATGAAGTATATCAGGAATTTTTTTTTTTTTTTTTTGCATTTTAGGGCTCCACCTGCGGCATATGGAGGTTCCCAGGTTAGGGGTCTAATTGGAGCTACAGCTGCTGGCCTATGCTGCAGCCATAGCAATGCCAGATCCAAGCCACGTCTGAGACCAACACCACAGCTCATGGCAGTGCCGGATCCTTAACCCACTGATCAAGGCCAGGGATTGAACCCACAACCTCATGGTTCCTAGTCGGATTCGTTTCCACTGCACCATGATGGGAACTCCAGATATCAGGAATTTTTAAAATGGATCTCCACTTACAGTTACACCAAGGAAAATGCTACCTCTTAAAGATTTATGCTTTTGGGATCCCAATTTAAATACAGCCTTGGTTTATTTCTGCTTTTTCTAGCTTGTTTAATCTCCACATATTGAACCAACCACGAACAGTTAATGGTGTCTCGTAATCTTGTGCAAAATATTAAGCAATTAGAGCTATTGTGTAACAAACAATGAATTATTAAAGTGCAGAAGCCCAATAATGAACTAATCATTGTATTTATATACTTGTAAAGGCACAACTGGCTTCAGAGTTAAAGAAATCACTCTTGAGTACAAGCTTTAAAACACTCTCCAAATAGGATAAATTGTACTTAACACAGAATTCCCAGTTATGCCCCTTCGCCTGTTGTATTCTATTCAAGGGTTGGACTGGGTATCTGTATTTTTTTTCTTTTTTTCTCTGCCTCACACCATATGGAGTTTTCAGACCAAGGATCAGATCCATGCTGCAGTGTGATCTATGGCGTGGCTTGCAGAATGCCAGATCCTTCCACTGCACCAGGCGGGAAATCGAACCTGCATCCTGGTGCCTTACAGAGTTAACGCTGATTCCACTGCTCCACAGCGGGAACTCCTAGACATCTATATTTTTAATACTTCTCAGTGAACCTGATGCCCAGCCAGGTGTGGGAATTAGTGATACAGACCACCCTGCTGAGCTAGTTCTGAATCACATATATGCATCACTCTAAGAGTGAGGTCTAATATGCATTTGATTGTTTGTCCCTGTCTGCCTCCTGTATGACAAGGGCCTTTTGTTAAATCTCAGAGTTTACTATTCAATTGGTATTTGTGTTAATTACACTAGAAAGTAAGGTCTGGCTGGTTTCTTGGATATAAAATGTACCTACAGGCTGGGGTTGGCTTTTTTTTTTTTTTTCTCTTTCTCTTGTTTCATCTTTCACATTGGGGGTTGCTAGTCATTGGGTTCTAGGAGTTGTGGCCAGGAGACACTTGTGCTTTGTGCCTCACTGAGCCATTTATGTTGATTTAATGAGACAGGCTGCAATATTCACGTGTGCTTCAGGGATACTAAAATAGGCAGCCTGCATTTACATATTTATGAGACAAAACTGTTCGAACTTAAACACTCACACCACACATACACATACCCCCCCCCCCCCGAAATTATGTTGCTGTGGTGTTTTCCTTTAAATGCTTTATATGAACAATATTTTCCAAGGTTGCATTATTGATAAACTACATCTGGAGGAAATCCTTTGAAATTAGATTCTAAATCCACATTAATGCCAAGTAAGTAATGAGGACCAAGAAGTACTGAATAACAGTGCTGGGAGCAACAGAGGAAAAAATTATTTGTTTTATTTTTTTCTAAGATAGGGCAAGTATTTAATTCCTTGCTTTTCCTATGTCAAGATTTGTTTGGGGTGTGTGTGTGTGTATGTGTGAGAGAGAGAGAGAGAGAGAGAAAGAGAAAGAGAGAGAGAATATGAATAAAACAGGATAACGTAATAAAACAGGATAACAAAAACCCAGGTCTTAAAATGTTACAGCTTTGAAAATATATCACTATTCCTCAACCTTTGGTTTGAATTCATCAAAAGCAGTGATGTCAAACACACAAACATAAAATCACAGTCTAATTACTACAGAAACCCAGAAGCAGGGAGAACAAAAGTCACTGGCCCTTTCTCACCCTCAGGCAGATGGCATTTGTACTTTTTTTTTTCTTAACTTATCTGAGCTGATTTAATTTTCCATCGTGATGGTTTTAGATATATTTATCAGGCCACATCTTCACATAGCTGAAGCCAAATTAATTATGTCTTACCAAGGTGTAGGCGGTATTTTGATTTTGTCAAAGAAATTGCTACTAGGATTCAGATGAAACCTCCCCAGAGCAAATGGGAAGCGAGCATAGCAGCCTTGCAGGAGGCAGAGGAGGAAGCATGACTCAAGGTGTAGAATGTTGTTGGTTTGGTTTACTAAAATCCTGTAAAGGAATAATTTTTGGTGGGGTTGCTGTCTTATCCCCACCTCGTTCTAAGAGGACAGGAGAGTTGGGTTGAGAAGCTGTCCTTCTTCCAAGGATTTCCAGGGAGAGGGTGGGCTTCTAAAGAGTTGGAGGGGCATAATTTCCCAGTGAGATAGAAATGGCATGAAAATGCAACCGTGCCCTTTAACCAGGTTTCCATCTTGGTTACAAGCCCAGTTCTAGTTGGGCTCACATTTATCATTTTCTTGAGCTGGAGAAGACGCACTACAGAGAATCCAGCAACTGTCATAGCCACGCTTGTCTCTACTTCCAAATCGTGACAGTTTCATTATAGTGACATTGGAGGTGAATACCAGGGTAGGCAGTTTCTGCAGAATAAACTACATATGCCTTTTGATTAGGAAGGGAGGGTTCTATTTGAGTTATAGGTGGTGAGTCATCACTCCCTACAAAATGTTCGACTCACACCGCACAAGTTGGGGGTAGCCAAAATTCATGTGTGAAGTCTTTTAGAGGCTCCCCAAATGTCCTGTTGCTATGGTTTTCTTTTTCTTCTTTTTTTTTTAAGGCCGCACCTGTGGCATATGGACATTCCCAGGTTAGGGGTCAAATCAGAGCTGAAGCTGCAGGCCTATGCCACAGCAACAGCACCACCAGATCTGAGGCATATCTGTGACCTATGCCAGTATCTGGCAACACCAGATCCTTAACCCAGTGAACAAGGCCAGGGATTGAACCCTCATCCTCATGGATACTAGTCAGGTTCTTAACCCCCTGAGCCACAGTGAGAACTCTGCTGTGGCTTTCCTATAATGGGCTTATAACTATATATCATATTTCCCTTTAACTAAATACTGCTTATGAAGCCAGCAAAAATATGACATAGACATTTGGGATATGGAGGTAGTTTAAATAACCCTGGGTAGAGGGTCCTGAGCACATTCACTGAGCAATATAAAAATCCAGACAGCAACTGGATTCTCTCACTTCCCTCTGCACATCCTTCCTTAAAGCTCAGAGACTAAGACCGGGGAGTAAATGGTTGTGTTCAGAAAAGCTACATGTTATGTTTTAATCTTTCTGTGGGCCAGACGAGTTATTCAACCAAGGCCAATGATCTCTTGGAACCCCAGGGGGGGGAGCTTGGACTTTGCTGCTCACGACAGCTGTCACATACATCCTGTCAATAACAAGTACAACCCAAGTCGACTTTAAAATCAGCTATAAGGTGACATAATAGGTGAGGGAAAGAATCACTGGAGGTAAATACATTCCGACAGATGGGGCCAAAGGTGTCTACTGGAAAACATTTCCCTACAGCAAAATTAAAGAGTTTAAAGAACTATCTCCTCATGATGAGATAAAGCTGTTTGTATTCAGTTAAAAGGAGAATACTATTTTCTCTAGCATTGACTAGGAAAGGTCTATTAACCTACAGGAATGGGCAGTGGTTTGAGAAGCTGTGGCTTGATCCTCATTGTCATGATTCTCACTGCAATTCATTCATCTGGGAGGAGTTGAGCTGCTGGGCAATCTGGTAGCAATCAACAGTAATGAAAATGCGTTATCTGCCAATCACTTAAGTAAACTCCTTGGGCAAATGTCGAACTCTCTGATATATACATCAGCAGTGAGACTGTTATTCAAAGAAAATTCCAAACTGGATGTGAGGGCTGACTTCCAAGGTGGCTGTGACAAACAGATCTCCCAGTCACAGTAGTTAGCAGAGGGTTGACCCACATGAGCCAGGAGACTGGAAATCCTCCATGGATCTTACTAAGGTTTTAAGCTCTGGCTGAATTGCTGAGTTACAACTCAAGTTTCCCAGCTTGAGTTGCGGTGTATCTTACAACTGTTTAGTGGTAGTAACATTAGTAATTGTTTTTTTCTGCTTACTAAATGTCTGTTAGGTATGTTGTCTTAGAGAAATCCTCTTATTGGGTGTGTGGGGGGGTGTCAAAAGCAAGTGAAAGAATTTAAAATGACAATCATAGGATGAAGTTTAATAACTGCTTCTGTGCAAGTTCTTTACAAAATGGTACCCCTATGAAAAAGGACCCTTGTGTGGACAGCCAGGTATGAAGAGTGTCCTTGATAATGACCTGTACTACATAAAAGAGAGTCGGGGATGGTTTGGGAGCATACGTTGGCTTATGTTCAGGATTCAGGTCATTGTTTTCTATTGGTAAACATGAGTTTTCCAGCTCAGTGTCTCAAAAGCTAGTTTACTGAGGAAACATTCTGCATAATGGACTTAATGATCCAGAACTGGAAGAGCAGGGATCTGGGATGAGGGGCGTCAGGAGAGCTATGCTATTTATACACGAGCCAAGCTTACACAGGCACTTCTGCATTATCTTTGCTGCTATTAATAAATGTGCACTCTTTGGTGAGTAGCTAATTTAAAAGGAATCGTAAATGATTAAAAGGACCGAAAATAGAAAAGAACCTGGAACATCTCTGCCCTAGTAGCCCTCATAATGACTAGACTGGGTGTCTGGGATATAAGGTGACTGCGTGCTGATAGGTATGATTTATAACAGTTGTTCCCAAACTACAACCTTCAGATGATTCATGGCACTTTCCTCACTTCCCTCTGTACATCCAGTAACTCTTATTCCTTTGGTTCACTCTGTTCTCTTTTCTTGACATGGAATCCCTTCCTCTTTTGCTCTTAAATCTCATCCATCCAGGAAAGTTCCCTATTAAATTCGTCTCCAATTCCTCGATCGCAGTTAGTGTCTCTGTTTTTTGAATTCCAACTACACTTCTAGTCTGTCTCATAACTTAGCACACAGCGTTCTCTTGTGAGATCATCTAAGCCTTCTCTCTCTTTGAGTGCCAAGGACCTTGAACCCTGAGCACTGTTTTGAGCACAGCAACCCAGCTCTCAATTCAAGTTAGGCATAACCATTGAGCCAGCAGTGCGGGTTCATTTTCCAGGCTCTCTACAATCGGATCTATTGATGCTAATCTTTAGGAACCTCCATGCTTTCGTGACTCTAAAAGCAGAATTATAGAGACAGGGCTGACCTGAAACGCACAAGGGGTGTTGTCCACACAGTAGACCCTCAGGTTGTAATCCAGAGAGTTACAGGACATGCAGCCGAAAACTGCCACCTTGAGTTGCTTCACGGCACAGTCTGTGATTGGTTCTCCAGTGAGGGCATATGTCCCAAAGCTGTCTAGGAGCACATGGCAAGCAAAGGGGTCCAAAAGGCAGTAACAGGACGTGGATTCATCCTCCACTGACATGACCTCCTGTTGGGAAAAGGTGTGTTGAGAAAATGATCTAACAGTCACTTTGCAAGGACACAGCATTTTTTTTTTCAGAATATATTTTTTTCTTTTTATGGCTGCACCTGAGGCATATGGAAATTCCTAGGCTAAGGGTTGAATTGCAGCTGCAGGCCTATACCACAGCTACGCCAACACAGGATTCAAGCTGCATCTGCGTCCTATGCTGCAGCTTGTGGCCGTGTGTTATCCTTAACCCACTAAGTGAGGCCAGGGATCGAACTTCCATCCTCACAAACATTATGTTGGGTTCTTAACCCACTGAGCCACAATGGGAACTCCTTTTGCAGAATATTTTTATTGTCCTAATTTTCTTGGTGTTCTTCTTTTATCAAAATAACTCAAGGAATAGTCATATCCAGTGTGTTGGAATTCAGTTAGTAGGTTGTAATATCATTTTCAAATTTCTCCAATTTTCATTTAATTTGTACAATGCCAGATTAAAAAAAGTCTCGAACATTAACATCAATGAGCAAACTTCTGTTTGCATAAAGGTGTCTTTCTGAAAATCTCTTCCAGTATTCTTAAGATAATATTTATTTTCTTTCAAATATTTTACTCCCTTTCATTCCATCAAAATCATTCACGAGGGAACATTAAATAAATGGTCTGGATAAGATGTATCAGAATATTTTACTCTCCCTGATAAGAATTTAGGTATGGGTGACTGGTTTGCTAGAGCATAAATATAACACTCTGTGGATTTAAAAGATTGTAAGGAAGTGCTGGGAAGAAAAAAGAAAGTGGTAAAAATCAAGGCAAAGTAACACATAATGGAAAAGACACCAAAATCCAGCCCCTTTATGAAACCCCATGGAACTTTACACCCCAGGAAATCTGCCTTTGGTTGTATCACGACTGAATACATAGAAGAATGCATTATCAACACATAAGAAAGACTCGTTTCAAGACAGAGCTGGGCAGGGTAAATGTAATCCATGGAAGCCACTGGGAATTTTCTTCTCCTAAAGAAACATTATTTTCCTTTTACTTCTTTTACCTGAGGCACCTCCTGGGAGGTAAGATCCTAGGGATTGCTAGAACTGGTCATTGTGTTCCAACAAGATAACTCACCTGCTTTCATGCAAACTGACCTCACCTAGACATCAAAGGAATCCCTATGAGGCAGATAAATCAGAGGTTTCACTTAAAATATTAATTCCCCTGCAATCTTTCTTGGCTGTGACTCTCTCCCTGGTCCTTACTCTCCTCTTGTGGATTCTCATTTTGTCTTTTATTTTCTTCTGTACTAGTTCTCTTACATGTACTTCTATACACAGGGAAAGACAATCAGCATGCCTTTCAATGCATTCATTAATTCATCAGCATCTATTTCACACCCACTCTGTTCCCGAATGCTTAAACATAGATTATTATAATCCCTGTGATGGCAAAAAGAGATAGAACAGTGTCTTTTATGAATACAGCTCGCTTGTCCCCCACCTCCTCCCTAAATCCACAGGAACCACAGAGGGAAGTCAATTCAGACAGGCCTGGTCTGGGAACAAAGGCAGGAGTTCAGGTCCCAAAAGCAGGTACACAAGTCTACACCTCTGTGAGGGCAGTTGTAACTGTATTCCAAAACCAAATGGAAAAGCTCTGTATCCTCTCTGGCCTCTTTTTTTCCCTATTATCTCACACACACGCCTAAAGCACTAGCCAGTACCTTCAGGATGTTCCAAAACACGTGCCACCAACCCCCTAAAAGACAAGCAAATGCTCACAAATGTCACGGTTGACTTGTTAAGAGCAAGTTAAATCTATTCCACAAGTGGAAACCAAAAACCCCATTCCTTTAAAAAAAACAAACAAAAAAGACTAGCTTCTCACCTCCCACCTGCCCTGTTGGGTCCTCTTCTTTAAATGGATATTCCAGTGCTCAGAGCTGACGTCCGCACAGTGTGGTATGGTCAGGGCAAAGGGAGTGGTGACAATCATGTCCGGGGGACCACAGGTGACTTCCGGACTCAGGAGCACCTCAGATCCATCGGACTGGAGGCTGTAAGGTGGGGAAAGGATAAGAAAAGGATAAGAGAGAGATGCCTGTAAAGGGAGGGGCCGTATATGAATGAGAATTTAGTTACAGGCTTAGCAAAACCGTCCTGGGGAACATCAGCCCTGACCCCACCAGGGGAGGGCTGGTCTGGGCCACAGCCGTGGCCATCATCGATCCTGAAACACTCAAGGACACAGACTGAGGTTAAGCCTAAATTTCAAATTTAGGTCTTGAAAAACAAAATGACAGCTGCTTCTTCAGACATACAGGGCAGGACAAGGGAAAGGAAAGTCATGGCTGGCGTGTCACACACCAGCTTCCGAGTCCTTATTCTCCTTGATGCAATTATCAATGACAAAGCCAAGAACTTCATAGAAATGACTTTGCTGGTAGTCTTACAGTCTACAAATATGTTTAACACTAGTAAGCAATAAAACAAATTATAACAGAACAACATTTCCAGTGTACCCAGATTGAGTATGTGTCTTCTGGTTTTGAAAACATTTATTTTCTGCCAGTTCACAAATCCACAGGTTATCTAGTGATAGCACAGCAGACAGTCGTCAACTGCATAATCAAATATATAAATATCTATCTTTCATCTCTTTCCTATTTTAAATCTAAATTTAAAATCATCCTACCCAAACCCGGTGTACAGATTTTTCTGTATTGTGAATCATTTACAAAAGGAATGTAGAGCCACGAAACAGATCAAAGACATTTAACTAAAGGGAAACAGGACCACCTTACTGGATGCCTGCCTCTTACATTTTTGTCTCTTTTTTTTTTTTTTGTCTTTTTGTCATTTTAGGGCTGCACCTGCGGCATATGGAGGTTCCCAGGCTAGGGGTCTAATCTGAGCTGTAGCCGCCGGGTGACGCCACAGCCACAGCCACAGCAATGCGGGATCCGAGCCGTGTCTGCAACCTACACCACAGCTCACGGCAACGCTGGATTCTTAACCCACTGAGCAAGGCCAGGGATTGAACCCGCAACTTCATGGTTCCTAGTCAGATTCGTTAACCACTGAGCCCCGATGGGAACTCCTTCTCTTTTGTTTTTAACCTGTGCTCCCAAACAGGAAGATGGGGTAATTTATGAAACAGCAATCAGAATCCAGAAGTCCACTCATTTTTCGCAACTGCTTATGTGTTTTTGAACAGGCTAGTTGATTTTCTCCCCTGTATGTAAGTAATGTAATATAGAATACAGTCAAAAAGGGATTTAGGACTTTGAGGTGGACAAGGCTACCTGAGAACAAGGAGTAGTGGTCGTACATAAGCTTTCTCTCATCTTACTTAGGAAGGACATTTAAGTATGTCATTCCTGGCCAAAAAAGCATCTCTTTGATCAGGATGAAATTTGTACGAAAAGATACTCCCTTTTGAAGTTCCCATCATGGCTCAGCAGAAACGAATCTAACTAGCATCCATGGGGAAGCAGGTTCGATCCCTGGCCTCGCTCAGTGGGTTAAGGATCCAGTGTTGCCATGAGCTGTGGTGTAGGTCACAGAAGTGGCTCAGATCTGGCATTGCCGTGGCTATGGCATAGGCCAACAGCTGTAGTTCTGATTCGACCTATAGCCTTGGAACCTCCATATGCCATGGGTGTGGCCCTAAAAAAGAAAAGAAAAGATCCTCTCTTTTCTGGGATCTTGTATTTAAAAAAAAACAAACCAACCCCAAAACAAATGGTTTCCTGTGAGTACATCAAACGCATAATTAGTTTCTGAATTGCTTTTGTTGACATTGCATGTTTTCAAGTTGGTCATGGTCACACTCTGGCTCATTACATATAATTTGCTCCTGCAGGAAGAGTTGAGGCATCTAGGCGCAAAGGAGCAGCTTCTATCTGCTGTACCTAAATCAGACCCACACAGCATCACACGGTCCAACCCCCTCCCTCCCCAGGAAGCACTGGAGATGCCTCCCCAAAATTCAGCCTTCCACGGAGGCAACCACAGTCCAGAGTTATCAATTCTTCTTGCACAAGCCAAGCACAGACTGAACTGAAAATAGGTCTTTTATGCACATAGATCCCTAAGCAGGGCAGGCAAGTCGGGGCGTGCTGGGTTTGGAAAGTCCTACATTAGTGATCGCAGAGGCTCTATGCGCAGCCCAGAACAATGTATTTGAGGTTGGAAAAAAACGTGCAATTCCATTGTGAGCTCTAACCACCACGAAGTGGCAGCAGGCACGTGGATGCCTGCCAGTGGCTGTTAGAGAGGGTGAAGCACTTTCTGCGTAATTGTCGCCTTCTTTCAGCCCGGGAAGGGATAGCAGGGGTGCTTGTGAGTGACCGATGACAAGCTCTCCTAAAAGAACTATTTAATTGCTCTCCGAGAATCACCCCCTTTGCTGAACATATTGTTCAAACATATGGGGAATGGGGGAATTATTTAATGCCAAACGAATTGAAGGCGGCTAATTAGATGAACTCTCACACCCATTGTGAATAGCAAGGCTCCTTTCAGGAATAACTCAAACAGCATTATGAGTCTGAGGCAGTGCGCACACAGGAACTCTGGAGGGGCCTGGGAAGGGACTTGGCATTAAGTGGGCATCGGGCATTTTTCGTAAGCGCCAAGAAGTAAATGAAGACTCATATCTAATCCTCCTACGGTGAAGGACTGTAGGTCTCTTTCTGGTCAAGGAACAACACTTAATCTCTCCCTTTTTACTCCCCCCCCATGATTAATAAAAATTTGCCCTTTTCTGCAGCCTTCTATCTGTGGCAATCAGGGAAGTTTACAAATATTCATTAAAGCTCTCCACATGCCTGTGTGGGCAGGTGTTGACAACATAAGGTCACAGAGGAGTTGGTCAAAGGGATGGCAGTCAAATCACCCCATATTTCTGACTTTCAGGCTCCTGCTTCCTATGACAAGGTGTACTTTCTCTGTTACCACTGGGCCATGGCTGGTTCAATCGCTGCCTCTTGTGATACCCCAAGTAAAGATGGAGAAAAAGAATGTAGTTCATGTGTAGTTATGGATACAGATCTAGGATATCTGGGGACAAAAGGGCTGAGACAGAAGCCTTTAATTGGGCAAAAACTGATGTTTTGTAAGCAAAGTCTGGATGGCATTTAGTTTGTCCACATTATATAATATATGCCAAGGGAGGAGTTCCCATTGTAGCTCAACAGGTTAAGAACCCGACTAGTACACCTGAGGATGCGGGTTCTATCCCTAGCCTCGCTCAGGGGGTTAAGGATCTGGTGTTGCCACAAGCTTCGGTGTAGGTCACAGAAGCAGCTTGGATCCCCCACTGCCATGGCTGTGGCATTGGCCGGGTGGCTACAGTCCGATTTGACCCCTGGCTGGGGAACTTCCATATGCTGCAGGTGCAACCCTAAAAGAAGTACTCATTTCGTTAAAAAAAATAATAACATTTTTCTAAAATTGTTGTGAGCTAATAATAACTAATAACTGCAGTGATCTCAGGACCACAATGTGAACAACTTCAGTGCATCACAACCCCTAGTGCAGGAAAAGTCTGGCTGGGTGGGACTTTGGCTATTTAACTTTTTCACTGTGTTCACCCCTCACTTTTCTCCATAAATATGCTGCGCGTGTTTATGAATGCTTATGGATATAAAAAGATGAGTCATTTAAGAGCTAGGTCTGTGTAAGCAGGTGGTTTGTGGAGCAACTGTAGGAAAGCCTGGTTTTGAATTCAAATGTCTCTTCTCAAGGTGCAGCTGGGAGTTCTGGTGAAAATTCTGCCAGCTTGGCAGCTTTCAAGCCCCCAGCCCCAAACTAAATAGGCCTAGTAAGAGGGAGGTGCTGATAAAGGGCATCTTGCCTGGCAATCTGACAAGATGGAAAGCCCCACACGGTGAACCCTGTTTCATTACTATCAAGGGAAATCAAAAGTAGAAAAGGACCCATGGAGAAGAGAAGATGTGGGTGAAAGGAACATTCTTGTGTCCTCACTGTGCACCAGATGCTTGACCTACTGTGTCGGGCCAGGGGATTGAACTTGCGCCTCCACAGTAACCCTCGCCTCTGCAGTCGGATTCTTAACCAGTTAACTCCACTTGGATTTTCTTTGACTTCATACTTACCGCCTCTAATGCACCGTACTGTTTGCTTGTTTATTTTTGTCTCCCACAAACTAAAATGTAAGTTTTAGGAGACTAGAGTTGTTTTTTTCTTGTTTTGTTCAGCATTGTACCCCCAGTCTCTAATATATGCCAGTTGTAAGCACTCAAAAATACTTGTTGAAGAAAGCATAGGAGGAAGTTGTTTCCACTGATCAAATCTGGAACATTTTGAGAATTGGAGTGAATAATGGTAGTGAAGGATTGTACCCCATTGAATCACATAAGAACCCATGAAAGATATGGATATAAATGAATGAATGGGAAGGGAAAACTCTTCCATACAATAGGAAGGCAATTAATACGTGTAGAAAGTCAGAGTTCCCATCGTGGCTCAGTGGTTAATGATCCTGACTAGTATCCATGAGGACGTGGGTTCGATACCTGGCCTCACTCAGTGGGTTAAGGATCCGGCCTTGCCATGAGCTGTGGTGTATGTCGCAGATGCAGCATGGATCCTATATTGCTGTGGATGTGGTGCAGGCCAGCAGGTATGGCTCCGATTAGATCCCTAGCCTGGGAAACTCCATATGCTGCGTGTGCGGCCCTAAAAAGAAAAAGAAAAAAAAAATAGTCATCCCTTGACAACCAACCTTATTAATAATGGACTCAGTTGAGAATTATGAATGGGATGCTTATCTACTTGGGAAAAGCTTTAAGAATACTAAGGAACTGTTTCAGAGTATCTTCCCTAAGGTACTTATTTGTTACAAAGGGTAAACATTACTTTAGGGCTGAGAACCTTGGCAGCAACCACTTAATCCGAGTTATCAAAGTTAATGTTGCCAGTAATGCGGTAAATTTTCAGAACAGACTTTTTCTCTCTGTCTCTTTTATTTTTTTGCTTTTTTAGGGCTGTACTTAACGGCATATGGAGGTTCCCAGGCTAGGGGTCTAGTCGGAGCTACAGCTGCCGGCCTCAGCCACAGCCACAGCAATGTGGGATCTGAGCCACGTCTGCGACCTACTCCACAGCTCACGGCAACGCTGGATCCTTAACCTGCTGAGCGAGGCCAGGAATTGAACCTGCAACCTCATGGTTCCTAGTCAGATTCATTTCCACTGCGCCATGATGAGAACTCCCAGGACAGACTTCTTGATAGGAAAGTGAAAAGAACCCAGCATCACTTCTGTAACATTCCTGCCATTAACACATAACCTGAATTGTAAGAACATATCAGAAAAATATCAGCCCACATTAAGGGACATTCTGCAAAAGAGCTCATCTACACTCTTAAAAATGGTCAGTGTTATGAATCTGAGACAGACTTAGGAACTGCTCCAGGTTAAAAGAGACCAGGTGTTCCCGCCATGGTGCAGTGGGTTAAGAATCCAAGTGTAGTGGCTTGGGTCAGTGCAGACGTACGTGCAGGTTCGAGCCCAGCCCAGTGCAGTGGGTTAAAGTATCTGGCATTGCTACAGCTATGGCTTGGATTTACTCCCTGGCCCCGGAACTTCGATAGGCTGTGGGTGCAGCCACAAAAAAAATAGAGACCAAAGGTACATGACAACAGAATGTAGTGAATGGACCTGGATTTTCATTTGTCATAAAGGGCATTATTCAGATAACAGGTGATGTATAAAGTCTGGGGAGTGGACGATAGTATTGTATCAGTGTTGAATTCCTGATTTTGATAATTGTGGTCATGTAAAAATTTCCTTTTAGGATATACGCACTGCAATATCCAGAGGCAAGGGAACATGCTGTTCACAGTAGTTAAAATCTGTGTATATATGTGTATTTTATTTGTGTGTATATACATATTATATGTATATATATATGCACACATAAACATAGACTAATACATATATGGAGAAGGCAAAACAGTAAACGCAGTAAAATGTTAACATCTGTGAATCTGGATGTGGGATAGCTGGGAATTCTTTATACAGTTGATCCTTGAACCCCGCACGTGTTTAGGGGCACCAGCACTCTGTGCGATCAAAAACCCATGCATAACGTAGAGCCATCCTTCTGTAAATGCGGTTCCCCATCCCTGGATTCAACCAACCACAGGTCATGCTGTATAGCAGCATTCACTACTAAAAAGTGAAACTGCTGAATTCAAACCCAGGTTGTTTAGGAGTCACCTGTACTATGCTTGCCACTTTTCCTTAAGTTTGAAATTCTGCCAAAACACCACCAAAATTCTGAATGAAGGGAGAGAGGCCCTGGGGGGAGTCTGTCCGGCATTCTGATAGGGAAATCAGCAGGGTCCAGTGTGTGTTGCAGGATCTGTACTTGGTGCAGTGAGGTCACGGGCCAAATCCCACCACATTAGTGACTCACATTTTACAGAGCCCACGTGCACGCCAAGGCCAGCAGAAGGTCACGCTGACGGTCGGCTACAAGGTGGCAAGTGCTCACCACAGCAGGTCTGGAGCTGCAAGCCTTGTACCTTCTGCTTTTGCTCTCGTATCTTTTTTTTTTTTTTTTTTTGTCTGTTTGCCTTATCCAGGGCCGCACCTGCGGCATATGGAGGTTCCCAGGCTAGGGATCTAATCGGAGCTGTAGCCACCGGCCCACGCCACAGCCACAGCAACAGCAATGCGGGATCCGAGCCGCGTCTGCGACCTACACCACAGCTTACAGCAAAGCCGGATCCTTAACCCGCTGAGCGAAGCCAGGGATCGAACCCACATCCTCATGGGTCCTAGTCGGGTTCATTAACCGCTGAGCCACGAAGGGAACTCCTTGCTCTTGTATCTCTTGACCTGATTCTAGACTTGCAGCATGTCGGTCTCTCCGCCAGCTCTACTTTTCGAGATGAGATTTTCATTGTTGCTGTTGTCCACCATGCTGTGCTTGCTGATTACCGCGCCCCCACCCTCTCCTCCTTCTCGTCTAGATTATAGATTAATGTAGGCTTGATCACCTTTACCCAGCGTATCACTCAGGAATGCAGGCAGGAGAGTAATGATAGTTTTACTATGCCAGACCCTGGGTCGATAAATAATTAAATCATATTTTAATGGAATAGACATAAAAGGCAGATAGATGGAAGCTATACTTAGTTTTAACATTAGAGCTCTGAAAGCAAGGCAGCCCCAGCCTCCTCCAGTTTTCCATCCCAGATGCCACATAGTTTTAACTATTATTTTCTCTTTTTCTCCTTTCACTGAAACTCTCATATATTGACCTGGAGCAGCCAACACTGCTGTGAATAAAAATCACAGTTTGGGGTTTATTATGTTCCTTGTTTTAACTCCAGTCAGATACCTGTCCCATGGCAGCTCTGACCAGACTTTTGTGATCATTCCCAGGAAACGACATCACAGAATCTCCTGGAAAGATGGGCCCTTTCAAGCCAGCATGGCTCATTAGTCAATGCCAAGAACATCACTAGGTCTCCCGAGGGCTTTGACTCTGGTACCTTCTAGGCATGATTTAAGAAAATTGACTTCTGGATAGGAAGAAGATGGGGTCAGGAGCAGAACAGAGGGAAAAGAAGTTGAACAAAATCTCATTATCACAGTAGATACCTCTTTCAGACCTGAGGCGGCTCTAAGACCGTAACATGGTTCTGAACTTCTTAGGCAGCTTTAAAACTACATTCCTGCACCCCAGTCATGAGGATTTTGAGTCAGTATCCCTGAGACAGGGGCCAGGAATTTGAAGGTTTTTTTTTTTTTTTTTAGAGCCACACTTGTGGCACATGGAGACTCCCAAGCTAGGGGTTCAAATCAGATCAGAGCTACAGCCACTGGCCTACACCATAGTCACAGCAATGCTGGATCCTTGAATCCACTGAGCGAGGCTAGGGATTGAACCTGTGTCCTTATGGATACTAGTCGGGTTCATTAACTGCAGAGCCATGACAGGAACTCTGGAATTTGAGTTTTCACATGCCTTCCTTATGTGCAATTTGGCCCTGGCACTCCTGTTTGAGAAAAGTTTTGTGGTTCTTTTTTTAAAATTTTATTTTTTGCATTCTTTTTTTTTTTTTTTTCCCATACGATCGTCCATCACGTTCTGACCCAAGAGATTGGACATGGTTTCATGTGCTATACGGTAGAACCCCACTGCTTATCCATTTCAAATGTAATCGTTTGTATCTACCAACCCCAAACTCCCCATCCATCCCCTCCCCCCACTCCAGGCAACCACAAGTCTGCTCTCCGTGTATGTGATCTGTGTCTGTTTTGTAGATAGGATCATCTGTGCCATATTTTAGATCCCACATATAAGTGATGTCATATAGTATTTTTCTTTCTGATTTACTTCACTTAGTATGAGAATCTCTAGTTGCATCCATGCTGGTGCAAATGGCATCATTTTGTCTGTTTTATGGCTGAGTAGTATTCCATTGTGTATATGTACAACATCTTCTTAATCCATTCATCTGTCAATGAACATTTAGGTTGTTTCCATTTCTTGGGTATTGTGAATAGTGTTGCAATGAACATAGGGCTGCATATATCTTTGTGAACGAATGTTAGAAGTTGTGTGGTTCTTGAGAAAATATTTGAAGCAGTGTGTCATGCAGTGGAGGCTGGGTGGTCTGTCAGGTGTAGGTTGGGCAGGCTTCTGAAATGGGATACAGATGATTCTGGTGAAGTTGAAGTGCTCACAAGGCTTTGGATGTTGCCACTCTGGTTGCAAATACAACTGCACGGGGACTATTCTGACATCCCCTTTCTCTCAGCAGCACGTGTTTTAATAAGAATGTCAGGTCGGGGGTTCGATGAGCAGTAACTGGAAATAATGTCATAGCTCTGTAAGCCATTACATGCCATTAGTTGGGGTGGGAGAGGAGCAGTCAAAGCAGTGGATTATAAAAAGCAACAAGCAGTCTACCGAGGACGGAAGCATACGGCCTACTATTAAAGGGTTTAAAGATCTGTGTCACCCACATGTTATTATCTGAAATAGGATCACGGGAAGGGAGTTGGCGCAGGGGGCTGGGGCAGGAGGGCAGTTATATACATGCATGAATGAGGATTTGACTTTGCGAAATTTGAGCAACACCACACTGAGAGATTAAACTGTTTGCATATGTTAAACGGCTTGAGTTTACACACACATTCATAGGGTGTTTACCAATTAATATACTAAAGGAATCACAAATCATGTGTAAATCACCAGTTCCTAGACACAATTTAAACCTCATCTTTCATGCAGTGTTGGCATTCAGCTTTGTTTACTAGGAGAAGTGGAATAATGATGGCTCACAGAGACAGCTTTAAAGTGAAAGATAGGGACAGGAGAAGAGTGGATCTAGGCAGTGTGCTGCTGTGACAGTCTTTATTATCTGCTAAGTTGTTTACTCATTTCCATTTTGAATGGGGAAGACAGCCTTCCCTGGAGGAACCGGAGTATTATTTCATAGGATCATGTGCAAGGCTGGGAAAGGACCCCAGAACAAAACAAGACCAGAGCCATCATTGTTCAGATGAGGGAACAGAAAGGCATGGCATGGATGAAGGGACCAAAGTCGCACCCACTTGTTATGGAGCTGGGGTGAGAAATTCCTGTCCTCTTGGTGGTATTGGTCCTGGGGTGTCGGGGAGGGGAGGACAGGCACGGGAGGAAACAGATATTCCCTGGGACATGTCCTCCAAACCTGGGACTTGTAGTGGGTAATGACAGTTGCTGAGGTATTCAGAGACTCTAGAGAGAGCCTCCGGAAAGCACAGCCTTCTGGTACAGAGGCTTGTGTTGGTGTCCTGTTATTGCTGTTCCACAGACTTCTTGGCTTAACCTAGCACCCATGCATGTCACAGTTCTGTAGATGAAAGTCTCATGGAGCTAAAATGCAGCTGTCAGCAGGGCTGTGTTGTGTCTCAAGGCTCTAGAGGAGAATCCATTTCCTTACCTCTTCCCTTTTTTAGAGGCTGCCCGCATTCCTTCATCAGAAACCCCTTCTTTCATCTCTGAGCAGCGTTATAACATCCTCAAATCACCGTGTCTGACTCTGATAGTGCTGCCTGCCTTTTATCAGGATCCTGCTGTGAGCCCACCTGTGTAATCCAGGATACACTCTCCTTCTCAAGGTCCTTAACTTTAATCATATCTGCCAAATCCCTTTTGCCATGCAAGTAACATATTCACGGGCTCTGGGGATTAGAATATGGACATCTCTGGGGTGCCATTCTTCTGTCTGCCACTGGGGATTTTCATGGCTTGTTCACATTTTTTTTTTTTTTTAATGGCCTCTCTTGAAGCATATGGAAGTTCCCAGGCTAGGGGTCGAGCTGTAGCTCCTACAACCCACTACGTCGGGTTCTTAACCTGCTGAGCCACAATGGGAACTCCTTGTTCACCTCAAAGTTCAAACCTAGAGACCCCTCTGCTGCTGCCTCCTGACCCACCGCTCTATCCCAGACACCGCACAGTGGCTGCGGTGTCATCAGTTGACCCCTGGGTTATCTTCATGCTTTGGCTGCAGAAGTTCATCTGCAGAGTGAAGCCCCATATCTGCATATAACCTAATGAGGTCCTGGGAAGTTATGGTTTGTCTTAAAGATGGTAACCAAGGGAGTCGGGAAGTTGATCATTCAGGTTTTCAAAGGGCTTGTCTTCGGAAGCACGGAAGGCAGTCTCAGCGTGGGTTGGCATTTTCTCCTGCTATTTTTATTAGGCTATAACTAAGTGAAGTGGAAAGGATGATATATATTACATATCTTAATAGGACAGGTTATTTCTACTTCCAGCATGGGCAATAAAAGCGATGGCACATACAAATAAAAGTAATTATAGTATGTGCTGTTCCTTTACAATGTGTAATCAAACTCATGGACCAATGACTTTCCTCTTATTGGATTAAGGCGCCCCTTCCATTCACGTCTATTAACCACATTCACAAACCATTGTTATCTTGTCAATGGCATCTCTAATTAAAGCCTCCTCTGGACCACTCTAATCACTTCACATTGTGAGCTCACAGGCTTCCACGGTACTCTGATTAAAATGATGGCAATTTTTATTTATTTGTGGACCCAGGGGGTGTGAGGTGGAAGGATGGGTAAAGAGCATGGTATGGGAGAAATTCTCCTTCACAAAAAGAGCAGATCACAAAATGACAATGTGAGAATGCCCTCCCCCGCCCTCTTTTTTCCCCCTTTTCCCTCTTCCTTTCACTGTTTTTCTCTTCACCCTCCTCTTTTTAATTTGGGGAGGGGGTGGTGGTGGTAATGGCATTATAGTCTAACCTAAATGACTTTGGGAAGAAACCATCATGATTTTACCGCAGAAAAGAGCACAATCTTCAGCTTAAGGTACATTAACCCTTCTAGGCCATTAAGGTACCATTTGATAAATTGTCCCTTTTATTACACTGCATGACACCGGTAGCCGGAAAGAATTAATGTGTTTCCCAGATGGCAGCCATTTACTCCCCTTTCAGTAGCACTAGCACCTTTGTTGGTTACTTCAGAGCAACTCGCCCCCTCTGCGGTTGCCTCTGCCTGTTAGAGAGTTTTTTTTTTTTTTTTTTTGCCTTTTGTCATTTTATGGCGTACCCGCGGCATATGGAGGTTCCCAGGCTAGGGGTCTAATTGGAGCTGTAGCCACTGGCCTGCGCCGCAGCCACAGCAACGCAGGATCCGAGCTGCGTCTGCAACCTACAGCACAGCTCACGGCAACGCCGGATCGTTAACCCACTGAGCAAGGGCAGGGATCGAACCCGCAACCTCATGGTTCCTAGTCGGATTCGTTAACCACTGCGCCACGACGGGAACTCCTAGAGAGTTTAATTCATGTCCAATCTCAACTCACCACCCATCTGATTCTTCCAATTTAAATTTCTAAAATACAAAGCAACAAAACAAATTCAAGTCCATGACTGACCACTAAACAGAAGGAGTTCAGGGATAATTTGTTCATTTATATCCATCACTCTTTAGGAAGGAAAGCCTGGCAAAGCGGACAAGGCCAAAGCTTGTTCAAGGTGGCATAAGCTTCAGCCCCAGCTTGACTGGCCATTGATCTCCTAAGCACCAGCCCACCCAGAGTGCATGGTTTGGACCCATAGGGATACCCCTCTCAGGTGTCAGTCATAGGCCAGGAAGTTAGGAAAGGCAGAGTGGATGCAAAGGAATTGATGCAGAGTGTTCTTTGTATCTTCCTGAAGCTCTTGATTTTAGAATGAACAGTTAGTATGTTTGCTTTCACTGAACTGAATATGCCTCCGAGTCTAGGAATGTGTTAGCAATTAGGAGTGGAGCCTTCAGTATCATTGAGACAGAGTTCAAGCAAATTCTATGCACTCTATCTTTGTGATGGAAAAAAAAGGAGGGATGGACAAAATAAAATATCAAAATGTAGCATAGTTTGTAGAGGACTTCTCATATATATATATATATATATATATATATATATATATATATAGTTTATTGTCCTCACCCAAATCCTGGATCACAGCTAATAATATACAGAATTTATAGGTGATACAGTTGAAGGTTAGGGAAAGAAAATGACTAGCCCAAAGCCGTCCAGGCTGCATGTGGCAAAGGGGACTGGAACTCCGCCTTCTGGCTCCCTGTGTTGTCCTCCCTCTACTATGTCAGCTCAAGTCTGATAATTCTTTATTCCTCATTCAAAGGCAGTGACTAAGTCTGTACAACTACTTCCTTGATAAGTTATGTACGTGGTCCATTTACTTTAGCATTGGCAGATCCTTACCTAGCTAGGAAAGCAAAACAAAAACCAACCAAACAGAAAAACAACAATAACAAAAAACCAAACACAAAGGAAGCAGAGGCTTGCACCATGCATGAGGCATGCAAACACAGTCTATGCCAGTATCCTAACATCTTGCTGTAAACTAGCATTTCTGTCACACACTCTGGCCAAAAGCACCACGCGGGATTTCGATTCAGCAGTTGTCTTTTTTCTTGAATATACATAGTATTTTTGTCTTTTATTTCTTCCTTCTTTCAATCAATTTTCTTCCCACCTCTTTTCTTGTAAGTCAAAGAGCTGTGTTTATTCCCTGGAAAGAAATCCAGAATTGCTCCCAGAGCAACTATTACCACAAACTCTCAGGTGACCTTCAGCTGGCAAATCTCTACTAATCAATCATCAGTTCCCGAGCCAGAATTCTGGGAATTATCTTCAAGTCCTTCATCTCTCTCACCCCATATTAAGACATATACACAACACAGTTCTCTCTGAGTTTCTTCCCATGTCTGTCTTTCAGAACTCCCCACTGACAGCAATGCGGGGATTAGAGAAAGGACTTAAAACGTTCACAACTAGAGACAAGGGCACTCAGAAGTAGAGTGACTGTAATTTACTGTCCAAATTGAAATACTTTTGAGTGTGAAAAGGAGGACTATTAACAGCTGCATGAGTCAAAATAAGGCATCTTTTCACTACGCTCAGAAGGATGTTGGTACAGGAGTTCCTGTTGTGGCTCAGTGGTGGTGAATCCGACTAGTATCCATGAGGACATGGGTTCGATCCCTGGCCTCACTCAGTGGGTTAAACGATCCGGTGTTGCCATTAGTTGAGGTGTAGGTTGCAGATGTGGCTTGGATCCTGAGTTGCTGTTGATGTGGCGTAAGCCAGCAGCAGCTCCAATTTGACCCCTAGCCTAGGAACTACCATATGCCAAGGGTGCAGCCCTAAAAAAGCCAAAGAAAAAAGAAAAAAAATATGTTGGTATAATGAAGACTTGAACATGGGCAGTGACAGTGGAGATGAAGCAGAACATATTGTATCTTAAGTGTAAATATGACTGGGATTCCCAAGTCTTAAGCCTCATGTATATTTCAGTTCCCCTAGGCAGCAACAATACTCTACATGGTCAAGTCCTTATTTTTTTTTTTCAGTCTCATTCCTTATCATTCTTTCCTATTTTGTTCCAATTTGCTTAGTTCCAAAAACACATGCTATTTATACCTTGCTGCCCCTGTACCTTCTTGCCTTTTACTCTCTTTCAGTTTTTAAATCAGTTGTCACTTCCCGTACAAAACCTTCCCTCAGCCTTTCATCCCTTCACTCCTGGTTAACATTTGTGTGTCTTTGTCACCTCAGGCATCACACTGCGACACCATTGAGATACTAAGTTCTAGTTTAACTAAGTAGTCACTCAACTAATTGTACTTAGCAGAGTAGCAGGGTCTCTTGAAAACATTTCTTTAACTTATCAGTAACATCTAAAATAGTTTGGGAATTCTCTTATGGATCAGTGGGTTAAGGATCTGGTGTCACTACTGTGGCTCTGGTTATAACTGTGACAGGGGTTCAATTCCTCTGCATGCTGTGGATACAGCCAAAAAAATAGTTTTTATGGCTGATTTGCTTTATTTAAAAACTTGAATCTTAAAATCTGATTCAACACCCCCAATACCAGTGCCAAAGTGCACAGACACATCTGTGCACACACAATCATGCATATCTGCATGAACACACATAAAGTTCAAGATGTTGGGTCTGAAGGAGACAACCTGATCCTCCTGTGTTCCCTCTTCCTGCGCCTACCACTGTGGCATCATGGCAGAAAAAGAGAAGGAAAACATACACCATCTCCCGCTTAACGAACAGTGGCATATTTTTTCTTGGATGGCTCAAAAGTTTCTTAAGATAATCCGTAGTGAATTCAGTGTGAAATAAGTGATGACTCCAAAAGACCGCACTGACAGAGGGTGCAGGTGACTGGACTGCAAGCAGTTGCCCCTAAGCATCTGGTGTTCCTTGTGTGTTTTGATACACCTGCCAACTGGCCCCCCAGCTGGCAGCATCTTGACCTGCTCTCTGAGCCTCTTCACCTCACATGGAAGTGGCCCCTGGCCAACTTTTCTAGTCTCACTCTCTCTGGCTCCCACCTCCTGGCCTGGATTCATCTTCTCTACTTCCTAAGAATGTGGGTGTCTGGAGTTTGCACTGTGGCGCAGTGGGTTAGAATCCAACTGCAGCGACTCTGGGTTGCTATGGAGGTGCGGGTTCGATCCCTGGTCTGGTACAGGGGGAAGGATCTGGCATTGCTTCCAGTACAGCTCTGATTCAGTCCCTGGCTCGGAAACTTCCAAATGCTGTGGATGTGACCACTGGGGTAAAAAAAAAAGGAATATGAAGACCAGGAAATTATGGAAGAGCTCCTTGTCCCCTCTCTACTTGGCTTTTGCATCATGCTCTCTCTTCTCATGATTTTTATTTTCTTTTTCCGTTCCCTGCTAAGCATTCAGCAAATCAACAAACTGATGATGAGAAAACCAGGTATCAACATCCACTCTCTGCAGATGACCTGAATTTTACTATTAATTCTCTTTGGATTACTTGCTTTGGCAGGAGTGGGGACAACTGTTTTTGATACCCGTACTCCTCCAAAATGTGACCTCTCTTTTTCTCTCTTCAAGTCCCATTCCTTATCCGTAGGGAGGGATAATGCGTGATGTGTCCATGCGGAGGGAGTGGTGGTGTCCCTTCTGATGACATGATGTTTCCCAGCGGTTCTGCAGAGAGCTGGGAAAACTGGCCTTGACATTATAGCTGGCAAATCTTTGAAACTAGACTGTTGGAGTACTTGGGTCTCCCGTCTCAAAAAATCAATTCTGAGCTTTGTCAGCTTCAGGAACACAGAAAAAGTCCCCTGTGTCCCCAAACATCCTCTTGCTATATATATATCTTACAACCTCTGTTACCCAAGTAACACCTCCACCAGGTACGAAACTCCTTGCCAATAAGAGGTCCTGTTTTTCTTGGTGCCAGAGTACGTCTGGCACCTAGTCCACTGATTGAACTGAGTTCATAATATAACTGTGAAAAATATTCTGGAGGAGTTCAAAACTCTTGCAGTGAGAAGGCACAGTGTTTGTTTTTGCCTGAGCTGCTATATAGGATGGCTAGAGATGAAACCTAGTGGGTAACTTCCTCCAAAGTGGAAAAGGCAGAGATGCAGATCAACCCAGAGGTTTTGGCCAGGTTCTCTCCCTGCAGCAGTCACCTGGTGTTAAGGTACAGCCAGAGGCAGGTGTTCTTATTTGGAGCTCAAGAGACAAGGTTTTGTCAGGGACAGCTACACTAATTGCAGCAGCCCGATGGCAGGGGTTTCTTAGCTTCTGTGAAATCAGAACCCTTGGAGGCCCTGGGAAAAGTGTATGCAGTTTTGTATTTTACCGGGATGAGTGGTTTTAGGATGGCTTCAAATGTCTGCTTTAAGATAAAGACTAGTTTATTAGAAGCAGATTCATTTCATTCAAACTCAATTTTTAAAAGCAGAATGGCCATATGTATGTGTTTTGTTTTTAGTCTTCTAGAAACGAGATCCTCCCAAACAGCCTAAGGACATTTGTGAGTGCTGATATCCTCTATTAGGCATGATATGTGAGCAAATGTGGGTTGATAATTTTGCCTTTGTGTATGTTGTTCTCGCAACCGTGGAGGAAAAGCCACAGGAAACCATTCCATAGGCGCTCCACTGCAATGCTGATTGTGAGTCTATCACTTGAAAAGAAATTCTGTTTATGCCTTCCATTTCCCAGAGCTGCTTCTTCTGTCTTCCTAGTCTTGTAGTTGGTCTTATTTCATGCTTTGCTATTAAAGCCATTGCATCATCAAGGTACCCCCTGCCCAAGTTAATGTGTCATAATGCCACTGTGCCTACCTTCCCAGCCCTCATCCCAAGATGTAGCCACTGGAAAGATCATGCCATTTGATAGTAAAACACACACTCGAGAAACAGTGGTTGAAATATCCCATCTGGGTGAGCGTAAATTCTTCAATAAGATTATTTACGTTTCCAGCTCTAGTCTAAGCATTTGGTCAGGAATAGCTGCACAGTAGCATAATTGGGAAAATAAGTGAATGTTTGCCTTTGGTTTCAGTTTATTTCTGCTCAGAAGAATGCTGCATGTAATAATGTTCTTGTCCATTTCTCCATGCACCATCCATGGTTGAGGGGGTAGGGTGCAAAAAGAACTGGGAGATGGGTAGTGAGATGGTTGAGACAGTTGTATCATTTTTTTAAGGTGTCTCTATCTTTATTTCTTAAATGATTTTTATTTTTTCTGTTATGATTGGTTTATAATGTTCTGTCAATTTTCTACTGTACAGCAAAGTGACCCAGTCACACATACATATACACATTCTTTTTCTCTCATTATCCTCCATCATGCTTCATCACAAGTGACTAGATATAGTTCCCAGTGCTATACAGCAGGATCTCATGGCTTACCCATTCCAAATGCAATGGTTTATATAATTTTTATAGTAATATATATATGTGTGTGTGTGTGTGTGTGTGTGTGAAGAACTCTGAAATGAGACAACTGCCTTTTTAAATCCTCTTGTTTAAACACCTTAATGTCTTTATTTTATTTTATTTTTTTGGCTTTTTGTGTTTTTAGGGCCACACTTGTGGTATATGGAGGCTCCCAGGCTAGGGGTCTAATTGGAGCTGTTGTTGCTGGCCTACGCCACAGCCAAAGCAACGCCAGATCTGAGCCGCATCCGCAACCTACACCATAGCTCACAGCAACACCAGATCCTGAACCCACTGAGCGATGCCAGGGATCGAATCCGCAACCTCATGGTTCCTAGTTGGATTCATTTCTGTTGCACCATGACAGGAACTCCTGAACACCTTAATTTTAAAAAAAACCTGTTTAGAAAAGAAAAATTCACACACACACACACACACACACACACACACAAAGCTCCTAAAAATGTTAGGAAGAAAAGACCCAAATTCTTTGAAATTAAAGTCTAGGAAGAGAGATACACTTTTCAAGAGTGACTACTGCTGGTTTGCTATCTTCCAAAGAGGTCTGAGATAAAGGCAGCCTCATTTGGCACTGAGTCAGCTGCTTAAATACCCTTGACCCAGGAGAAGTCCAAAGGCCTCTCACCAGAAAACACTTCTGGCGGCCTCAAGTTTATGTCACTGCCTTTCTTGGGGCTACTCCAGCTTCCTGCTCCTGTGACATCATAAAACATTCTCTATATTGTGAATGGAGCAGTGCACGAAACCTCATTCCTCTTGTCTGTGACAGCGCCTAGGGTAGAGTCCGAAGGAAACTGCTGAAGGCAAAAATGACTTCAAAGCAGAGGAAAAAATACCTGGATTTGATACAGGCACCCCAATGTCCCTAACAGCACTTTTTACAATAGCCAAGACATGGATGCACCCGAAGTGTCCCTCAACAAATGAATGGATAAAGAAGAGATGGTACATACATACAGTGGAATATGACTCAACCATAAAAAAGAATGAAATAATGCCATTTGCAGCAACATGGATTGACCTGAAGATTATCATACTGAGTGAAGTAAGCCAGACAAATATTCTATGATCTCACAGATATAATCTAAAAAAAATAATACAAATGGATTTATTTACAAAACAGAAACAGACTCATAGAAGACAAACTTATGGTTACCAAAGGGGGAAGAGGGCTGTATGTTAGGAGTATGGGATTAACAGATACATACTACTATAGATAAAATAGATAAACAACAAGGATCTACTCTATAGCACAATGAACTATATTCAGTATCTTGTAATAACTTGGAAAGGAATCTGAAAAAAATATGTGTAATTGAATCACTTTGATGCACACATGAAACAATACTATAAATCAACTGTACTTCAATTTAAAAAAAATGCCTGTATCTACCCACTCTTAAAGACTTCTCTTCCACCCTCCAGTACCCCCCACTCCACCTTACACTATATAGATACTAGAAAACGTATCCTGGAGCTGGAAATCACTGGGTTACAGCTGTTATCCTGCTCTCCGTCTGGCTAATTTCTACTGATCATTTAGACTCAGCTCAAGCGACATCTCCTAGAAGCCTCCCTCCCCATAAATCTGTCCTTAGAACAGATTACAGTTCTGCCTTTATTTTTCCATTTCTTTCCATGAAATCCTCTATTGTAGTGTAATCCCACACTGGATTACCAAGTTGTCATTGTTGTCTTTCCAAATCTGGGCCTCTTTCTGTTTCATGGTGTATTTCCATCATTAGGCATAAGCTCTGCCTCACATCAGACTTGTCCATAATATGCCAAATTGTGCCTTAAAGTGGAGAATGTATCAGTCTAAAAATACATTATTCATCAGAAACTTTTGCTTTGGTACCAGTCTTGCTATAACCCAGGCCAATCTACTAACTTTTCTTGGTCTTAATTGTCAAATCTCCTTAGGATAATTATCTTATGTTTGGCATATAGGATTGATGTGAAGATTAAAGGATATATTGTAGGTGGAATACTTAAATGTATCATTAGGTTTTCTTGCTCATCCTTGGATGGTCAGGTATCATTCTTGGGGTGGTCATGTATCATCTTTGGGATGCTCATGTATCACCGAACACCATGCAGCCCCACAATATTCCTATGACATAGGTGCCTACTTTGATTTTTCAGATGAAGACAAATAGTCAGTTTCATTAACTTGCCTAAAGTCACCTGGATCACAGCAGTGAGACTAAAATCTGAACCCCATGCTCTTAGCCACCAAACTCAAATGTCTCCTAATGTCATGTTTGCTGTGATTCAACACGGAGGTGAGACCATTTCCAGCCTTTCTTCTCTCAACTATAATGATGTCACAATACCAATTCACTCCTAAGACATCTAAGAAATGTTCAGTTTGATCCTGCTTTCTTGTTCTGCCTAATTCTTGGTGCCCTTAACAGAGTGATTCCAACCAAGGCTGTCTTTTACAGGGGCCAAGCATTGGAACACAGCATCAGCAAGCTGTTTCCTAAAAGTAACTGACATCCAGGAGAGGTATGATCCTTTTGTCCATGAGCACCAGAACTGAAGTCAGATATCCTAAAGTCAAGTCGCAGCTCAGCCAGTAAGTAACATGCCCTTGCAGAGCAGCTCCGCTTCCTGGAACCTTCATTTTTTTAGATTTTCCTCCGCATCTCTAATGGTGCCAAGCCCTCTTCTTTTGAGCACTGCTGCGGAGGAGTCCAGTGCATGTAAGAGCGCTCTGCAAGTTATACTAAAACAGAAGTAAGTACTTTTCTAAGGATGCAAAATCCTTTTCTAGGGAACCATTTTGTTTTCTTTTGCTTTTTAGGGCACACTTGTGGCATATGGTGATTCCCAGGCCAGGGTCAAACTGGGGTGTAGCTGCGAGCCTACACTACAGCCACAGCAATGCCAGACCCGAGCTGCCTCTGCAACCTGCACCACAGCTCACAGTAACACTGGATCATGAACCCACTGAGCGAGGGCAGGGATTGAAACTGCATCCTCATGGATGCTAGTGGGGTTCATAACCCGCTGAGCCACAAACAGAATTCCACTAGGAAACCATTTAAAATGTGTGGATCTATGTACAAAAAGTGGTAATTTCCTCAGCACTGTACCCAAAGGCCCAGATTGCTGGAGGAGGTTAGGAAAGTTTCATTAGAATGGTTGTTCAAGTCTGACAGTGTGGACAGAGCAGGGACAGAGGAAGGAAAATGACATTGTTCCACTTAATGGAAAGTAAAGTGTCCTCTTGGAAGCTTCCCAGGTGCAAGTAGGAAGTCCCAAGAGATACAGAGTACATTCAGTTTAGACAAGGAACAACCTTACTTAAAACTTACCTAAACAGTAAGAAGATCCACTTGAGACTATCTGAACATAGGGGGTTGGTTTCAGTCTATGGTTCAGTCCACACAGCCCTGTCCCTGGGAATCTGGTACAGAATCTGGATCAGTGATGTCTGTTACAGTTCCACTAAATCATCACCATGCCACCCCAGGGATGTCAGTCAGAAAGGAACAACAGAAATGTATCATCAACAGGACAATGGGACAGACTGAACACAGCATAACAATGTTATTTGGAAGACCCCCCTGTAATTTTCTGCATGTGGAGACAACAGAGAGTCAGGAAACCCAGTTCTCACCAGGAACTAAAAAAGAGAACTGTGAAAGGACCAGAGAAGTGCTTTTCCAGCTCTATGAACCTGGAGGAAATGCATCTTATTCTGAGCACAAGTTCAGAATGACAGACACTGTTAAGATGAAAACAGGTTTTCAAATGACCTTTCAAAGAAAAGAGGATAGTTAACTAAATAGTTAAATCACTTCTTTTGATTAATCACAGGATTAAAAACTGAAGAACTTAGATCTAAGTAGCCTCCTGGCAGGGATGGAAAATAATTCACCTGAGCTTCAAAAAAGTAACTGGGAGTTGCCATTGTGGTTCAGCAGTAACAAACCTGACTAGTGTCCATGAGGACGTGGGTTCAATCCCTGGCCTTGCTTAGTGGGTTAAGGATCTGGCATTGCCATGAGCCGCAGTGTTAGTTGCAGATGCAGCTTGGATCCCGCATTGCTGTGGCTGTGGTGTAGGCCAGCAGCTATATTCTGATTTGACCCCATAGCCTGGGAACTTCCATATGCACAGGTGTGACCCTACAAAGCATTAAAACAAAACAAAAAAAAAAAGGTAACCGAAAAGCTATTTTTAGTGGCTTCCTAAGTATGTAGGCTTGGGTTCCTCAAAAGGGAGTGAAAATAGCCACACGAATTAGGTGGGCTATAGCCTAGTGGCCAGTCATTTCCTTGAGTGGTAGGTGCACCTGGGAAGGTGTCAACACCCTGAGAAGAAATGTGTGTTCTCTACAGTTGTATTTCATCCTCAGTTAAATAGAGAGGAATGCATACACCTCACTGATCGCAAGTCTTGGATGAACTGTTCTTGCTTCCATCTACCTCTCTAGATGGCAACAATTGAACTGGCATCTTAGACATAGATGGATAAACCGAACTTATTAACATGGAACTTACAAGGTCTAATATGGGGTGATCACATGAGGCCAAATCTATTTTGCAAAGTCTTTAGGTTCCAATGAGTTTTTATATAGTTCTCCCTTTTTCTTTTTTAAAACAACTGCAGGATGTCCCAAGTGATATTTGCTACATTTTGGGGAGCCATTTTATTTAAGCCCTTGTATGTTTGATGCCTTTGGACACTTTCTAGCTCTGACTTCCTAAGAAGAAAGTTCTGGTAAGAGATAAGGATTGAGGTGAGCTATGCATTAGATGCCTTTGAAAATGTGAACCAACCATAGATTGGTTCTCAGGTAACAGGTGGAGGACACTAGGAGGAGTTGGAGAGGAAGGAGCTGACTTCAGGCTTAGTGGACTGATCACCATAAAGGGAACAGGGTACAGGGGTGAAGGTTTGCAGGAGGTAATTTTAAATAGGTACACTTTCTTAAATAAATCAGCCAGATAGAGAAAAAAATGAGGTGACTCTCATCCAGAGAACTCCATTTTTAGGTCTGCTTAATTGAGATTTGGAATAAACCTTCTGTGTGCCTTGGTTTTCCTTACTTGCCAAGTGAAGATATTTAAACAAGAGCATATTTTCAGGTGCACAAGTCAAGGACCCTGGGTCTCTAGGACTGAGGGAGTAACATATAGCACAGCTTACAAGCAAATCCTCTAAGAGTGCCAACTAGCAGAGCATTCTCTGCCATTTTTCTTAAGCCCTGTAGAGCAGAAAGTTAAAACCATTGGGTACCAACAAATCCTCTTATGGAGATAGCTATCAAAGTCTGTTCAAACCATCTGTTTCTCTGTTTTTCCTTCAAGTGTTTTTTTTTTTTTTTTGCTAACACCAACAAAATCTATTCTAAAATAACCAAGATGTTATGACTGCAAATGCCAGAGGTATAGATGCAGTTGATGAGAGAAATTGTTTTCTAAAGATTTCAGTTTATCTTGTGTGGGGGAAGGTAACATTTCTACAAATATTATAGTTGTGTTAGAAAAATAACTAACTACTTTCATTAAAAGAGTATGTGACAAGATTTGTATTTGTTCACATAATTGAATTTAATGCTGCTGAAATTTGTCAGACATGAAAGCTATTGAAACATAGACAATTTTTTTTTCTTGGAGGAAAACTGCCTATGAAATTGTCTCTTGGCTTTAGGGCAGGTCTTCTGTTAAAAGGTCACAGATCTGTTATTCTCTGTCTTTTATAATGTGTGACCTAAGAGGGCCTCCAGGGATTATTTTTTTCTTTTAAGAGTAAGGCTCTGTGAGGCAGTCCGTGTTTGTGGAGAGACCCTGATTATGCTCTGTCTACTGATCTATTGGTGTCTGTGTGTGTGTTGTCTAGATGTCAATGACTTGGGTTGTCTGCCTGCCAATGTACAGCCAACAGTTTTGGAACCAGGTTTTCTCTCTATACAGTCAAATATCTCATTCTCTCACTCTTAATGTCTCATTAGGACATTATTTTTATAAGTTCAGATTTTCTGCACGAGTTCCATTTCATATGCACGATATCATTAATGAGCCGTCCTTCTGTCTCTTACCTGGGTTCACCTTGGTTGATGGACATGTAAATTTCCCAAGAATTCTCCTCTGGGATGGCGCCATGTGGAATAAGTAAACTCACCCCTGAAATAGACAAAGCCAAGAGGTTATTTATAGAGTCTCCAATTATCTTGAAGCACCTCAGTTGAGCATCTTACTGATGCCCTCATAGAGAGACCTCCTCACAGCAATTTATGGTACCACAAACCCGACAAAGTTAGAGTCCAAAATGATAATACTACTCAGCCATAAAAAAGAAATAATGCCATGTGCAGCAACATGGTTGAACCTAGAGAGTATCAAGCTAAGCAAAGGAAATCAAAGAGACTCAACTACTATACAATATCATTTATCCATGGAATCTAAAATATGACACAAATGAACTTAGTGAACAGACTTAGTGGTTGCCAAAGGGAAGGGGTAGGGGAGAGATGGATTGGGAGTTTGGGATTAACAGACGCAAACTATTATCTATAGAATGGATAGACAACAAGGTCCTACTGCACAGTATAGGAAACTATATTCAATATCCTGTGATTAACCATAATGGAAAAGAATATGAAAAAGAATACATATATGTATAAATGAATCACTTTGCTATGTAGCAGAAGTTAACACCATAAATCAACTATACTTCAATAAAATAAAAAATAAAGTCTTTCTAGCATTTAAAAAATTCTCATATAAGACTGGGTGTCCTGAGACCAGGCACTATTAGACATATCTGAGAATGTAAGAATTTATATGCTCTCAAATTTAAAAATGTATCTGGTCTCTATCCATTCATTTCCTGAAAAGGTAGCTAGGATAATGGGTGAGCCATTTAACATTGTGCTGGAGCCTGGTCTTCTAAATGGTGCATCTTGAAGTAAGTTTAAGGAGGTGATAATGGAATAGTGCATTTTGTCAAGAAAACAGGAGAAGGAAAAAGCATGGTTAAGCTTAGGAAGTTAGAGGTTGTTATATAGCCACTATTTGCAAAGAGAAGCTAGAAAAGGTTAAGGTTAAAGGTGACTTAACCATATTCTTGTTAATGTCAAACTGAAAAAAAAAAAAAAAAGAACAAACTTGGTAGGCTTATCTCAGTAAAATCATATAAACCAAGGGAGGGGAGGAACAGGAACACACACATCTCACTGCATGTGAAAATTCCCCTCTTCTTCCTGAATGCTGTGAAGTAAATATTTCACCTTGGCCGAGAGAGGGGTCTAGAAAGGGCAGAGATTCCCTTTAATGTAGCTTCTTGTTTGCACAAAGAAAGGAAACAGAGACACAGTAAGATCTTTACAAAACAAAATCTCAGGGTATCCACCTATTCTTTGAAGAATGCTTTGCTCACCTTTTCTCCTTTCATTAGAGCTAATGTAATCACACAAAGCTTTCAGGTTGCTGATGATCATTTAAATCCAGAGATGGCAGGTTTTACTGAAACCCTTCAATGAGCCTGTTAGCTGCTATAGAATCAAGGAATGCAAGACTCATTGGAAAGCACATTATTTTGTGATTCGCATTTATGAACATTATTCAGGAACACGCTGGTTATCATCAGTATCTTTCACCAGCATAAAGAATGAGGCCCATTGAAATCTTGCATACAGCTTTTCAGCAAGGGTATCCATTTATAGTCTGGGCCTTAATGTCAATAGCAGGAGAACTGTAATTGCCATACTTAGCAGCCTATGATCAGGCCCCTCCTTTAATTGCCTATTCTCCCTTAAATTCAGTTGCCAAATGCAGTGACCTCCATTACATCCTTCCCTCCTGCGGAACAGAAGTTGTGATACACACGATATTCAGTGAGTGTGGATGTCAACCTGGATACACACCCTAGATATTCTGTATTCTTAGTTTAGCATCGCACTTTCTGTGGCCTCTCTTTTAGACTACCCAGTCCATGATGACAACAGATATTCAGGCCCTATTCTTAGCGTATAGAAGCACAGGAACGGATCATCAAGAAATATTGCCATCTAGCAGTTCCCGGTGAGGCACAGTGGGTCAAGAATATGAATGCAGTGGCTCGGGACGCTAGACACGGGATCTGGCATTGCTGTAACCTCTGGCCTGGGAATTTCCATATGCTGAGGGTGAGGCCATTTAAAAAAAAAAAAAAAAGGAATGCTATCTTAGGCAATTAACACTAAAGAATAGTTTTACTGTCCTCCCATTTTTTTCCTATTTTTTCTTTTGATGTATAATTCACATGCAATAAAATGGATCTATGTTAAGGATACAAATTGATGATTTTTTTTGACAAATGTATACCTTCATGTAATCACCATCACAATAAGATAGAAAACAATTTCATTGCCTCAAAACGTTCCCTGGTGCCCTTTAGAAGTCAGTTCGATCGCCAACCCAAATGATCATTTATTTGCTTTCTGACAGGATGATTAGTGTGTCTTTTCTACAATTTCAAACAAACAAAATCATACGGTGTATTAAAAAAAGGCAATAATGGGGCGTTCCTGTTTTGGCGCAATGGGATTAGTGGTGTCTGCAGCACCGGGATGCAGGTTTGATCCCCAGCCCAGCTCAGTGGGTTAAGCCATCCCACAGGGCAGCCAAAAAAAAAAAAAGAAAAAAAGAAAAAGAAAAGAGAAACCAATGATCATGTAGCACAATGCCTGGCAAAGAACGAGTAGGATCCCAAATTTTGAATCTTTTTAAAGGCTTAAACTCTATTATACTTTACAGTGTTGTGCCAATTTCTATTGCACAGCAAAGTGACCCAGTCATACATGCATATATATGTATACACATTCCCTTTCTTATACTATCTATCTTCCATCATGGTCTATCCCAGGAAATTGGATGTAATTCCCTGTGCTGTACAGTAGAATATCATTGCTTATCCATTCTAAATGTAACAGCTTCTACCAACCCCAAACTCCCCGTCCATCCCACTCCCTCTTCCCCCTTGGTAACCACAAGTCTGTTCCCCATGTCCATGAGTCTGTTTTTGTAGATAAGTTCATTTGTGCCATAAAAATATGCAACACTTTACAAATATGCATGTCATCCTTGCACAGAGGCCATATGCGCTGCTGAAGAAAGAACAAATTTTTTTAAAGCCAGACTCTGAGGCGTGCTGTCTTCTGCAGGGCATCAGGGCCTGACAGTCAATTCCCAGATCAACTAAGCCTAAATATTCGTGTGGACTTTTGAGAAAGGGCTGTTTGTAGAGCAAATCACACCTCATTCTTTGCAAGTCAGCTTAATTGCTAGTGTATAGATTGAATCATTATTCTACAATACTCCTAAATTCACCCTGAATCTATAGGATCATTGGGCCTTGCAACGATTTCATCTTTCCTTCAATCAGAAATGGTATGATTATCCTTCAAACATACCTCTCTCCCCGACCTTAACATGTAAATTGTAGGTGGAAACTGAAAAAGTCATAGAGGTGAAGGTGATGGGGGTGATGGTATGGGTGGCAAGTTACACTCTATGAAGAGTGAATGGTGCTGTGGGAAATCCTGATACCTGTGGTTCCCTAAAGAAATATACATTTTCAACAGGTCATTCACCAGTTATCTCTGATTAAAGAAAAATATACTCGCCCCCAAACTCCACCTGCTACCTTGACAGCATTTTCCATGATATGGCAACAGAGCCATCTGAGCTTTTTGATTCATATTTTGCATAATAAATGATTTAGAGAATATGCGGACCACCCCAACCTTTTTCACAAACCAATGCCAAGTACCCTATAATAATTTGGGATGGATGGCATGAGAACAATTTAATTTCTGCTTGCTCTTTAGACTTTAGCTCCCCAGGGCATATTTTACATTTATGTTCTGCAAATAAAAGCATATGTTTCCATTTTCCCATGCTTATCTTTCCTCAAACTCATTCCTGGTGAACAGCTTCAATCTTGTCTAGGGCTGCTTGTTTGGAGCTACAAAAACACCCCTTAAGAGAGGAACTGTTCGGAGATCATGGATGGTGCTATCAGACCTTGGAATTTTCAACTCTGTGCTTCTCAAGTCAGAAAAAAAGGAAGAAAAAAATCTGTTTCATCAAGATTTCATCTTGTGGGATTAAGATGGCAGAATAGAAGGACTGGAGCTCAACTTCTCTCCCAAAAAACAGCAAAACTACAACCAAATGCTGAGCAACATTCAACCAAATGGACTGTAAACTTCCAAAAAAGATATTCTACACCAGAAGACAAAGAGGAGACCACATCAAGACGTAGGAGGGGCGATTACGCGATAGAAGCAACCCCATACCTCCCGGGTGGGAAGCCCCACAGAGTGGAAAGTAACTGCATCACAGAGACTCAGCTACAGGACTGAGAGTTCTAAGCCCCACGTCAAAACCCCACGCCTGGGGATCGGGCACAGGGAGAAAGAGCCTCAGGAGCATCTGGCATTGAAGGCCAGCGGGGCTTGTGTGCAGGAGCTCCACAGGACTGGGGGAAACAGAGAACCCATCCTTGAAAGGCACACACAGACTTTCACATGCACTGGGTCCCAGGGCAAAGCAGTCTCCAGAGGAATCTGGGTAGAACCTGACTGCAATTCCTGGAGGATCTCCTGGGAAAATAGGGGTGACTGTAGCTTGTTGTGGGGGAAGGGCATTGGAGGTGAAGCTTACGGGAATATTCATCAGCCTGCATTTCTATGGAGGGGCCATTTCTGGATAAATCTGGTCCCACCCATCAGCGCTGAGAAGCCCCAGGCCAAACAATAATCCAGGTGGGATCACAGCCCCACCCATCACTAAACAGGCTGCCTAAAGACCCCTCAGGCACACAGCCAGCCTCTAATCTCATCCAGAGATGAAGCTCCACCCATCAGAGGGATAGGAATCAACCCCAGCTACCAGTGGGCAGGCATCACTCCCTCCCATCGGGAAGCCTACAGCAAGCCCCGCCCATACCAACTTTAGTCACAGGGGAGGCAAACACCTGAACTAAGAGAGGCTACCACTCTATTGTTGGCAAAAAGTTCACCACACCAAAAACCTATAAAAATGAAAAGACAGAAAACTCTAACCCAGATAAGGGAGAAAGAAAAAAGCCCAGAAAAAGAGCTCAGTGGTGAGGAGATTATCAGCCTCTCAGAAAGAGACTTTAGACTGTTGATGCTGAAGATGATGCAAGGCATTGGAAATAAACTGGAGGCAAAGATTGATCATTTACAGGAAACAATGAGCAGAGAAATACAAGCTGTAAAAATTAAACAAGAAGAAATGCAAAATAACTGAAATAAAAAATTCATTAGAAGCAGCCAACAGTAGAATACAGGAGGCAGAAGAACGAATCAGTGAGGTGGAGGACAGATTAGTGGACATCACTAATGTGGAAGAGAAAAGAGATAAAAGATTGAAAGGAAATGAGCTGAGTCTCAGAGAACTCTGAGATACTGTTAAACGCACCAATATCCGTATTACAGGGGTGCCAGAGGGAGAAGAGAGAGAGGAGGGGACAGAAAAAATATTTGAAGAGATAATAGCTGAAAACTTCCCTAATATGGGAAAGGAACCACTCAGTCAAATTCAGGAAGCACAACGAGTACCATATAAAATAAACCCAAGGAGGAACACCCCCAGACACATATTAATCAAAATGACCAAAATTAAAGACAAAGAGAAAATATTGAAAGCAGCTAGGGAAATGAAACAAATGACACACAAGGGAACCCCAATAAGGTTATCAGCAGGTTTTTCAGCTGAAACTCTACAGGCCAGAAGGGAGTGGCATGATATACTTAATGTGATGAAAGGGAAAAACTTCCAACCAAGATTGCTTTACCCTGCAAGGCTCTCATTCAGATTTGAAGGAGAGATCAAAACCTTTACAGATAAGCAAAAGCTAAGAGATTTCTGCAACACTAAACCAGCTTTACAACAAATCTTAAAGGAACTTCTCCAGTCAGAAAAGAAAAGGGCACAACCAGAAACAAAAACACCACAAATGACAAGGCTCACCAGTAAAGGCATATATACAGTAAATATACTAAATCATGCATGCACAACTATGCTACCAAAATCAGAAATCGTGAGAAGAGAGCACAAATGCAGGTCACTGGAGACACACGTGCAATTAAGAAACCAACAAACTAAAACAATCTCATTTGTATATAGACTCCTATATCAAAACTTCAGGGTGAAAAAAAAAAAAAAAAGAGCAACAAAACCCCCAAACAGTTAATACAATGGCAATAAGAACATATATATCAGTAATTACCTTAAATGTTAATGGACTTAATGCTCCAACCAAAAGACATAGACTAGCCAAATGGATACAAAAACAAGAAAACAACCAATGGATCACTGAAGAAATCATAGAGGAAATTAAAAAATACCTAGAAGCAAATGACAACAAAGACAGGACACTCCAAAACCTCTGGGATTCAGCAAAAGCAGTTCTAAGAGGAAAGTATACAGCAATACAAGCCTACTTCAGGACACAAGAAAAAGCTCAAATAAACAACCTAACTTTACATCTAAAGCAGCTAGAGAGGGAAGAAGCCAGGTCATGGAAACAACCTAAATGCCCATCAACAGAGGAGTGGATAGGGAAGATATGGTACATACACACAATGGAATATTACTCGGCCATTAAAAAGAACGGAATAACAACACTTATAGCAACATGGATTAACCTAGAAATTATCATACGAAGTGAAACCAGTCAGACAATTAGACAGCAACACCCAGTGCTACCGCTTACATGCGGAAACTAAAGAGACACAATGAACTTCTTTGAAGAACAGACAATGACTCACAGATTTTGGAAAGCCTTGATTTTTCAAATAAGAGAGTCTTGGGGGTGGGGGGATGCACTGTGGGTTTTGGACACAAAATCTATCGAATTGACTTATGATCTTTGTACACCTATAACTGAAATAAAATTCATTGTTAATAAAAAAATAAAAAGTTCAAAAAAAAAAAAAGGTAGGAGGGGTGATTACACGATAGAAGCAACCCCATACCTCCTGGGTGGGAAGCCTCACAGACTGGAAAGTAAGTGTATCACAGAGACTCACCTACAGGACTGAGAGTTCTGAGCCCCACGTCAAATCCCCATGCCTGGGGATCTGGCACAGAGAGAAAGAGCCCCTGGAACATCTGGCATTGAAGGCCAGCGGGGCTTGTGTGCAGGAGCTCCACAGGACTGGAGGGAAAAGAGACCCCATTCTTGAAAGGCACATACAGACTTTCACGTGCACTGGGTCCCAGGGCAAAGCAGTCTCCAGAGGAATCTGGGTAGAACCTGACTGCAATTCCTGGAGGAACTCCTGGGAAAACAGGGGTGACTGTGCCTTGTTGTGGGGGAAGAGCATTGGAGGTGAAGCTCTCGGGGACATTCAGCAGCCTGCATTTCTCTGGAGGTGGCCATTTCTGGGAAAATCTGGTCCCTCCCATTAGCCCTGAGAAGCCCCAGGCCAAACAATAATCCAGGTGGGATCTCAGCCCCACCCATCTGTAAACAGGCTGCCTAAAGACCCCTCAGGCACACAGCCAGCCTCTAATCTCACCCAGAGATGAAGCTCCACCCATCAGAGCGATAGGAATCAACCCCACCTACCAGTGAGCAGGCATCACTCCCTCCCATCAGGAAGCATACAGCAAGCCCCCTCCATACCAACTTTAGCCACAGGGTAGGCAAACACCAGAACTAAGAGAGGCTACAACTCTATTGTTGGCAAAAAGTTCACCACACCAAAAACCTATAAAAATGAAAAGACAGAAAACTCTAACTCAGATAAGGGAGAAAGAGAAAATCCTAGAAAAACAGCTCAGCGATGAGGAGATCATCAGCCTCCCAGAAAGAGACTTTAGACTGTTGATACTGAAGATGATGCAAGGCATTGGAAGTAGGCTGGAGGCAAAGACTGATAATTTACAGGAAACACTGAGCAAAGAAATACAAACTGTAAAAATTAAACAAGAAGAGATGCAAAATACTATAACTGAAATAAAAAATTCAGTTGAAGCAGCCAACAGTAGAATACAGGAGGCAGAAGAACGAACCAGTGAGGTGGAGGAGAGATTAGTGGAAATCACTAATGCAGAAGACAAAACAGATAAAAGATTGAAAGGAAATGAGCAGTCTCAGAGAACTCTGGGATAATGTTAAACACACCAACATTCATATAGGGGTGCCAGAGGGAGAAGAGAGAAGGGGACAGAAAAAATATTTGAAGAGATAATAGCTGAAAACTTCCCTAATATGGGAAAGGAACCACTCTTTCAAATCCAGGAAGAGCAACGAGTACCATATAAAATAAACCCAAGGAGGAACACCCCCAGACACATATTAATCAAAATGACCAAAATTAAAGACAAAGAGAAAATTTTGAAAGCAGCTAGGGAAAAGAAATGTCATACAAGTGAACCCCAATAAGGTTATCAGCAGATTTTTCAGCTGAGACCCTGCAGGCCAGAATCAAGTGGCATGCATGATATACTAAATGTGATGAAAGGAAGAAACTTTCAGCCAAGATTACTTCATCCATCAAGGCTCTCATTCAGATTTGAAGGAGAGATCAAAACCTTTACAGATAAGCAAAAGCTAAGAGATTTCTGCAACACTAAACCAGCTTTACAACAAATCCTAAAGGAACTTCTCTAGGTAGAAAAGAAAAGGCCACAACCAGAAACAAAAACACCACAAATGATAAGGCTCACCAGTAAAGGCATATATACAGTAAAGATACTAAATCATCCATGCACAATTATGCTACCAAAATCAGAAATCATGAGAAGAGAGCACAAATGCACTGCAATTAAGAAACCAACTTAATACAATCTCATATTTATATAGACTCCTATATCAAAACTTCAGGGTAACCGCAAACCAAAAATCTACAATCGATACACAAACAAATAAGAAAAATCAACTCAAATACAACATTAAAGATAGCCATCTTGTGAGAGGAGACAACAAGAGAATAAGGTAAGAAAAAAAAGAGCAACAAAAACCCCAAACAGTTAATACAATGGCAATAAGGACATATATATCAATAATTACCTTAAATGTTAATGGACTGAATGCCCCAACCAAAAGACATAGACTAGCTGAATGAATACAAAAACAAGGCCCATATATATGCTATCTTCAAGAGACCCACGTCACTTCTAGAGACACATACAAATGGAAAGTGAGAGGATGGAAGAAAATATTCCATGCAAACGGGCATTAAAATAAAGCTGGAATAGCAATACTCCTATCAGTCAAAATAGACTTTAAAATGAAGAACATTTTAAGAGACAAGGAAGGGCACTACATAATGATCAAAGGATCAATCCAAGGAGAGGATATAACTATTTTAAATATCTATGCACCCAACATAGGATCACCACAATATATAAGGCACCTGCTAACGACCTTAAAAGGAGAAATCAACAATAGCACCATCATAGTAGGGGACTTTAACACCCCACTTACAGCAATAGACAGGTCATCCAGACAGAAAATCAATAAGGAAACACAGGCCCTGAATGAAGCATTAGATCAGATGGACTTAATAGATATTTATAGGACATTCCACTCAAAATCAACAGAATACACATTCTTCTCAAGTGTCAATGGAACATTCTCTAAGATTGATCACATCCTGGGCTACAAATCAAGCCTCAGTAACTTTAAGAAAATTGAAATCATTTCAAGCATCTTCTCTGACCACAATGCTATACGACTGGAAATCAACAACAAGAAAAAAATGGCCAAAAATACAAATACATGGAGACTAAACAACACACTACTAAATAACCAATGGATCACTGAAGAAATCAAAGAGGAAATTAAAAAATACCTAGAAGCAAATGACAACAAAGACATGACACCCCAAAGCATCTGGGATGCAGCAAAAGCAGTTCTAAGAGGAGAGTTTATAGCGATACAAGCCTACCCCATGAAACAAGAAAAAGCTCAAATAAACAACCTAACTTTACATCTAAAGCAGCTAGAGAGAGGAGAACTGACAAGACCTAAAGTTAGTAGAAGAAAAGAAATCATAAAGATCAGAGCACAAATCAATGAAATAGAAATGAAGAAAAGCATAGGAAAGATCAATGAAACTAAAAGTTTGTTCTTTGAAAAGATCAACAAAATTGATAAACCCTTAGCCAGACTTATCAAGAAAAAAAGAGGACACAAATCAATAAAATTAGAAATGGAAAAGGAGAAGTAACAACAGACATCACAAAATACAAAGGATCATAAGAGACTACTATATGCAACTATATGGCAATAAAGTGGAAAACCTAGAAGAAATGGACAAATTCTTAGAAAAGTACAATCTTCCAAGACTAAACCAAGATAAAATAGAAAATATGAATAGACCAATCACAAGTTCTGAAATTGAAACTGTGATTAAAAAACTTCCAACAAACAAAAGTCCAGGACCAGATGGTTTCACAGATGAATTTTATCAAATATTTAGAGAAGAGCTAAGGCCTATCCTTCTGAAACTCTTCCAACAAATGGCAGAGGAAGGGACACTCCCAAACTCATTCTATGAAGCAACCATCACCCTGATACCAAAACCAGACAAAGATATCACAAAAAAAGAAAATTACAGGCCAATCTCACTGATGAACATAGATGCAAAAATCCTCAACAAAATACTAGCCAACCGAACCCAACAATACATTAAAAGGATTGCACATAATGATCAAGTGGGATTTATCCCAGGGATGCAAGGATTCTTCAACATCTGCAAATCAATCAGTGTGATACACCACGTTAACAAACTGAAGAATAAAAACCATATGATCCTCTCCATAGATGCAGAAAAAGCCTTTGACAAAACCCAACACCTATTTCTGATAAAAACCCTTCAGAAAGTGGGCATAGGGGGAACCTACCTCAACATAACAAAGGCCATCTATGACAAACCCAGAGCTCACATCATTCTCAATTGTGAAAAGCTGAAAGAATTCCCGCTGAGATCAGGAACAAGACAGGGATGTCCACTCTCACCACTACTATTCAACATAGTTCTGGAAGTCCTAGCTACAGCAATCAGAGAAGAAAAAGAAATAAAAGGAATCCAAATTGGGAAGGAAGAAGTAAAACTATCACTTTTTGCAGATGACATGATACTATACCTACAGAATCCTAAAGACTCTACCAGAAAACTGTTAGAGCTCATCAGTGAATTTGGCAAAGTTGCAGGATACAAAATTAATACACAGAAATCAACTGCATTTCTATATACTAACAATGAAAGATCAGAAAGAGAAATTAGGGAAGCAATCCCATTTACCATTGCATCAAAAAGAATCAAATACTTAGGAATAAACCTGCCTAAAGAGACAAAAGACCTGTACTCTGAAAATTATAAGGCACTGATGAAAGAGATCAAGGATCACATGAACAGGTAGAAAGACATACCATGCTCTTGGATTGGAAGAATCAATATTATCAAAATGACTATAGTACCCACGGCAATCTACACATTCAATGCAATCCCTATCAAATTACCAAGGACCTTTTTCACAGAACTAGAACAAAATATTTTAAAGTTGTTTGGAAGCACAAAAAAACCAGAATAGCCAAAGACATCCTGAAAAAGAAAAATGGAGCTGGAGGAATCAGGCTCCCTGACTTCAGACTCTACTACAAAGCTATAGTCATCAAAACTGTATGGTACTGACACAAAGACAGAAATATAGATCAGTGGAACAGGATAGAAAGCCCAGAATTAAATCCACACATCTATAGTCAACTAATCTATGACAAAGGAGGCAAGAATATACATTGGACAAAAGACAGCCTCTTCAATAAGTGGTACTGGGAAAACTAGACAGCTACATTTTAAAAAATGAAACTAGAACACTTCCTGACACCATGCACAAAAATAAACTCAAAATGGATTAAAGATCTAGATATAGGACCAGATACTATAAAACTCTTAGAGGAAAACAGGCCAAACACTCTCTGACATAAATGATAGCAACATCTTCTCAGATCCATGTGTCAGAGTAAGGATAATAAAAAGAGAAATAAACAAATGGGACTTAATTAAACTTCAAAGTTTCTGCACAGCAAAGGAAACCCTAAACAAAACGAAAAGACAACACACAGAATGGGAGAAAATATTTGCAAATGAATCAACTGACAAGGGATTAATCTCCAAAATTTATAAACACCTCCTACAGCTCAATACCAAAGAAACAAACAACCCCATCCAAAAATGGGCAGAGGATCTAGGCAGACAGTTCTCCAAAGAAGACATGCAGATGGCAAATAAACACATGAAAAGCTGTTCTACATCGCTCCTCATTAGAGAAATGCAAATCGAAACCACTATGAGGTACCACCTTACACCAGCCAGAATGGCCATCATCAAAAAGTCTACAAACAGTAAGTGCTGGAGAGGGTGTGGAGAAAAAGGAACCCTATTACACTGTTGGTGGGAATGCGAATTGGTGCAACCACTGTGGAAAACAGTATGGAGATTCCTCAGAAAACTCAAAATAGAAATACCATTGGATCCAGCAATCCCGCTCCTGGGCATCTATCCAGAGGAAACCATGACTCAAAAAGACACATGTACTCCAGTGTTCATTGCAGCACTCTATGCAATAGCCAGGGCATGGAAACAACCTAAATGTCCATCAACAGAGGATTGGATAGGGAAGGCATTGTACATACACACAATGGAATATTACTCGGCAATTGAAAGGAACGAATTAACAACATTTATAGCAACATGGATGGACCTAGAAATTATCATGCGAAGTGAAACCAGTCAGACAATTAGACAGCAACACCCAATGCTACCGTTTACATGTAGAAACTAAAAAGACACAATGAAATTCTTTGCAGAACAGACAATGACTCACAGACTTTGGAAAACTTTGGTTTTTCAAATAAGACAATCTGGGGGGTGAGGGGATGCACTGTGGGTTTGGGACATAAAATCTATCAAATTGACTTGTGATGATTTATGTACACCTATAATTGAAATAAAATTCATTAAGTTAAAGATTTCATCTTGCTTATTTTGATGAACATTAAACATAACTGATAAATGGGTTGATCCTGGCACTTCCTCCACATGTGTGTTAATGTACGTTCATGTACACAGACACAGATGAGGATGGGAAGGGAGAGGAATGTGGGCCAATTTACTCAGCTTGTAACCACTGAGAGCCACCTTAGTGTGAAGCACTAGGTAAGAAAGTAGGGATAAGAGAAATGTACAAAAACTCAAAATGCAACTTCATATAATTCTGACACATATACATGTATCATATATATATGTACACACACACACACACACACACACACACACACATGCTCTTCTCTTTGAAAGGGTAGTATTTGGATCTTTTAACAGATCCCACCCTTCCAATAGATTCTTACAGGAAGGGTACTCAGTATGCATGGCTGCCTGCTCTTTGGCCTGGATCTCCTGTCTACCCATTATCACTTCACAGAGAACAGCATCACACGCTGACACACAGACCTAGTTAAAGATTCTTACTATGTGCTAAAACACCGATTAAGGACGATTAAGGGAATTGGAAGTTTAGCAAATAAAATCATTACTGGGGCTGCCTTGGAGGGCTATTTGCCTGAAATGAAGTTTTTTAGGAAGCAACTGGTATAGGAAAACAAAACAGTCATCATCTCTAAACTACAGGTTTAAGTCACTGAGCTACTTAGTTAGTGGAATGGAATTTCTCGTATAAGATCAAATGTGGGATGTGGAAAAAAATCTCCATACTTAGAAAGCATCTCTTCTCAACAGATAAATCTGCCAAGGCCCTGCTGGTCTCCCCTCAACATTACCCAGTTCTTTAATAATACCTGCGGGTCTGGTATGTTCCTTTTCCTCTCAGCCAACAGCAATGATTTGGAGAGTTACCTAAATCTCACTGCTCAGACACTGAAGGAGAGATTGTTCTCTTTCTCCACCCAGTTAGGTCCTAGATGGATTAGTCTGAAGACTAATCCATAGGAAGAGTGTCATTTTCCAAGTGATCTGGGCTGTACCCCTTGTGAAAACATCGAGAAACTCTCTCTCCAAACCAAAAGGTGGAAAACACTCTTGAGAACCATATAGTCACAGAACTGAAGTTGGAATTCAAATGAGCAACCCCACAAGGAACCTTCCTCATTGTTCATCATAAAGGAACATTACAGCAAGGTTGATGGCCACTGATGGTGTTTGTTGGCTCAGTGACTGAGTCATTTCACTAAGTTGATCAGTGCATAAACCATGCTTCACTATGAACCTGGCATCTATTGGTCGTGTCAAAGAATGTTTTCAGTGCTTCCTGATCATGTCCTAGGAAATATATTTCAAGGGGGGTTAAACGCTGGGAACCAGCCAAACCTTTAGAGTCAATATGGCTGCTATCAAGTCAATGGGGCATTCAACAGAGTGTTCAGTCCATGCTGAGAAGAAGATGGCAAAATCCACTCTCAGCCTCGGCTCTAGAGCACTGTGTAAATCAAGCCCCTTAGAGAACCAGGGTTTGTCGCTCTGACACGGGGAGAGTCAACATTTTAAAAATGAATCTTATAGGACATCCTTATGTAAACATGTTTCAACAAACTCTAGAAAATACACAAACGCACACTTACCACCCACCTGTATTTGGCATTACTAAGCGTCCTCCTAAATGGCCAAAGACACCGGTCGTCCTCAGTTCTGTCCTTGTAGGAAGCGATGACAGATTCTGGATGTAGGATGTTTTGTTTCTGGGATGCACTGTCATAAAGCTGCGATTGTTTCCATGGGGAAAAGTCCCCGAATGGTTCTTGCCGTGGTACTCGGCTCTTTCCGACACACCCAGGGAAACCATGAATGAGCTCTGTACTTTGACCTTGATATCCGACAGAGGGTTAAAGAGTGATGACTCCGTCATGAGTTCCTTGTCCAGGGGGTCCTGCAGACAGATGGGCCCACTGTACGTTCGGCTGACTGTTAGGTCTGGTTGCATGGAGGGATTCAGAAGCAGGGAGTTACCTGGTCAAAGAAAACTAATCTGTCACTTGGAAACTGGAAAGCCTCACAGTTACTCCTTCCCCCGTGCCTCTCTCCACTACACTACAGTGCATGCTGGCCAGCTGCTCTGGGCAGGGCAAGCCCTACAGACCTTTAATAGGCTGATCATCAATAACCAGAACCTGGGCACGAGGAGTTCTAACTTTCATAGTTAACTTCCTGAATGCCATCAGCCCAAATCACCACTGACCGGAGCTTCTTACATACAATCTAGTATTTCCGGCATTCTCCCAGGCAACCAGCTCAGGTGTTATTGTTTATGGGATTATTTTAACTGGCAGAGAGAAGGTCCCCCCAAAAGGGGGGGGGGGATGTTTTTGCAATCCAGTTTGGAGCAAAAATAACATCTGTTCATTTGAAATGGCAAGAGATGACACAGCGTGGGGACGAGGAAATACTGTTTATCACTGAGGTGGTGTGGGCGCCAGCACATCGCACGTGGAATTGCAGGCAGTTTCTGAAGCTGGGGGAGGAGATGATGTGTTGTCCTCAGAGCCAAAGGGTCAGGGAACAAATTGCTCCATGTCTGAGGAGCCAATTTGCTCTAATAAGGCATACACCACTCTGGGATCCAAAGAGGGTACCACATGGAGACAGACTCAGATTCCATGTGGGGAGCGGCTTAGAACAGCTCCTTGTCTGACTCTAAACAAATGGATTAAAAAAACCCTTACAAAAACATGAGAAATTGGACTGTCTCATCTGCTGGGGCTTACTAGTTGTGTTTTTTTCCCCCAACTATTAAAAAAAGCAATGCCATGATATTTTCTTGTAATGAAGTAATCTAATTTATTAGCAAATAATAAGATAACCCTCAGTCCCCAACCTCCCACCCCTATTAGTCCGTCAATGTGACATCTCAAACTGAAACCCAAACAGTATCAAAAACAATTTTCCTTTGGGGCCTGACAAATCTTTCAAGTGTACTATTTTTTTGAGAATGTTGCAATGCTGGGCCACAGCATATCAGCCTCTATTGTTTTTCCATTTTCATAATTTGTAACAAGGCCAGCAGGAAATCTATAACCTTGACTTTTCCCACCTCTTTGTTCTGATGTTCTAAGAATCCAAAATCACAAAGGAGGTGTAAAATGAGATGAAATAACCTTATAGATCTAAAGGTACCTTGATGATGCATTTTTTATTTTTTCATATTTGAGGCTCTTGTGCCAAGACCCAGACTTAATAAGGAACTGCGCTTTTTACTAGAACTGCATTGAACTCTACAGGCACCAGCCATAGTCTGGGTTATGGTCTTCCCAGGTGAGAAGCAGGATTGAAGAACCATCTCCCATGTGGAAACAGTTTGGAGAGACAGTTTACTGAAAAAATAGGTCCCTGCGTCCCCTGGCTAATTTATCTCAAGTCCTCACCTCCTGAAGTTTAATTTCTGGTTATTCTTATAAGATCTCCTATCTTAGGTGAAGCCAAAGTCTAACTTTTCCTAGAGTTAGACTTAAGTCTAAAATGCTTGATGATGACAATAGAGTCCATGGTTGAAGAAAGTTGGCCAACTTGATGCAAGTCTAATCAGGGACAGTCCCTTGATGACCCCAGTTTACTCTTTGGATATCCTTTCTGACATCCCTGTAGAATGTAAGGATGACATTCTACTTAAGTCTCATTGTTCACTTTCCTGGGGCTCCAGCCGTATTTGTTCAAGAAATGATGTTGCTAAGACCACACGGGGCATCTAGGTGAGATATAGCTTCACCATGAATACGGGATAGTGTAGGATTTTAATAAAGGGTTTTTGTTTGTATCCCTAGTTTTATGAGATTCTTGGTCAAAGAAAATGGTAAAATAAATTTGGAATGGGTACACAGCCTCTTAGAGATTCACAACACATGTACCCTCTGAGAAGCCCCATGGTAAGGAGATATGTTTCAGCTTATGCAACTCAACATCCCCAAAATGTTCAGGTCAGGGCACCATGCCTGTCACCTGCTACCTGGTGCTCTCTGCAACTCACAGGCATCCAGTGCCAAGTTAAGAGAAAAACCATGAGCTTCAAGAATGAGATACTAAGTTTACTAAGCACCTTCCATAAGCCAAGGATTTATAACCCATGTTATTCCAGGTAGTTTCATCCTCCTAAGAACCCCCGAGATGGATGTTAGTATCCCCATTTTATAGCTGTAAATATTGAGACTGAGAGGGAATACTGATTAACTAGGTCATACAGAAAATCTGGATTCAGGGAGTTCCTGTTGTGGCTCAGCAGTAATGAACCCGACTCATATCCATGAAGATGCAGGTTTGATCCCTGGCCTCACTCAGGATCCAGTAAGCTGTGGTGTAGGTCACAGACATGGCTCTGATCTGGCCTTGCTGAGGCTGTGGTGTAGGCCAGCAGCTGCAGCTGTGACTTGACCCCCTAGCCTGGGAAGTTCCATATGCTGCAGGTGCAGCCCTAAAAAGAAAAAAAAGCAAAACAAAACTGGATTCAGGTCTGACTTTAAAGCCTCTGAATTTGTGTACAAAGCAGTCTTACTATACTCTCAATATACTAGTGTATACCCTCTCTATTCAAGTGTCATGTTTCTAAGACATTGGTATCTTATTTGATGGAAATATGGTTCTAGTTCCTTCCCCAGTATAAAGATCAGTTCTTCATTGGTTTTGTTTCTAACTAAATCAGATACACTAAGCTCGCTGCCCAGATCGAGATCTGTCCCCATCTGAGACTCACCAGACTCAGGCCTGAAGCTGAGGCGCCAGAACTAGCTGGTAAGCAGTTGAGCATTGTCTCCTGGGCAGCTCCCCATTTCTAGCATGCTTGGGTTCCCACTTCACAATCCTGTCCCTGTACAATCACTGCCAAGCACTGAGACCTCCTGTCCTGTGCTGCAGGCACCACTGCCAGGCAATCAACAGAAATAAGGCTGACAATGTTGACCATGAGGGTCAGGGTAGAAAACAGCATCCACAGAAGAGAGAACATTTCATTTTTTTTTTTTTCCCCTAAAATAAAAGCCACCCATGTCTCATTCCCATCTCCCAATCAGGAATGGGAGTTGGTCTGTATAAGAGAATTAAATGACCCTCTGTTTTAAAAATGGGTGTTTTTTGATTGGGTTGTATGTTTGTTGTTGAATTGTATGAGCTGTTTGTATATTTTGGATATTAGGCCCTTGTTGGTTCTAACATTTGCAAAGATTTACTCCCATTCTGTGGGCTGTCTTTTCATTTTCTTAATGGTTTCCTTTGCTGTGCAAAAGGTTTTGAATTTAATTAGGCCCCATTGGTTTATTTTTGTTTTTAGTGTTGTTATTCTAGGAGGTGGATCAAGTAAGATGTTGCTGTGGTTTATGTCAGAGAGTGTTCTGCCTGTTTTCCTCTAGACATTATGTAGTATCTGGCCTTATGTTTGGGTCTTAAACCCATTTTGAGTTTTTGTGTAGGGTGTGAGAAAATGTTCTAATTTCATTCTTTTACATGTAGCCATCCAATTTTCCCAGCACCACTTATCAAAGAGACTGTCTTTCCTCCACTGTATGTTTTTGCCTCCTTTGTCATAGATTAGTTGACCATAGGTGCTTGGATTTATTTCTGGGCTTTCTATCCTGTTTCATTGATCTATATTTCTGTTTTTGTGCCAGTATCATACTGTTTTCTTCATTTGCTTTTTTCTCAGGGCAGTATCTGAGGCATATGGAAGTTCCCAGGCTAGGGGCTGAATCAGAACTTTAGCCACCAGCCCGCACCACAGCCACAGCAACTCGGGATCTGAGCTGCATCTGCAACCTACACCACAGCTCACGGGAATGCTGGACCCTCAACCCACTGAGTGGGGCCAGGGATTGACTCTGCATCCTCATGGATACTAGGTGGGTTTGTTACTGCTGAGCCATGATGGGAACTCCAGTATCATACTGTTTCTATGACTGAAGCTTTGTCGGATAGTCTAAAGTCAGGGGCCTGCTTCCTCCAGTTCCAGTTCAATACTGCTTTTGTTATTCAGGGTCTCTTGTGTTTCCATACAAATTTTGGATACACAACAAGGTCCTACTGTACAGCACAGGGAATAATATCCAATCTCTTGGGACAGAACATGATGGAAGATAGTTTCAGAAAAAACTGTGTGTCTGTCTATCTATATGATGGGGTCACTATGCTATACAGCAGAAATTGACAGTACTGTAAATCAACTATACTTTAATAAAAAAAATTAAAAATAAATATTGGTATAGTTTGACATGATGAATTTTCCTTCCCGCACGACAAAAGACTGCTTCAGCCTGGCAAGCGCAGAGTCATTAAGGCTGGGAATTTCATTTTTTCCGCCTGGCTAACTAGCCTATCAAAGATCCTCTAAAATCCCTTATTTAAAAGAGAAGCAACAAAAATGACTCCACCTAATAAATCTGCCTGGTATAACAGTTGGTCCTTAGCCTTGAATAATCAGTATTTCAAGTTAACTAAATATACATCCTCAAAACAGGCTTGTGAAAATGGAAACCTGGGTACGCTGAGATAAAGTAACTTGTTACACTCACTGTGTACCAAAGATGGAAATGCCTCATTTGAAATGCTGATAATAGTAAATTGAGGTCCACTGGTCCTAACAATAGCTGAGGACCTGGTTAGACTACTTCAGCCAACCTGGTGTCCTAACGTGTGGTGACAATTTGGTAGCGGCTCCCAGTGCCACGAGCTATGCTCACACAGGACCAAAGAGCTTCAGGGTCCTGAGCAAGTATAGTCTCTGGCACTGAGGAGGCGGTGGTGGAGGGCCCTACGCCGCTGACCTTGACGGACTGTTTTGAAGTTGAAGGTCTGGAAGCCACCTGTCAATGCAGAAGAGTCGATGACATCCACGCCATAGTCACTCTGGCTCCGTCTGTAAAGGGTGACGCCAATGACCAGGACCGCAACGGCCACGACTGCAGCACCCAAGCCCGAGTACAAAGCAATGTCGCTGGCGTTCTCAATGCCTGCAAGACACAAGGGAAATCCTAAATGGCCAACATGGGCACGGAGCAACCCCGGGACACACAATGAAATGCTATTGGAATCTCTGGAGCTACGGCCCAAAGAAAATGACAAATGCAGTGAGCCACAAGCTGGACTCCTTTTCACACAATAATCATGTTTCTAGAAGACTTTGTATAAATCAAAGGGTTGCTAGTCAGGTATCTTAATGGCATTAAGGTAGCTTACCACGTAATGGAATCTTGAATCAATTTTGCAAAGAATATAGAACATTTTTCAAGGAAAAACAGGCAACTCCTTAATTTGCTTGTTTTAAGAAGTCCTATTGCCCTGCAAAGTATTTTTTAAAAAATATTTTTTGTTTGAGGGAAGACATGAGACCCACGTACAATGACAAAATATGGGTGAACTGCTCTGCATGTCTGTGACCTGGGGCGCATGCATTCACAGAGAGCGGTCTAGGGTGAGAAGGAAACACAAGGTCTATGAGTCAAGAGGAGACCAGAGCTCACAGATAGGAATTTTAGCTTTGGCACACGTCACTCAGTCCAAGAGAACATTGACCATGTCAGTTGAGGGTATTTACAATTATTATGCATGACCTTCCATTGGGTGATCAGGGCTTGGTCCTAGGTGCTCTTATGTCCATGGTCAATGTTTTCTAGCACCAAGTGAATGCTCCATTCTAATACTTTTTTTTTTTTTTTTGATGGAAGAGGACTGGTCTCTAAGAGGGCACATGCTGTTTCTCCCATACCTCTCCTACTCCATCCTATTGAATGCATGGGCAAAGCAAAAATAAAAGCGTTAGTTTGAATTTAGAATGTGGGCGTCTCCCCATCCCCCAAGATGCTCTGGAGCTGCTTCCCAGCCCTTTGGCTAGGCGTGTGCTGGATGTGGTTCATTCCTGAAGAGACTCATAATGGCTCCTGCAATCCGGCCTGACATTTACCCCAGACCATGTAATCTTTAAAACGTGTATAAAAATGGGGGGTGGCAAGTACTAACTACATAATGGAGTCCCCTACAGATTATGTGGTAGGTACACTTAATAGGTCCAAAAGCAATTACTTTGACACCCCTTAGAAGATAAAATAAACCCATTGTCCATTTACCTTGTAATTGCACGGGCTCGACTCTGCTTTCGCTAGACCTGAATATGGTACTTATGTTATTAAATGAGTAATACTAACTGCACGAGTAAATTTATTTTCAACAAAGTTAGTGGGCTATAAAATAAGGTGCCACCAAATTAAAGAGTGAACCCAGAGTGAATCAAGCAGAACCAGTTCAGTAATAGGGTGGTAAACACATAAAAATAATTCACGAGGGAGAGCACAGCCATCCCAAACAACAGCATCTGAAAGGTCACAGGATTATCAGACACTTCCACTTTTTTTTTTTTTTTTTTTGGCTGCACCCATGGCATATGGAAGTTCCTGGGCCAGGGATCAAATCCAAGCTGCAGTTGTGACCTACGCCATGGTGGTGGCACCCTGGACCCTTAACCCACTACACAAGGCTGGAGATCGAACACAGGCCCCATAGCTACCCAAGTCACAGCAATAGGATCCTTAACGCACAGAGCCACAGAGGGAACTCCAGATTATCAGATACCACAGCAGTTATCACCACAGCAGCCTAAGAGGTATCAAGAAACAGGGTGTGATTTAGGCTTTAGTTCAACTTCATGTTAGTCCGAATGGGAGAGGGACGAGGATGGAGGCAACGGTGGTGGTCCTCCCTTGCCATCTAGAACCACGGCACGATGACCGATGCCAACCCAGAGCTCCAACGTCTACTATGTCTTATGGGGAGAAAATGGCATGCAGCTGTCACCCAACTCACAGTCTCACCCTCCCTGCACTCAATTAAATTCCTTGGGACAATTAGAGCTGGGAGAGGACTCGGAACAAAACAGGTGCAGCAAGCCCGGGCACCAGGAGCAGTGAGAAAACCGTGGACTGAAACCATTTAGCCTTCCCCGCCCTTTCCCTCCAGGTCCTTGGGCGCTGCTGAGTGATGACACTATCATCCTAAAAGGTGTATTTGGGGAGCGCACACCTGCTCGGCAATGAGCACACTGAGACAGTCTGACAGTGGCCTGAAGGCAGCTGCTCTCCTGCTGGGTTGGCAAAGTAGAGACCAAGCCATCTTTAGCTTCTCAGGTACTGAAATAGGAAAGACCAGGAGCCAGAGGATGACCGACTGGGGCAAAGATACTTCTGCGGCAAAGGGACAGCACTGGCCATGAAATCCTGAAACAAAACTAAGTAGCAGGCACAAGCCATCTTAGTTCCCCTGGATTCTTTTCTTCTTTTTCTTTTTAGGGCCACACCAGCGGCATCTGGAGGTTCCCAGGCCAGGGGTTGAATCAGAGCTACAGCTTCCAGCCCGCACCACAGCCATAGCAATGCAGGATCTGAGCCACATCTAGCTACCTACACCACAGTCCATGACAATGCCAGATCCCTAACCCACTGAGCGAGGCCAGGGATCGAAGAGAAACCTCATGGTTCCTAGTCGGATTCGTTTCCACTGTGACACACAAACACCTCCCCTGGATTCTTGTCCTTTATGTGTCTGTCCACTCTCTTGTTGCCCAGGTAACCAGATTTCTCTGCCCTCCAGATAAAAGTCCTGTTTTGGAAAAGGACCCTACCTATGTCTTTAGACTGAGGCATCAATGTTGGCCAGAGCTCTTTGTGTTTCCTCTCCCAGGTATATTGACTGAATCTCTTGGACTTAAGAGAATGAAATGCTAAATTGAAGAATTTTAAAAAATGAATATGAGGATTTCGGGGATAGGGCGGGGCAAGCGACTTGTGTGGAGAACCTTGCTTCCATATGAGGCTCAGCCTGGCACCTGCTGGACAGTCTGCTCTGCAAGCCAGACGTCCACGGACTCCTACAGAAAGACAAGCAAAGTGGGATTCATTTAACATGAATAACCTGTCCTGGGAATTCAGAGGTTCAGGATCTTATTTCATTCATTCAACCATGCAGTGGAAATGTGGATACATGGGTGAATTCACACATGGACCATACTCTCCATTGTTTCTTATCTAAAAGTGGTAAAGGGAGTTCCCATTGTGGCTCAGTGGTTACAAACCTGACTAGTATCCATGAGGATGCAGGTTCGATCCCTGGCCCTCCTCAGTGGGTTAAGGATCCGGCATTGCTGTGAGTTGTGGTGTAGGTTGCAGGCATGGCTGGGATCCTGTGTTGCTGTGGCTATGACATAGGCTGGCAGCTGTAGCTCTGATTTGACCCCTAGCCTGGCAACTTCCATATGCTGCAGGTGTGGCCCTAAAAAGCAAAAAGCAAAAAACATTGGCTATGTTCTCTGTTGTACATATATTCTTGAACCTTATTTTATACATAAACATTTGTACCTCTTAATCCCCTACTCCTTTATTGACCCGCCCCTCCCTTTCCCCACTGCTAACCAATAATTTGTTCTCTAGATCTGTTAATCTGTTTCTTTTTTTGTTATATTCACTAAAATAAATGAATGAATGAATGTGGTAAAGGACGAGGTAGTGATGGGATTCTGGTGTCCACATGTAGCTATAGAGGTAGACACGAGTCCTCCAGGTCACATGTGCACATCTCAAGAGGTGTGATCGACCATCCTTACGGCTCAAGGTCATCGTGCTCCTTTCTTCCTCTTCTCTCCCCCCACCCCATCTACTTGCTTTTACTTCACTTCCTCTTTTCTTCTCTTTCCCTGCCATTTTCTCATCTGTTTCTCCAGGACAGCAGAGTGGCTTTCCCTGTAAGGGTTCCAAGGTTTACAAAGGCTGTAATCAAGTCCCTTCTCATGTGTGTTTAGGATCGGCACCAGAAGCACATGAGCTTTAGTTCCACATTTTCCACCACTGTTTCATGGGAGAAGGGGAAAGCTGGCTGTGTGTGTCTGTGAGCACACAGGCACCTGAAGGGGTAACCGTGCAGAATCATCCCCTGCATGTGTGTGCGCACAGGAGCACACGCACGCATCCTGTGTCTGAACGTCGGAAGCCACTGATGCTCCAGGGCATCACTCCAGTCTCATGGCCACAAGGTGCAGACTCTTCCCAGGACCCAGGACCCAGCAGCTTTCATGTCTATCCCTGTGCCCAGGCACTCCGCACTGCCCCAGATTCAATGGTAATTAACCGACTGTTAGGTAGACCCTGCTATGCAAGGCCCTTGTACCCTTTTCAGATTCCAGTGATGGGTAGGTGCGGTGTATCACCCACCCACTGAGGCACCTGGCTCCTACCCATCTCTGTCTACCCATCTGTCAGGTGCTAGCACAGGGTCCCCCTCCTCCAAGAAGATGACTGTCCTGGCGAGTACAGCTGACCCTGCCAATCCATGGTTTTCTAAACTCTTAGATCACTTATGGTTCCTAGAACTCATTTTGGTTAATTTTATGGTTCTCTTTATGGCTAATTATCTGAATGCCAGTGCATACTCTCTAGCTGCTTTCTACTCTTCACAAACAGTTACATCTCTGTAATTTCCCATAGAAATCTCTGAATACATTGTGTGTGACTATATATTGACTGCTGGCCTGGACTCAGACTGTGGTGGGAGAAGTAGAAAAGAAGCCACAGTCTGAGGTTGACTGCAGAACCCCTACCACAGGGCCTCTCTGTTCCTTTACATTTACACACACATATGTTTATGCCTGTTTGTCAGCTTCCACATGCATGTAGCACTGGGTTGGTTCCTCAAAGTAACTGTGAACAAAAGTGTGGCTACCCCGTGACTGACCAAACCATTCTGCCTTTTGTGAGCATAGGGTCCTACTCTCTGACCTTCTGATTACATCTCATATGCGTTACTGAGGTCTTTCCTATGTGTTCATCCCCATTTTCTTCTCTCCAGAGTCACAAAAGCTTTAGGCAAACCTCAGAAGGACCCGATGCGTGGTAGAAAAAAATTTGTGCAATCTACAAGCTGAAGAAAATGAAAACAAAACAAGAACTGACTGCAAACAAAATCTCCTGACTCCCAAACTACTCAGGAACCATGGAGGAATCTGTTCGTTGCTGGAAGGAGTATGGAATATCTATAAAGGCACAAAAGCCTAAAAGCTGGGAACAAGGACCCTGAAAAGGAGATGTTTAAGAGCAGTTCCCGTCGTGGCTCAGTGGTTAACGAATCCGACTAGGAACCATGAAGTTGTGGGTTTGATCCCTGGCCTCGCTCAGTGGGTTAGGGATCTGGCGTTGCCGTGAGCTGTGGTGTAGGCCACAGACGCGGCTTAGGTCCTGCGTTGCTGTGGCTGTGGTGTAGGCCAGCGGCTACAGCTCTGATTAGATCCCTAGCTTGGGAACTTCCATATGCCGTGGGTGTGGCCCTGGAAAAGACAAAAAAAAGGGAGGAATGTTTACGGGTTCACTGGGCCTAGAGAAAAGAGACGTATAAAGTCACTTGGAATGATTTTTAACGTATGACGCGTTATAAGAAGGGGCCCATAGTAGGTGCTCACTTATTTTTTTTTTGTCTTTTCTAGGGCCGCACATACAGCATATGGAGGTTCCCAGGCTAGGGGTCAAATCAGAGGCTGTAGCCGCTGGCCTACACCACAGCCAAAGCAATGCCAGATCTGAGCTGCGCCTGCGACCTACACCACAGCTCCTGGCAATGCTGGATCTTTAACCCATGAGGGAGGCCAAGGATCGAACCTGTGTCCTCATGGATCATAGATTCATTTCCACTGAGCCACAATGGGAACTCCGAGGTGCTCATTTATAACAAATCTAGTCACTAGCTCTGCACTATCTCCAACAAGGACTGAGAAGGAGGACCTGGCCATTTTATTACAGCAATTGGGACTCTGGTTAGATATTAAAATGACCTTTTCTGCAAGGAGGGTTGTTAAAAAAGCCTCTCTATAGACCTGACGGAGCTTGTGAAATCTGCTTTGTGAGTCTTTCAAAACCAGCAAGACTCAAAGACAGCCTGTAGTTTTAGGCAAACTTCAGAAGGACCCGATGCGTGGTAGAAAAAAATTTGTGCAATCTACAAGCTGAAGAAAATGAAAACAAAACAAGAACTGACTGCCAAACCTGTTTAGAAGGGCTAAATGACCTTTCAAACCACTTCGAACTTCAGAGTTCAGGTATAGGAATGAACAAACTGCTGTCTCCATGAATTATAATCCCACCTAGTCGTTTATAGTCAGTAACTTAGGTCCCCAAAGGACTAAATAGAAGAGCTGTTTACTTAGTTTGCCTTTCGTTCTTCATAGGACTTTCATCTGAAAGATACATTAATGCCATTTATTAATGGAAACTTAATTCCCATGTTATGAGCTTAACTATATATCAGATTAGAATCTGTTTTAGATAGCTATGCAAAATTAATAAAGGAGCACAGCCAAATGCCTTTCAAAACACAGGCAATTCTGTTTTATCTCATTAAATACTGTGCAATGACCACTGCTCCCAATTCAGGGAGAAAAAAACCCTCAGCAACTTGAATTATTAAGTATGTGAGGCAGTAAATTACTGAGGAATTCAAACAATAAATATTCACAAAGAGGGCTGAGAGAAGCAAAACAAATAGAAGGGGATAAAATCAGCTACTTTGCTGGGCTTCTTATAAGCCCAGGAAGCAGCCATCTCCTCACCCAGCACAGGCAGTGCTGTGGGTACAAAGGGCAGTGATAAGATATTGAACTGCCTACTGAAATGTAACAGAAGTTAGCGTTCAAGTTCTTTACACTTTCTGTCATTGAGAAGCAGCATTTTTCCCCTTTAATACATAGCTTTTTTTTTTTTTTTTCTTTTTCAGGGCTGTACCTGCGGCATATGGAAGTTTCCAGGCTAGGGACTGAATCAGAGCTACCACAGCCCGCCTACATCACAGCCACACAGCAACATAGGATCCGAGCCGCATCTGCGACCTACACCACACAGCTCACGGCAACACTGGATCCTTAACGCACTGAGCAAGACCAGGGACTGAACCCACATCCTCATGGATCCTAGTCGGGTTCGTTAACCACTGAGCCACAAAGGGCACTCCCTAATACATAGTTTTTAAATGGTCAACGCTGATGATCAGTTCCAATTATATGTGCATTGCTTGGAATCTTATAATCCCTTTACAAATCAGCATCTCAGCTTTTCCAACTTGCCATTCTCCAAAATCTCCTCCGAATGACAACAGCACATCCTATTTTTTTCTTTTTATAGCCACACCTATAGCGTATGGACGTTCTAGCCTAGGGACTGAATTGCAGCTTCAGCTGCTGCTGCGGCCTACACCACTGCCATGGCAGCACCGGATCCAAGCCACACTGTGACCTACACTGAGGCTTAAGAAAATGCCAGACCCTTAACCCACTGAGTGAGGCCAGGGATTGAACCCACATCCTCACAGAGACTATGTCATGTTATCAACTTGCTGAGCCACAAAAGGAACTCCCAACAGCACATTTTTAAGTGGCACTTACTATATGTCAGGCACTGATCTGGTAACTTCATACTTATTAACTCACTTTCCTCCTTCCAATAATCTTGTAAAAACGTGCCCATTGGAACGTGTAAACTGAGGCAAGAAAATCATTGGTCTTGCCCAAAGCCTCACAATCGGTAGGTAGCAGAGCTGGGATTCAATCCCAGGCCATTGGGCTTCAAAATCAATTCTCTGGCCCAGGCTCTATCCAGCTGTTAACTGCCATTCTGATTATACTGCCTGGCCCCCTTAATGACAACAGCAGCCCCAATAATGGATCACTCAGCCTGTGCTTGCTTCTCTCGACAGCTAAGCTACAGATATGATCGCTTTCACAGCTCTGTTTGAAGGCAGGGGTTATATTTCCTCTCTTACAGATGATGACATAGGTCCTCTTAAGGTAGAGACCGACTCAAGGCTGATCTGGGTGTGCCTGTCCTTTCCACACCCAGATCATCTTGCCCTGCTGGAGGAACTCACAAACTATGCTTGCGGGTATCCTCAAAAAAATGATGCTCTGAAAACTCAACTGGGACTTCCTTGCAGCCAATTTTATTCATGTCCTATGCCCAAGTAACACTGTTCATCAAAATAGTTAACTCTGGGAGTTCCCACTGTAGCTCAGTGGGTTATGAACCTGACTAGTATCCATAAGGATACGGGTTTGATTCCCGGTCTAGCTTAGTTGGTTAAGGATCTGGTGTTGCCATGGCTGTGACATAGGCCAGCAGCTGCAGCTCCGATTTGACCCCTAACCTGGGACTTCCACATGCTGCAGGTGCAGCCCAATAAAGAAGGAAAAAAAAAAGGTCGACTCTGAATTTTGTTTCCTTTCTTCCACACCTCTGCTTTTCACCTGCCCCTCTTTCTAGCTGCAAAAATAGGGGCCATTCTATGGGAGTTCCTTCCCCTACCGCTCAAAATTCCTCTGCTCTGTCCTGTGTTTTTCCTTTCTTTGTCTCTACTCCCGAACAGCTGCTCCTCCTATGTCGGGCCAGCTCAGATCCACCCTCTCCTGCCTCCATGGGGACCTGACCTCATTCATTATTCCCTTTTGGTCTCCCCTCTTTAAACTTTTCTTCCACACCTGAGCCTTGCCTTCTGCCTACAATCACAGTCTAGTTTTCCTAATCACCTCCCTCCAAATCCTTCTTCTTAGTCTCTGATAAGCCCCTCAAAGATGCAGTGTTTTTTACATCCACAGAACTCTTAGCTCTTTGTTGAAAAGAACTTAAAGCATTTTTTATAACATTAAACATTTCCTGATTCATGTTCCATAATTTCCCTAACCGGTTAACCTCTGTCCCTGTTAAAAGAAAAAGTAGAATACACGCATACGATGAGAAAATGGCTTAGGAAGTATGAAAAGTTACACTATGCCAAGAGAAAATTTATCCTCCAGCTACCCTTTCTCCAAAAATAACCATTGTCTCTTTTTTTTGGGCAGGGGGGCTTCCCCTGTGGCATATAGAAGTTCCCGGGCTACAGATTGAATCTGAGCCACAGCTGTGTCAACGCTGGATCCTTAACCCACTGCACAGAGCTGGGGATTGAACCTCAGCCTCCACAGAGACAAGGTGGATTATTATCCCACTACACCACAGTGGGAACTCCAAGAATAACCATTCCTTTTTTTTTTTTTTTTGGCCACCCCCTGGCATATGGAGTTCCCTGGCTAGGGATTAAATCTGAGCTGCAGCTGTGGCAATGCCAGATCCTTAACCCACTGTGCTGGGAGGGGGATTGAACCCACATCCCAGCTCTCCCAAGATGTCGCCAATCCCGTTGTACCAACCATTTGTTTTTTAATTTTTAAATTATACTTGATTTATAATGTTCTGTCAGTTTCTGCTGTAGAGCAAAGTGACCCAGTTGTACATATACATAGTCTTTTTTCCAAATTATCCTCCAGCCTGTTCCATCAAAAGTGATCAGATATAGTTCCCTGAGCTATGCAGCAGAATCATTGCTTATCCATTCTAAATGCAATAGTTTGTGTCTACTAACACCAAACTCCATTTCCCCCTTGGAAATCACAAGTCTCCAGGTTCACAAGTTCTCCAGGTTCATGAGTTTCTCTTCTGTTGATAGGTTCATTTGTGCCATATGTTAGACTCCAGATACAAGGTGCCAACCTTTCTTGATACTATCTTTGAGATCTTTCAGGAAAACAAAAGTCCTTTTACTCTAAAAGTTATTATTAGATTATTATTATATTTCCATATTTTATTTCCTTTACAGTACTTTGCTTTTTTCCCCCATGGATGATATCTTGTAGATATTTCCTATCAGAACCTACAGACCTACTTTATTTCTTTTTACATGTGCCCAGCCTGCTGCCAGACTGATGAGTGATTTCGTTGGTTCACTATTTCCATATTATTTAATTTACCTCACCCTTTAAAGGCAGACTTTTGCCCAAACCACTGTTCCCTTTCGAAGACTGTTCACAACCACCTCATCAATAGTAATATTCCTTGTTTTACTCTTTGCCACTGCTTTGCAGCACTAAGTCAAGAAGAGCCCATCTTCCTTCTAGGAAAAACAAGAAGTCCCTTAAATTTGATTTTCCTGTTTTCTCTTTTCTCATTGTTCAACAACTACCCTTCCTTCTCAAAGTTCTGTAAAGGAGCTTTAAAGCTGAGTTCTTGGTCCTTTTTGTTCATCTAGTCGGATAATCACTCACACACAGACAGTGCTAACTATTCTTGCAGGGCCAGACCCTCTCACATTCAGGATCTCCTGCCTCGCCTCCTGTCAAAGACTTCATCCCCTCTTTCCTCCTGTTCCATGGACAAAAACCATCATGCAGCTGTGTGTTGTGCTCGCCTCTCCAATTGTTCATCTGATTTACAAATTCACGGCTCTTATCTCTTCCAGGATTTTCTTTCCTTGGATTCCTTTTTTCTTGTAATGATACCTCATGAGCAACCAGGACTGAGACAGAAGAGTCATCTTTCCTTTTCTTTCTAATGACCCTTCCCTGAACCACTCACACGCTTACTGACCGCATCGCCAGTGCTTCTCCCATCTCAGGTACAATAGGAGGCCCCCACAGTCTGTTGCACAGCCTTATCTTACCCGGTACCCAGGCCCCAATCTTTGTTCACTCTGGACATTTTTCCACAAGGATGACTCTTCCCAAACACAGTTCTGGAATAGCCACTCCAGGACCTTTCAACAACTGTCTAGGTTGTTGAGTTCACGCCAAAAGGGACTTACCTTAAGGCTCAAGACAGCTTCTGCTCTGCCCAATTCTATTTCTCAGTTGCTTTTGCCCATTTTTCATCCATATGGACCCTCCTATTTGGCTAAATCTGATTACAGGCATACCTCAAAGATATTACATGTTTAGTTCCAGACCACTGCAATAAAGCGAATATTATAATAAAGCAAGTAACAAAACTTGGTTTCCCAGTGCATATAAAAGTTATGTTTCCAATATACTGCCATCTATTAAGTGTGCAACATTATATCTAAAAAAAAGATATGCCTTAACTAGAAAATACTTTATTACTAAAAAAAGGTAACCATCATCTGACAACGCAGGGTTGCCACAAACCTTCAATTTATTTAAAAAAATGCAATATCTGTGGAGTTCAATAAAGCAAAACACAATAAAATAGAGCTGCCTACATCCATTTTTTCAAGTAGACCTTGTACTTTAGTAGACTTTTTTCCTTTTTGTTCAGACTTTTTGCTCTTACTGAAAAGCTCTCTTCTCTAACACTTTAATTCTAACCATTCTTCCAAGACTGACAATAAAGGTAATCTATTTTTTTGATGGGGCACATTCTGACACATTTCATTCTTCCTTTTAGGTAAAGTTGCCAGATGAAGCAAATAAAAATACAACATGGTTAAATTTGAATTTCAGATCAAGAATGAATAACTTTAGTAGAAGTATTTCCCCTGCTGTATTTGGGGTATGCTTCTGCTAAAAATGTACTCATTATTGATCTGAAATTTAAACATAACTAAGGGTTCTGTATTTTATCTGGTAATTCTACCTTCAGACTGCAAAGAAACTATGCTTTTTTCCCATTAGATAGGAAGACCAAGGTAAAATGAAAAGTAGAGTTAAAAAGCAGGATTTGAACTCAGTCCTAAGAAAATGACTTCCCTTTCATTTTTCCTATCCATTCCAAATGCCATAGTTTGCAACCACAAGTCTGTTCTCTGTGTCTGTGAGTCTGTTTCTGTTCTGTAGATAGGTTCATTATGTGCCACATTTTAGATTCCAAATATAAGTGATATCATATGGTATCTGTCTTTCCCTTTCTGACTTCAATTAGTATGAGAATCTCTAGGTCCATCCATGTTGCTGCAGATGGCCTTCTTTTGTTCTTTTTTATGGCTGAGTAATATTCCATTGTGTATATGTACCACATCTTAATCCTTTCATCTGTCGGTAGACATTTTGGTTGTTTCCATGTCTTGGCCCTTGTGAGTAGTGCTGCAGTGAACATAGGAATGCATGTATCTTTCTGAATGAAAGGTTTGTCTGGATATAGGCCCAGGACTGGGACTGCTGGATGATATGATAGTTCTATATTTAGTTTTTTGAGGATGAATTCACATTTTTACCAAGTACCCTGGGTTATTCTGATGCTGAAGGACACAATGATCCATCACTTACTGTGTCTGTGCTTAGTTCTGGGGTATTTAATGAACAAAATCCCATCATGTCCAGTGAGGTCAACGATTTGTTGAAACTGGTGATAAGAAAAGGCATACACTTATGATAGAATAAAAAATTAGAAAACAAAAAGTCTGAAGGTGGTAAGAAAATTACAAATGTTGCACATATGCATGGATTGAATTGATTCACAGTGGGAATGATTCTGAAGGACAAGTGAGTCATGCAATTTGTGGAAAGTGCTATATTTATGTAATTGAAAATAATCAGCAGGAGATAAAGAAAAACGATAGATAAAATTGGAAAAAAATGTGTTTTAAAGCATGGCTAGAAGATCAGCACTGATACCAGCAGTCTAATGTTAGCTTCGAAGAGTCTCAAAGTCTACTGAGAATTTGAAGATATTATGGTTCAAAGTCACAGATAATTCTATGGGTTCAGGTCATCATTCAAGTCTACACAGCCTGAAACAAAATGTCCAAATTGCTAGTGTAGACTGCACATCTTCTGAGGAGTTCCCTAACCCAATGAAGAGCATATAGAATAGGGATTCCCACAATCTGCATTATTCTACTATGGATGAAGGCAGTGTACTTGGGGGAAAGGTGTAGACTAGAATTTGTGTTAGGAGAAGAGAAATACCTAATTTTCAGACTTATAAGGTCACATCCGGTTCATTCTTTGATAGAAATGATTCTTAGAAGCATACAATTTAGACTTGAACATAGCACCTGGCACAGAATAGATGATTATCTATCTCCTTACTTCCCTTTTTCTCAAATCTTTTATTATCTTCTACCTTGTATTGAAATCGTGAGGATAAAAATTTCTTATTTTTTCCTTCACATTTCACTGGGCCAACACTATTGATGTAGAATAACTGCAGTGGGTTAAGGTTCCTTCTGCAGCAGCTCGGGTCACTCTGGAGGCTCGGGTTTGATCCCCGGCCTGACGCAGAGTTAAGGATCTGGCATTGTTTTGCAGGGTGCATCTGCAGCTGCAGTTCAGATTCAGTCCCTGTCCTGGGAACTAACATATGCCGTGGGGATGGCCAAAACTTTAAAAAATTGACCGATAAATATCTACTACATGAATGAGTTAAATATATAGAAGCAAAGTCTTTATTACTATCTTAATGATAAAAGCCTCAGGGTGGAGTTAGCGGGAGGATGTAACTATAAGAACAACCATTTACTGAACATCTACATACTTGGCACAGTGGTAAATGCTACAAGCAGAACGGTGAATAAGACTCTATACTGTCTACCATAGGGCAGGAATTACGTCTGTTAGAGAGGGAATCCAGCCCTGGATAAAGGCCATGAACATACGATAGAGAAACAGGGAGACTGTTTGATATTGGGCCAGTTGCAGGAGTAAAGACCCTAGACTTGGTGGTTGGGGTGGGGGGAGGTAGTGAATGCCATGCCAAAGAAGTGACACCTATGCCAAAACCTGAAGGAAGGATAAATTCAACAGATTAAGATTAGGTGGAGAGAGGGAGTTTCCGCTGTGGCTCAGCAGTAACGAACCCGACTAGTATTCATGAGTCTGCTGGTTCGATCTCTGGCCTCACTCAGTGGGTTAAGGATCTGGTGTTGCCGTGAACTGTGGTGTAGGTCCCAGATTTGGCTTGTATCGTGTGTTGCAATGGCTGTTGTGTAGGCCGGCAGCTGCAGCTCTGATTCGACCCCTAACCTGGGAACTTCCATATGCTGCAGATGCGGGCCTTAAAAAAAGGAGCGAACAAAAAAAAAGATTAGGTGGAGAGAAAGTTTTCAGGCAGAAACAACAGTGTTTTAGGTGCTATACACTGATATGGGCACCTGGTATTCAGAAAATTCAGAAGCTTTGTCTGGCTAAAGAATATGAGAAGTGGTGAGAGGGTAGAAAGAAAAATACCTAATGATGAAACTGTTTGAGGGAAGCTGACATGATTAAGAAAAGCCATCTGAGGGGAGGGATGGACTGGGGGTTTGGGACTGGCATATGCACAATGGTATACGGAATGACTGGCCAACGGGGACCTGCTGTAGCACAGGGAACTCTACCCAATATTCTGTGATAATCTATGTGAGAAAAGAATCTGAAAGAGAATGGATGTGTGGACACGTATAACTGAATCACTTTGTTGTACAGCAGAAATGATCACAACACTCTAAATCAACTCTAACTTCATTAAAACTTTAAAAAAAATTCCCTCAGCACAGATAAAAAGAAAAGCCATCTGAGACAAGATCATGTATATATATTAAATACTTTGGACTTGATCTTAAAAATAATGGTCAGCTATTAAAAAGATTTAAACACAGAGGTGACGTGACCAGAATCGATGTTTTCCAAAGATCACATTGATTTCAGGTGAGATTGGATACAGGAAGCAATGGTAGAAATCTTGGTTAGCAGAGAAGATGGCCAGAACAAACGTTTAGGGAAAAAAAAAAATCGAAAAATTATTTTTCATCTGGGACAAAATTTTCTGTTTGCTTGTTTGTTCCTCTTATGATGCTGACTGCTACTCTTCCGTCTCCTCGGCAGTGACTCTGACCTCCTCTACATCTAAATGTTAAATGTCCTTCAGAGCTGAGTCCTCTATTCACACTCATTAACCGGTGATCTCATACAACCTAGCCATCATCTGGACCCTGACAAGCCCTAGATTTATGCCACCGGCCAGGACTCTCCTCTGATCTCCAGACTCATCTATTCAACTGCCTGTTTAACCTCTTCATCTAGATTTGCAGAGGTATCTCAAATTTAGCATCTGTGACAATGACCCCTTGAGTCTCCCTCCAGATGCGCTCCGCCAGGTTCTTCCCAGATCAGTAACAGCAAGTGCATCCTTCTAGTTGCTAAGCCCAAATTTTGGAATCATCCCTAAGGCTTTTTTTGTTCTTTCAGACTCAATCCATTCGCAAGTCTTTCTGCCTCTGCCTTCAGAATATATCCAGATTATGGACTGTGTCTACAATTTCCAATGCTGTCTATCTGAAGATAGAGTCATCTTGAATCTAGGCCATTATAGTAGCCTGGGTATAGATTATTAGAACAGATCATTGTTATAATAGATTATTGTAACAGATTTCCTGGCTTCTGTTCTGGTTCCCTATATATTTACACTCCACCCAGCAGGCAAAATTTATCTTGAAAATATTAGGTCATGTCACTATGAATAAACACCTTCAATGGCTTTCCATCTCACTCACAGTAAAGGTCAAAGTCATTACAATGAACTACAGCGTGCTTGGCAATTTCCTCCTCGCCCTACTTCTTTGACCTTAGCCCTCATGACTTCACTGTGCCACTCTGCTCCAGATATCTGGGCCTAATTGTCCCTCCAGGTCCTGCAACAAGCTCCCCCCACCCCATGTGGCCTTTGCATTCTGTTGTCACCTTGGCCTGGAATGTTCTCCTCCCAGACATTTGGAAGGGCTGTTCCTTTGCTTTTCTTCAGGTCTCCTCTTCAATATGATCTTAGTGCAGAGACTTTCTCTGAACACCTTAGACAAAAAAGGTACCACTCCTTCCAGCCCCGCCTGAGGCCCTTTCCTTGCTTTATTTCTCTTCACAACACCTACCCCACCTTCATGGCACTCAGCACTCTATAGTTTATGGGTTGTCTTTTTTTTCCATCTGCCCTCACTGTAAGTCTCCTGGAAGCAGGAACTGTATGTGTGTTGCTCAGCACCAGTTCCCCACCACATAGAACATGTCCTAACTCAGGGGAAACACTTAATAAACAGCTGCTGAATGAATGGAGGGGAAAGTGTGAAAATGGGGAGAGCCAGTGAACTTGAGATGGTTACACGGTAGTGATCCATGGAGAACTGATCTGGAGAAGGGAGAGGAAAAGAGGCGGGTCTAGGAGGCTGTTTTGGACCCAACTGAGCTGAAGGTCTGGTATTATTCAGGGAACCAGAAAAGAGAGGAGGAGGCCTGGATTAAAAATCCACTTTTGGGAGTTCCCGTCGTGGCGCAGTGGTTAACGAATCCGACTAGGAACCATGAGGTTGCGGGTTCGATCCCTGCCCTTGCTCAGTGGCTTAACGATCCGGCGTTGCCGTGAGCTGTGGTGTAGGTTGCAGACGCGGCTCGGATCCTGCGTTGCTGTGGCTGCGGCGCAGGCCAGTGGCCACAGCTCCGATTAGACCCCTAGCCTGGGAACCTCCACATGCCGCGGGTGCGGCCATAAAACCCGCGGCCATAAAATGACAAAAGGCAAAAAAAAAAAAAAATATCCACTTTTGGAAAAGCTGAGATTCAGGTTACTGAGATTCAGTCAACTGGTGACATCCCGAAGGTAGCTGACTTGAGAACGATGAATGGGATTTGTGTTTCTCCTGTGTGTCTATCAGTTACAAAACAACTACTGCGAAAGAGATGAGGAGAGACGATGTACTGAGTTATTTTCTAGGGGGAAGCGAAATCCTTTTCATGCCTAAGGTGAACCTGCTAGATCAGGCGCTCCTTGGGGGCTCAGAACCTCTCAGAAACCCTCATCCCCAAGCCTCTGGGAGTCTCATTGTCTGAATGCAACCATTTTCCAGTCTGACTCCGGGGGTGCGTGTTTGCCATTCAGAACTTACTATATTTTACTGCACCTCCTGACATTGTTACACAACATTTATTGAAAGCACATTTGATGGTAATGAAGTTTCTATTAACTATGATTAAATCTCATAAAGCACCTGAAGATAATTTAAGATGTGTAGAAGCAGAAAATGAAACATTCGGTTTAGTACATTAGGAAACGTAATTGATTAAATTATCTCATTTACAATAAGTGCTTTCATGAGCTATGCCGTGCACATATTTTCCCCAGTTTGTCATTATGATCTGCCAACAGATATCTGAAGACTTCACTTTCTCTCCCTACCTCCCTGCAACTCAAAGCCGGCTCCTGGACCCGCCACACACACAGATCTGTGCGCCAGGCTGAGTGATGGTTCCATCCACCGGGCCGTACGGAGGATCGTGTCTAGGGCTGTATCTAGGAACAGGCTGTTTCTCAATTATCTTCATAATTGACTTTGATTTTGCATCAGTGATGATTCATGGAGTCTTAAAATGAAGCCCCTCTTTCACTGAACAAAACTGCAGCCTGCCTTCGTCTGATGCACTCCTAACCACACAACTTCAGGAACCCAGATTGGATTCCTCTGGGAGCCTTTTGCAATCACATTGATTCTGTTAAGGTTTTATTTTTAGGACATCACAAATTAAAACAGTGTAAGTGATTCCATAAGCGATTCCACGGTGGTATCCAACAATTAAGCATGGTGTTCAGAAGCAAGAACCCCAAGCAGAAACTAATTCAGGAGTCCCCAAGGACTAGAAATAGCTACTGTGGGGTTTATGGCTGGAAGTACAGATGCAACCAGATTAGAATGGCTTGGGATGCACAAACTAACCGTGAAATTAATTTTTAAGAAACACACATGCATTTCTAATGAACTTTCATGTTGGCCGCCACATGGATACCTATGGTCTTGCTTGTGCCACATACGGGGACCAGCGGATGATGGGGACTCTATGGCCAGGAGGCAGTGGAGGGTCCACCTACTCTAGTAGTCACCCCGAGGTCTTGACACAGGAACATGACCAACATTCAATGACCTGTTTTCTTCCCCTTCTCTCAAAATGTGCGCGCGCACGCGCACACACGCACACACACACACACACCAGGTTTCCCCACCTTTAATCTTCCTCTAAGTTCCAAAAGAGCCACACATGACTTCAGAGGGCCACTGCTTAAGTACCAATAATGACGGGCAGCAGACAGCAGGGAAAACAAATTCAGAAAGCTTGTTTTTGATATTCTGTAAAGTTCTCTGACTCCAGAAATCATGGCATCAGGCCTGCCTGAAGCAACATACTGAGGTATGACCATCACAGCTAGTAACCGAGTCTTTCACTCACGTCTCCTGATCCCCATCCCAAGGTACCTCTTTCTATCTCCAACAGTCTTAATACTTTCAAAGTAGGTGGCTAATAAAAGCTGTTAACTCTCCCAAGCTATTTGAATTTTAATACCCTAGTATTTAAAAGGTCAAAAGCTATGCATTTAAGACTCAAATGGGAGATACTGCTCAACAACATCTTTCACAAGCTTTACAAACCAAGCTGGCTGAGGAGCTATCGCTATTACTTAAGAACTGCATAAGGACAGTTCCCTAGTATGCTTTACATATTTCTGAGAATCACTTTGGGAATATACTAGAATGCAAATTCTTAGGAGCTCCACCCCCTACCCTGCACTGGGGATTAATTAATGGGTTTTATTCTGAGGGGGGCCATATTTAACAAGCTCTGTTGCACATTGTCACTGACCTACCTTTCAAGAAATAAGTTTCTAAGACAGTGGTTCTCAATCGGAACTGCACATTGCAATCAACTGAGGAAACTTTTAAACTAGGGATTCCTGGGTTCTTAGTCCCCTCTTCCCACTTTGATTTCCCTGGACCGAGGATTGTTAAAAGGCCTCCAGGCGGCGCTCGAGTTCAGTTCAGGCCGAGAACTGTTGGGTGGAATGCCCAGCTGCCAATCATTCAGGCTGTGCTGCTTTCCCCAAACTGACAGACACATAAGATGCAGGGAACTCTTGGGAAAGCTAGCCTGTGTATAGAGAGCTCAAGCCAGCTCCCACCTACCACATTCAATTCCTGACCATTTCACTGTGGAATACAGGTTCTTAGTTTACCCACTTGCCATGGACTTCAGGGTTTGTCTCTCAGACAACCCCTCCCTGCTCCCAGGTGGACAGTCTTGTAATCATTCTATAGCCCAAGGCTGCTCTGATGAAAGTCTGTACTGACAAATATTTGTTAATTTTAATGACATAAATATCCTCAGAAAGAAGAGTCCTAGATGACATTTGCAGAGAAATGGACTGATATAGGTCAGAATCAACTGGAGACATTTACTTTTATTCTGACTCCAAACCCAATGACAAGCCCCAGAAAGCCCTGGATCTTTCCTACGAACTTCATTTCTGTTCAGTTCTTTAAAAAAAAATACAACAGTAAGGCAGCAAATATGAGAAGGAAATGATATTCACAAGAGGAAAAATAACTTACTTTGGGGTTTTATTTCATGAAGAGGTTTTTTATCTAAAAGAAAGAGAAAAAAGAAAGTTGCATTTAATAAATTTACAAAGAGCAGATATATTTCCTATATCCCTTTATGTCTACCTCTGTAAAGGAAATGTTTTCTCTCTTTCTGCAAACAACATGGATTATATTGTTCGTATCTTGCCTTTTCATTCTAATTTAAAAATTTTTGCTCTTTTACAGTATTTTTCTAGGATGATTGCTTCACTCTTTAAAAAAAAAATCCCTCAGGGTTACTAGAGTTTCTTTTGCTAGATTCTTATCAGCATGATGAGAGCAGTAAGCTTGCAGCCTGTCCCTGTTTTATATACAGCCAGAAGACTGCTCAGATAGGAATGCTATTTCACTATATATGATAGAAAAATGAACCATGAATAAATATTTAAAGGGATCCTGCATGGGTTTGCAGTTATTATGGCCTGGATAAAAAAAGTTCCAAAGTCTGCCTTTTTCCATTCTTACTGGGTATAGATGCATTATTGCAGGTTTAAAGTTTTTGTTTTACTTTTCCTGTTTCATTGCACACACAGCATATGGAAGTCCCTGGGCCAGGGATCAAATCGGAGCCATAGTTGCGACCTATGCCACAGCTGCAGCAATGCTGGATCCTTAGCCCACTGTGCCAACAGCAGGAACTCCCAAAATTTGCTTTTATTTTTTTTTCTTCTTTTTACAGCTGCACCTGCAGCATACGGAAGTTCCTGGGCTAGGGGTCAAATCAGAGCTACAGCTACAGGCCTATGCCACAGCCACAGCAACACTGGATGTGAGCTGCATCTGTGACCTATGGTGCAGTGCGCGGCAACACCAGATCCTCAACCCACTGAGCTGGGCCAGGGATTGAACCTGCATTCTCAGGGACACCACGTCAGGTCCTTAACTTACTGAGCCACAATGGGAATTCCCAAAGTTTGTTTTTAAGAAATCACTTTTTTATTTCATATCTTAATCATCTGTTAAAACGGGGATGATCTCTCTTAATGGCAAAGTGTCCTTAAATCATGGGACTGAGTACTGCAGTGGTCAAATGAGATGGATAGAGAAAAGACACTCAGCCTTTTCCTAAAGCAAGTAAGACATTTTTATCCATTCTCTCTGGGGCCCTCCGTCTACCATCTCCGGCTGCCTGCCATCACCAAATTACCTTGCAATCATCCTGCAAATCACTCAAATCACTCTGAGACATGGTGCCTGGGCTTAGCATGTTTTACACCACATCCTTCCATTCCCCATTCAGGCCCTTGGCCCTGTCCCAGGCCAACACAACTCCATTGGGATGGAGAAACCTGGAGAGATTACACTTCAGACACCACAGGACTTGCACGGTGCGCCATCCCTGCCTTTAGCACCTTCTTAAGGTGTAGAGGGAACACCAACAGAGCACAAGCACAGAGGCTATGGCTGATCATTCACAGCCCCACAAGGTAGGGGACCTTGAAAGGTCACCTTGGGTAGCCTCCTTCCTCCGTTTGCGCGAAGGCGAGGCAGGCGGGGTGAGACACTGTCATTTTGGATTATGTTTTTAACTGAATCAAATCGCGCACAGTACACATTTGAGAACTTCATAAATATTATCCAGCTGACTGCACCGTAACCCCTCCCAGGCAGAAAGACAGCTATATTCTGAACCCTTCATAGAATATCTCTTACCCTAACCCACTCCTGCACTTAAAGCTGAGTTTGACAGTAAACCCTTGCAGTGTGCTTTAAATGCAACTCTTGTGTGCATCGCCATCTGATTTGTTACAGAAGTAGCTTTTAAAAGGTACGTGTAAATCACACTTCTGCAAATGGGCCACCATTGTTTCGTTTTACAATAAGGGGAAAGTTAACTGACAAAGGGTACTTTCTGGCCAATCTTCCTTTAAAAAAAGGAAAACAGAAATCCTCACAAAAGAGAATAATTTGTCCAAGAAGATATGATCCTATTCTGATTTTTACACAGTCAGGTTTCTTAAAACAGAAAACTTGCGTTTCCCTTATAGCACAGATTTAACACCATACTAGCTTTCCTGAGAGCAGGTGGTACTTTGCCAAGTCCAGATGCTAATGCGCGCAAGAATTAGAATGAAACAACTTTGGTGGTTTTAACCTGACTCCCGTTTTTGCTTATTGCACGCTCTCTGGAAGCATTTGGCGTGGGCAGAGCGGTGCTGGCAGGCCCCGGCTAAGGCTTCTGAAAGTGATGCATTGCTAGGACGACGGAAAGAGACATGCAGAACATCTGTTGAGAACTCTGGCTGAGCTTCACAGTATTTTCTTCCTTTTAACACCACAGGAACTAAGATTATGCTGGGTAGCAAAATGAAACTCCATTAAAAGCAGGTAAGACATATAACTACACCTCAGAAAAATAAATTGAATATAGCCATGCTGTAAAAATAAAAAATAAAAAGATAAAAAAAAATGGGGTGGTAGCATTGTACCCGGTACAGCTCTGAAAAAAGAGTGAACAGGGCTGAAAAGCCCAGGGCTAAGGTCTCTAGACAGAGGACAGGAGCCACCTGGATGGGCAGAGCAGAACAGGAGAGGGTTTTCCTCGCTACCTGCTGACTCCCAGTTCTGTTGTGGTCATAACTGACTGTGTGCCCTGGGATCAGTTCAGACCCTCAGGATCAGGAATGGATTTAAATCTTGAATTATCTTCCTCTATCTCGTGTGACCTTCACAGTAAAATGGGAATACTAATGTCCTTAACGGTTGGTCCTGGGGATTAAACATGATTAAATTGTGAAGCCACTCAGCATCGGGCTGGTGCATGTTCAACATCAATAAATGGAAGCTGATAAATAACATTATAATGTTAACACGTGGACATGATCATCATATTCAGTGCACAGAAATGACCCATGTGCTATTAGTGCGTGGAGACAAGGCACAGATCCAAAATTAGAAATTTTAGTGAATTTTAAGGGGTCCTTGAATAGGAATCAAGAAATGCGTTTCTTAGTCCTGGCCTCTGCGGAGACCAAGGGCAAGGTGAAACTTTCCTTTCCTTATAGGTAAAACAAAGGGCAGAGACCGGAAGATACCTGTGTGCTGTGCAGCTTTCAGCCCTATAAATCTTTAGAATAACCACCAAAAGCATCGCCACAGAAATCCACTTGAAATGAATCCTGAAAGCAGAGCGTGAACAATGCCAAGAGCCACCCCTCTGCCATCGGGGGTGTTGTGCCGAGGCCCAGCACGTGCATCAACCTGCACCTTCTCACGGAAAAGGCTGGAAGTGGCTGGTGCCCAAGAGAGCTCTAGTTCCCTGGCTGCAGCATCAAAGCTGGGTTCTGCTGTATTTTCTGAAATACCAGTATCTTATCAGTAAGCTGCTCTCGTAGACCATTTTCCCAGCTTGACATGTCTGATTAGAGATTGTTCTTCCATGAGCTCAACAGAGGGCTACCCACTGACCTCCCTATGCTTTGCAAGGACAGCCCACCCCACAGTTCATGGTCTCTTATTCTGTTTGCATAATCATTTCCTCAAGGCTCAGGGCCGTGCATCCACTGGCCTTGGTCAACCCAATCCTCTCTGTTTTAATTTTACCTCTCTCCAAGGCCGTGTTCAAATGACCCCTTAGTAAATTAATCCCACTAGGGTTATGGTTCTTCATACTGGCTGCACATTACAACCTGGGGAGTTTACAAAACAGACCCACGCCTGGGCCCTCTCCAGGAATTCCTGATTAATTGGAGTTTGTGTTCTCCTGATTACTGAGGGCATTGCCGCTTCCTGGCAACAAATCTGGGGCTCTGTGTCCTCAACTTCAGTTCTTCTCTGCCTAAGAGGTTTTGGGGTAGCTGGCATATATACAGATGGGCCTGGAAGGATCTTGCCGGCAGAGAAATGTAATTCTGAGCCGGTGGCAACTGAGCTGTAGTTGGGGAAAAATCACAACAGTTTTCCCAAGAGGTGCTTTCTGGGCAAATGGAAATTGATGATAAGTAATTATTAATCAGTCTTTTAATTATTTTGTGTATTTACAAGCTAAAGATGCAGAAGTGTTTTGAAAACTTTATGTGTAGTGGTGTTTTAAATGCTCATGTTTTCCTTAAAAATCATTTTTTATAAAGTATGTACACAGTTACTACACAGTTATTGTATCAAAAACAAACTAAACAATACCCTACAGATAAGCGCAAACAACCCCCATAATTGCACCACCAAGAAATAACCACCAGGATGTTAAGTTGTATATAAAAGTCTAGGCTATTTTTCTCAGCGATTTTACATATATATAATTCTGGGCATGTGTATATGTTTATATATATATATATGAGCAGCAAACTACATGAAATTGACAGCAACTGATCATTTTTTTTTTACCACAAAAACATGGAATTGTCTTCCATACATTGTTCTGCAATCTGCTTTTGTCTCCTGTCTTTTCTTTGTGTCTGCCGTGTGTGATGAACATGCATGTGTGTGTATTTGTCTGTGTGCAGAGAGATGGACAGACAGACAGATAAGAGGGGAGAGGGCAAGAGACAAAGATGGGCCGGGGCGGGGAGAGGGGACACAATCTACCTTTTTATTTTTGGTAGTGATTCATTTCTTTTCTACCTTTTCTTTATATTTTGGCTTCCTTTGTCATCTGGGGTGCTCCCCAAGCATTTCCATGGTATCCATTGTTCTTAGTAGCTATTTATAGCTGCACCCCTGCCTTCCCACCCACCCAGCCACCCACATCCAGGCTTATCCTTTCTCTGCCAGGGAACAAATGTGGTCAACTGCCTGCCTGCAGCCCACGTCCTGCAGAGCTGAGGAGAGATGACACGTGTGGATGGAAGGATCCAATCTCCAACCCACAGCCGGGACCCGGGGCTGCCCTCGAAACTTGTACATCGTGATGCTTTGAAATTGATGCCTATGGGTGCTGAATACTACAAATATGTGTTTGATACCAGAGTCTATGTCGTCTTTTGAGATTCAGGAATAGAGTCACTCAGTGTGGACTAAATTCCCACCTGGACAAGAGCCTGGATAGTTCTCTACTTCTGGGCAATATTTCACACAAAACTTTATAGTTCGTGATTGCCATTCTTTTCACAAAACCAGACATGTCCTGTGTTTTCAACCTCCAAGACCATTTTTATTATCCCCTTCTTCATAGAACATATGCTTTGAAATCTTTTTCACTGTCCTCCCCGCCCAAAGATATGGAATGAATTCATGTATTTGGTTTTTTTTTTGTCTTTTTGTCTTTATGTAGAGCCGCACCTGTGGCATGTGGAGGTTCCCAGGCTAGGGGTCTAACAGGAGCTGTACCTGCTGGCCTTCGCCACAGCCACAGCAACGTGGGATCCGAGCCGCGTCTGCAACCTACACCACAGCTCACGGCAACGCCGGATCGTTAACCCACTGAGCAAGGTCAGGGATCGAACCTACAATCTCATGGTTCTTAGTCAGATTCATTAACCACTGAGCCACGATGGGAACTCCAAATTCAATTCTTTTTTTTTTTTCCTTTTCACGGCTGCACCTGTGGCATATGGAAGTTCCTAGGCTAGGGGGTCAAATCAGAGTCGCAGGTGCAACCTATGCCGCAGCTTGCCACAAGGCCGGATCCTTAACCCACTGAACAAGGCCAGGGATCAAACCTGCATCCTCATGGACACTATGTTGGTTCCCCACTGTGCCATAACAGGAACTCCTGTTTTTACTTTTTTTTTTTTCTTTTTGTTTGTAGGGCCCCACGTACAGCATATGGAAGACTAGGGGTCGAACTAGAGCTGTAGCTACCGGCCTACACCACAGCCACAGCAACATGGGATCTGAGCTGCGTCTGCGACCTACACCACAGTTCAGGGCAACATCAGATCCTTAACCCACTGAGCAAAGCCAGGAATCGAACCTGCATCCCCATGAAATACTAGCTGGGTTCATTACCAATGAGCCACAATGGGAACTCCATCCTAAAATCCAATTTTATTTTAATTTACCCTCCCCAGTCTCTGTACTCAAATTCCTCAGGAGCTGATTCTGGAGTCGGTGGAAGAGTCAGTCTTTTCTGTCTTTTCTCTCTGGCTAGTTCTGTATTCACTGGAATAATTCTCCAGCATCAGCACGCAGAAATCTGCCATGATTCCATGTAGCCTCCTAGTCAGAGCCAATCTCTCTGCCTTTACGGTCTTCGACAAACTGGTCCTCCCACACCACCTGTGACTGAGTTTCTGCATCGCCTCAATGTAAATCCATGCTCCAGTTAACTATGAACTCTCAGGCTCACCTCAGTGCTTCTGCCCAACCTGCTGCCTCTCCATAGATGTCCTTCTCCCGCCAAGTCTCCTATATAAGAATGTCCTGTCTCCAAGGCATAGATCAATTTCTGATTTCTTCATGCAAACTTTGGTGATTACTACTCTATTTAAAGGAATATCTCCTTTGCTAGACAGTTCGTCTTACTTATAGTCATTAATGCAATGCACATTTTTTTTCGAAATAGATTACTTCAGATGTGTTCATTTATTATTTTGTTTTTATTTTTGATGTATATTATACTTTTGTAATCATGGTTAATTATGGGTCCCTAACAGGAAAAATCCTTTTAAATGATTCATTCACAATTAAGGGGCACTGGAACAGGCCATCATAGCAAGAAAAAATAGGAGCAGGAATTAAATTAAAAGCTATTGGCTTGATTATTTACTGACTAGAAGAAAAGATGAAGTTATTGATTACCAGTGGCTTTCATTTATTCATGCTTCCCTCTCCCCCATAACAAGAAATACTTAAGAAACAGAGTCACACTCTCTGAATGCTACCCAAAGCCACAGGAATCCCCAGGCCTGGCAGATCTGCTTTGTATTAGCGCTGGCAGATAATTATAGAAATATGGGGTCTGCTTTGCATTGGCACTGTCCCCTTGATTGAATCTGTCAGGCAGACACTGAAGATGACAGCTGGGGACTCTATCCTGTTCTCTGGTGGATGGTGGGAGTTTACCTAGGCTGCAAAACATGCAGGAACACAACTACCAGCTCTTGGATACACCTTGAAACTCATTCAGTTACAGAAAACATAGCAAACTCACAGGAGCATAAAATATACCCCATCCTTCATTCGTATTCTTTTTAGTTTTTAATTTCCCGCATTATGTTTTTCTTTTTCCTTCACTGGGCTGTACCTGTGGCATATGGAAGTTCCCAGGCTAGGAGTCAAATGGGAGCTGCAGCTTTGGGCCTACACCACAGCCATAGCAACACCAGATCCCCAAGCCTCATCTGTGACCTACACCACAGCTCACTGCAATGCCGGATTCTTAACCCACTGAGCGAGGCCAGGGATCGAACCCATGCCCTCAAGAATACTAATCAGGTTCTTAACCCACTGAGACACAACAGAAACTCCCCACATTGTGTTTTTTCTTTCTGGTTCATTCTTAAAAAGATACTGCTCATAAATTATTCTTCGGAGACCCTATATAACCCACGTGTTACTGAGTTAGTTCAGTTCTTGCTTCCACTTCCCCACAATTCCCATCCCTACTTCCCAGCATGTACAGATGATCATAAGATCTGCCGTCCCTTTCAAAATGCACCCTGACATAGAACTACCATATGACCCAGCAATCCCACTCTTGGGCATATATCCAGACAAAACTTTCCTTGAAAAAGACACCTGCTCACACATGTTCATTGCAGCACTATTCACAATAGCCAAGACATGGAAACAACCCAAATGTCCATCGACAGATGATTGGATTAGGAAGATGTGGTATATATACACAATGGAATACTACTCAGCCATAAAAAAGAATAAAATAATGTCATTTGCAGCAACATGGATGGAATTAAAGGCCCTCATACTGAGTGAAGTCAGTCAGAAGGAGAAAGACAGATACCATATGATATCACTAATAACTGGAATCTAATATACTGCACAAATGAACCTTTATGCAGAAAAGAAAATCAAGAACTTGGAGAACAGACTGGTGGTTGCCAAAAGGGTGGGGGAGGGAATGGGATGGTAGGGTGGTCTAGGGTTAATAGTTGTAGACTGCTGCCTCTGGGCTGGAAAAGCAAGGAGATTCTACTGCATAGCACTGGGAACTGTGTCTAACCACTTGTGATAAATCCATATATGTATGTGTAACCCTGTCACCATGCTGTATAGCTGGGTATAATGGGAAAAAATTTAACAAAAATAAAAAAAAAAACAAGGAAAAAATAAAATAAAATGCACCCTGAACCCATTCATGCAGGACAAGGACAGAGAAGAGGAAGTTTTCAGGTTCCTCCCAGCGTCTTCCAGTTATGTCTCTGAGAGCAATCACTCTGGCCTTCTCACAGACATCTGGGTAATCAGAGAAATCCCAAGCCTAAATGGCAAAAACACCCACCTGAATAAAAACTCCAACAATGTGAGATGTATATTATTAAATGCAAATAGGCTCTACTGATATCTTCCATGGAAGAATTATTGAAGGTCCCACTGTGTGTGTGTGTGTGTGTGTGTGTGTGTGTGTGTGTGTGTGTGTACTTTTGGTCTTTTTAGGGCCATACCCACAGCATACGGAAGTTCCTAGGTTAGGGGTTGAACTGGCACTGCAGCTGCTGGCATACAACACAGCCACAGCAGTGTCAGATCCTTAACCCACTGAGCAAGGCCAGGGATTGAACCCGCGTCCTCATGCAATGGATACTAGTTAGGGTTTTCTACTGCTGGGCTATGACAGGAACTCAAAGATCCCACCTTATTAATTAGGGGAAGTCAGATGGGTTCTAGAGTAACAATGATGGACCCCTGACCTGCTGAGCCACCAGGGAACTGCTTAGACCGGAACTATAAGAGATGGCTCCTTGATGTGACTCCTGCTGACAATGACCTTCCACAAGTGCCCCTCAGCCAAAGCACACCATTCGTGTGTACGAGACGATGCTGTGTTCCCTTCTCTTTCAAGTCTGATGTCTCTCTGTAATAGGAATGTCTTTTGCATTTCCTAAACTCAAATAAGTACCCATAATGACCATACTCACAAGGAGCATTTGTATGTTTCATTTCTGAATTAAATCATTTACATTTCTAGACTTCTGAGCACCTGTTTATAAAGTGCTGTCCATTCCCACTGATTCTGTGTGACAGATATACAGAGTAAAATATGCTTTGCGGTCACTGCAAAGACGTTTAAGCACGTGTCTACAAAGCCTTTCTTATCAGAAATTGGCCTCAAAGTGATAAAATGCAAGGTTTCCCATTCTGCTCCAAGGCAAGATGCATATTCAAATCCTTTTCCAGCTATAAATTGTTTTGCTTTTAATCCCTCCCTTCCATCCACAATAGAAGAATATGTACATGTACACACACACACACACACACACACACTGAAAACTAAAGAAAAATATTCTGAATCTGTAATTCAAGTTCAAGAGAATAATGTATCGATTAACATCATGATGGTCACATTCCTTACTGAAGAGTGATATTCAAATTATTTAAACACTTAAAAGCCTCCTCTCAGTGTAAGCACTGGCCTTGACACAGGGTCGTGGTGTGTCTGGGATGGTCCCTTCAGTTACCAGATCGCAGGGAGGCCTGGGCACGGAACGGACTGGGAGTGGTAGATGTTTGTTATGATGACTCACTGAATGCTGAGAAAATACTTAGCAACTGATTTACACACAGTCCATTCTCACTACCTTGTCAGAAGAGCGCTTAAAAAGAAATTGGGAATTGAGAATCCTTGATGTGTAGATTCATTCTCAGCTTCCTCAGTCCTCTGACTTGCCTGCAGAGCCTGCCGCTGGGCCTTCCATCTATTCCCAGTGCCCGGGACAGTAAATGCAACATGGTAGGTCCTCCATAAATATTTGTCGAATGGATGAGTGCTACTCAGCTTCGTGTATATTTTCAATTACCAGCATTACAAAGTCAAGGTCCATAAATTTCCTAATTTCTGGATGAATTCCTAGGACACTGTGGCTTCTCAGTGAAGGGATGGGAGTGGAATGCAAGAAACCTGCTTTAATGGCTCACTTCCTAGGTGAGACTGGCAACTTGCTTTGCGGGCTGGAGGGGATGGGTGACCTTCGTTTCAGATCTAAAAGTTGTCCCTCCTCACCTTGCACATTCGTCATCCAAATCGTTGATTTTAGATGGGACTGAACTAGAATATCTCCTCAAAACTGGCTAAAAAAACAAATATCTGAAAGCACTGACATGCCAGTGTTATTATCATATCTTACATGTATAAATGTACAAAATAAGTATCTGTGTATAAAAGATGAAATGTATATACATAGACATATATATGCATGTGTATGTGAAAGGTACACTTAAGATATAAAAGGATGATGATTTCAAGTTCTTATACTGAAATGAAGCTTAGAGGTCATCTTGCCCAATCCCCCATGTGATAGTTCTGGACACAAGGCAAGGGGTGGGAGATTTGTCAAGGTCACATGCTGGTTAACAAAACAATTGGACTGGAGTTCCCATCATGGCTCAGTGGTTAACGAATCCGACTAGGAACCATGAGGATGTGAGTTTGATCCCTGGCCTTGCTCAGTGGGCTAAAGATCCGGCATTGCCGTGAGCTGTGGTGTAGGTTGCAGATCCCACGTTGCTGTGACTGGAGCTCCAGTTAGACCCCTGGCCTGGGAACCTCCATATGCCATGGGTGCAGCCCTAGATAAGGCAAAAAAAAAAAAAAAAACCCAAAAAAAAACAAAACAATTGGACTAAGATTAGGACTCTAGGTCCACCCTTGTTGCTGCAATGGGTGGACTTAGAGATGATCATACAAGGGAAGTCGGACGATGGAAAACAAAAACATCATGTGATATCACTTACATGTGGAATCTACAAAAAGAGGACACAAGTGTACTTCTTTGCAGAACAGAAACAGACTCACAGACTTTGAAAAACTTACGGTTACCAGTGGGGACGGGGTGGTGGTGGTGGGGATGGACTGCGGGTTTGGGACTGGCATATGCACACTGAGGTACGTGGAATGACTGGCTAACAGGGACCTGCTGTACAGCACAGAGACTTCTCCCCAATATTCTGTGATGATCTATGTGGGACAAGAATCTGAAAGAATGTATGTGTATCCACGTATAACTGAATCACTTTGTTGTACAGCATGAATGATCACAACCTTGTAAATCAACTCTACTTCAATAAAACTAAAAAATGAAAAAAAAAAAAGACCTGGTTCAGAGCCCTTTTCGCTACATTATGATCTCTCTCTTTAAAATAAACATGTATTGAAGTTCAGTTGATTTACAACGTTGCGTTAACTTCTGCTGTCTGGCAAGGTGACTCAGTTCCCAGGATCTCTTTCTAAAGGATCGCAGCAGCACTGAACACTAACACTGTCCTCTCCCAACACACATACGCCAGGCCAGGACCCTCCTTATGACAACACCGCCACTCCTCTGGAGAAAGCGGAAGGCCAAGGTTAGCGCTAATGGGGACGGGTGATGTTAAGAGCATCTTCATTCTCTGGAGCACAGCTCTCAATGATCTTGAAGAGACCCATGTATTTCATCTATAATTTAAGGAGAAAAGGTAGAGTCCAAACAAAGACACTTCCTCTGTCTCTATTAATTCACTTTGTTCAGTACACCCCAGAGGCCACTGAATACAGGAGTAGATGATGCTGTTTTAAATCACTTCCCTGATTGGGTTCTTGCCATTTATTTTACGGCTGGTCCACACTATGTTCTCAGACATTAAATCTTTCTCTCGTCCAGACTAATATTTCTTACCCAGGGTTTTGTACTGTTGAGTACTGATTAAATACACTGCAGATGTAGGATCTGGAAGACAGAACTAACGAAATGGGGATGGTTTGTTTTCATTGACAGAAAGCCTACATTTTGGAAAATTCCCTGACTGGAAGGGACTTCAGGATACCATTGGTTACTGACCAAATCTGCTAATTTCTTTTTCTGTCTTTTTAGGGCCGCACCAAGGGCATATGGAGGTTCCCAAGGTAGGGGTTGAATCGGAGCTGTAGCTGCCAGCCTACGCCACAGCCACAGCAACGCCAGATCCAGGCTGCATCTGCGACCTACACCACAGCTCACGGGAACGCCGGATCCTTAACCCACTGATGAAGGCCAGGGATCGAACCTGCGTCCTCATGGATGCTAGTCAGATTCGTTTCTGCTGAGCCATGACAAGAACTCAATAAATACATTTTTTTAAAATACAAAAAAGGTGCTGATTTGGAGATATGGGACAAGGGGAATACGGGACAGGTGACAAATATCACTGATCCAGAATGGCTGACACCGGGGGATAATCCTGGGATTTACAGATTGCTGTACAGTCTAGCAGTGTGTATGTTGGAGTTTTTTTCCCAATGAGAATGGATTTTTGAACCTGTGCTGACAAATTAGAATTTGCTTTATAAAAGTTTATTTTCTAGCAAGTTTGTGAGAACATGTGTATCTTATAACATAAGGAAAAGCTTCAGTACAATGAGGAATGATTTTCTCACGTGGGGATCATCCCAGCCCCTCTCTTGGGCCTTCCCTTTATTATTTCTTTGTCTTTTGTCTTTTTAGGGTCACATCTGCGGCATATGGAGGTTCCCAAGCTAGGGGCTGAATCTGAACTGTAGCCGCCAGCCTACACCGCAATCACGGCAATGTGAGATCTGAGCTGCCTCTGCGACCTGCACCACAGCTCACAGCAGCACTGGATCCTTAACCCACTGAGCAAGGTCAGGGATGGAACCTGAGTCCTCATGGATGCTAGTCGGGTTTGTTAACTGCTAAGCCACAGTGCGAACCCCTTGAGTTATTTTAAATTAGTTGTTAACATCACAGACTTGGGGGACCTCATCGATTACCTGGTCTGGCTCTTCCTCAGAACTCAATCCCATCTGTAAAGAAAGACTGGAAAGGGTTGTGCCTTCAGCTACTTATCAGACGTTTGGGGGCAAAGGATATTGACACTGGTCTAATACCAAGTTTAAGAATCGTCATGAATTGTCATGGTCCTCCTTAACCGCTTCCTTACAACACACCGTATGTCTCAAATTACCACTCAGAACTGGGTCATACAAAGAACACCATTTGTGTCTCTTACAGATTTTAATGGCAAGCACATTTTATTCATTAGACACACTAGATTAGTCAGATATATTAGGAAATGTTTAAGAAAATATCTAGAGTGTCACACTCTCAATACTCCTACAGAATATGGAAAACATACGTTTTTCTGCCATGCAATCCCTTTACTAGAGCGCGCGCACACACACACACACACACACACACACACACACACACACACAATTATTATTTATACAAATGAAGTGCTTACTATGGATGTCAAAGGCTTTGCACAGATTAGGTCATTTCCTCCTCAAAAAGAACCTTTTCTAATAGGCCCTATTAAAACATTCATTTTATAGACGAGTAAATCGAGGCTTAGAGAAATTAAGAAATTTGCTCATAGCCTGGCAACCCAAATCCAAACTCAAGCAATCTGACAGCAGAGCCCAGACTCGAGCCTGTTACCTACAGATAAAAGTTCAGATCTCGTAGGCTCAGCTCATTCCTTTCTCTCAATTCTAGGTTCACATCCATTTCTAATATTTCAGAAAAGAACAACATTTCAACTCAAACACAGAGGGCCGTGGAAGGCTATTCACACTTTGTTTTGAAGGCCAGCTCAACTCAGGCCCATCTTGGGCCAGCCCTCAGGGAAACTCAACCACCACACCTTCTAACAACCTCCAGATCAGAGCTGGTAACTTCCCTGGGCTTCTTGGGAGTACTATCTACAAATTATTTCTCTTTTCTTTATAATGAATTTGTAATTCCCTCCCACTATCTGGTCCTGGGGCTAAAAGTTCCCTTCCTTAAGAAATGTCTTGGGAGTTGCCATCATGACTCAGAGGAAACAAACCCAACTAGTATCCATGAGGTTGCGGGTTTGATCCCCTGGCCTTGCTCAGTAGGTTAAGGATCTGGCGCTGCCTTGGGCTGTGGTGTAGTTTGCAGACGTGGCTTGGATCCTGTGTTGCTGTGGCTGTGGTGTAGGCCAGCAGCTGTAGCTCCGACTGGACCCCTAGTCTGGGAACCTCCATACGCTACAGGTGCGGCCCTAAAAGGACATTAAAAAAAGAAAAATGGAAAAAAAAGTCCTTAAGTTTTCTAATGGGTTTCCTGTCTCCAGTTTACATCATCACAGGGATCCATTCCTATTTATTTCGTTCCCTTGGGTGTTCTGTTTTTAGACTTTTTCCTCTCTCTGCACTGTGATGTGTGTACCCTCTTAAGCAATGAGATCTAGCGGTAATATATCTTGCTCTCCGGCTGCCCGAATTTCATTGCAAAGTCCTTCCTAGTCACAGTGGAGTGGAGATGTGTTAGTTCAACTTCTCTCATAAAATGAACTAAGTTAACAAGATGTGCCCAAGATAAACAATGTTTTGGAGATGTTTCTGTAGCACCACCAGGCACTTCCTGTCCAGTTCCACCAAAAGAATATAAGCAGAGTGTAAACGCCCATACTCAAATATGTTGGGAGTGGATTTAATAGAAAAAGTAGAAGAAAGAAACAGTAACTGTGTTGATTTCTATTAGCTGAGAAAGAAATTCTTAACCACGGTCATTCTGTTGTGACCATGCACAAGTGGCAAAGGTCTATGAAGAAATAAAGAGAAGATGGTGATGAAAATTTCCTGCATGACAAAAGGCATCTTAAGTATTTCAGAGCTGGCTGATAAGAAAGGTCACGGGTTTTTAATGACTTATTGAAATATACATCAATCGTGGGCCAATGGATAGAGATCAATCCTTATTTAGAAGGGGGATTATGCTAAAAAAAAAAGAGTTGGATGTCTTTATCTTTCTGTTAACAAGGCAAAAATGTAGAAAAAGTCCACAGGGGGTGAATAACATAGGGGAGATAGATATTTTATGGTAATTTGTTGTATATGGGTCATTCTTTTTTCCTCTTATGCTCAATTCCACTCACGATACGGCACTGGAGTGCATGGTCTCTTTTTACAAGGCACAAAAGTGACAGTTTTAGCCTTGTAGCATTAAAAAAAAAAAAAAAAGCTTTCACTAAGACACATGAGTACTGAGACATCTCTGCTTTATTTTCTTTTTTAATTAAGCACAATGGAAACTTCAGTTACAAGCCACTCCACTCTATCTCGTTAAAGCATGTTATTCACTTGTCTTCTCATTGGGTCCCCTAACGGAAAAGCATTTATTGGGGCATAGGGGAGAGATTGTTACTAAACTGCTAATGACACCATATGAGTCCAAATCTACAGTCATATTACTCCTCTGGGTCTGCAATATTATATCCACATTTTTCTATGCAGTATACATAAAGGCAACTCTGAATTAATCAATTGTTTGTTATGCAGAAAGGCAGCTATTGGGTACTTCTAGGAAACATCTTTATGTAAAAAGGAATACCTACTATGCACTTAAAATGGAGTGGGAATGGGTTTTTAATATTAAAACAACCCGGGAGAATTAGCAAGCAGTAGGAAACTATCTGACGACTTAATGCACTGTGCTAGCATGTTATCTTGCTGCTGCATTTTCATTTCTTTGCTGTACAGAACTGTACTATGCTAGAATTAAGCAACTGCATGGTGTGGCAGGCCCTGAAATATGAACTTATCCAACAAAAAGTTTTAAGAATAAGTCGAGTACCACTCCTATCTCTTTGCCCAATGAAAGGTCATAATAGGTGTTGTTTCGGTAAAGGGACATCCAACTGTTATAATCCTATATACAAAATAGGCATTCTGACTAATTACATTCAGAGTGGATAAGCAGTGAGGTCCTACTGTACAGCACAGGGAACTATATCCAATCTCTTGGGATAAAACATGATAGAAGATAGTATGAGAAAAAGAATGTGTATGTAATATATATATACATAGATACATATACATATATATATATATATATATTATGGCTGGGTCACTATGTTGTACAGCAGAAACTGACACAACACTGAAAATCAACTATAATAAAACATTTTTAAAAACAGGCATTCTGTAAGCCACTAGCAAAAAGTAAGAGTTGTTTCAGATGCACTGAGCTAACTCCGGAATGAAAATTGTCTTATTCAGTTCCCTAGGAAATACAGGGAAGGGACCCAGATAATTACTGGAATGGATAACAATGAGGCTTAGAATGATCCAAGAGAAAATGCTTACCAAGGCAACCTTTACTTTGATGTGATTACTGGCTCACCTTTTCAGGTGCTTCCTTTGGGTCATTTAAGTAGATAATGCAAGAGACAATGTGGTTGGATTATGAGATGTAGCTTGGAGATGTTTATTTGAAACTGCTATTGTATAAATGTCTTTACCCTTGATGAGGTTTCCAAACCTGTCAACTTAAACTTTTCTTATCAGTGTACCCATCAGAAATGGAAACAAAGCACAATGTAACCAATGGTGCAGTTTTGGAACTGTCAATGCTAAAGTGACCTATCGCCCATCTTGACAAGGACGGATTAGCTCTCAGGTAGCTCTGCCTTGAAGATTTCCTCTCTCTTTTGGGGCCCCACGGCATTTCTCTGGCTTCATTCTCATTGCACATCTGGGCGCTAATCCCCTCTGAAGCAGACCCACATAATCCTCTCAAGTCAAAGCCCCTTAGTTTTCTATCCCCTGGAATAAAGGGAGAGGGAACAGGCATCTCTTATGTCTTAGATTCAAACTAAATACCCCGCCATTTTCACCCTTCTATTCCAGCCAATGAGGAAGGTACATGCTATTCACTGCCGGCTGAGATCCTCCAAGTACAGAAGCAGCGAAGTCCAACAAAGCAAAAAGGATGAGGGTCACAAACTACCTGATTCTAGGTAACTGTATCCAGTCTCTTGGGATAGACCTTAATGGAAGATAATATGAGAAAATGAATATACATATGCGATGACTGGGTCACTATGCTGTACAGCAGAAACTGACAATACTGTAAATCAACTATACACTAATAAAAAATAAATTGAAAAATAAAAGGAAAACTACCTGCTTCAGATATTAAAGCTTAGAAAACATGGATCTTCGAGTACCTATCCCTGGGGAGTTCCCATCATGGCTCAGCAGTAACGAACCTGACTAGCATCCATGAGGATGCAGGTTTGATCCCTGGCCTCGCTAAGTGGGTTAAGGATTGGGTGTTTGCCGCGAGCTGTGGTGTAGGCTGGTGGCTATAGCTCTGATTTGACCCTAGCCTGGAAACCTCCATATGCCGCAGATGCGGCCCTAAAAAGACAAAAAAAATGTTCCTGTCTCTAGACAGTCTTCCCACCTAATTATCTTTTTGGAAAGGAATTGCTCTAGCATAAAGGCACTGGGTGTTTAGCTTATACTTGCAATTTGGAACCTCAGACGAATGGCTATTGGCAAGAATTACCTAATCTCACTCTCACCAGTCTTGGAGCATTTATTTCCTTGTTGAGAGCATTTAGGCGTGGCCATGTGTGATAGCCTAACACTGAGGTCCTGTGCTCCAGTCACAACTGATCAAGCAACAATCACACCAAAATATTACAGTAATCATTCAGAGCTGGCAGCTCCATCTCTGGGAGAAAAATGCAGCCCTCCAGGACAACAAAGGAAATCCAGATGCTTTGTTGAGAGCGAAATACAATTAAAGAAGGGTAAGTCATCCAAGAGCCAAGCAATGTCACTGTGAAACCTCCAAGAGAAGTTGGAAATTGAGGACTTGCTTTGGAGTCATGTCTGGCAGAAAGGCTGAAAAAAAAAATTAGGATGAAGGGAATTCCCAAATCGTAACATGACCTAGATCCTGCACAAAGCGACTGCTCCAGAAAGCTACTGCCAAATGCTATTTTAATCAAACCCAGTCTTCACTGGATCTCTATCTTGAGAGAACAGCCAGTTTCACCAAAAGCACACTCTGGCAGAGTACCAATGAGAAGCACAGAGTAAAGGTGACATCATTTAACTAGACGGCTGTCCGCTGACTCTTTAGAGATAGTAAAATGTTATTCATTTCTGTTGACACTGGTAGCTACGCTCTACCTAAAAGAGCAGCCTCAATCTCAATGTGGAGCTCTTAGCTACACACCCTTTTCCCACTGCTGTGTAAATATATTTCATTCACCTCCATGATTTCATAGGTTTCACTCTTTTTCCATCAGAAAGCTTAGTCATTGTAGCATCAAGCATCTCTGATCATATCTGACATCTTAATATGCATACTATAGAGGCAAGAATGCTAGAAAAACCCATGCTTAAGTAGAAAAGGGAGTAGGGGAATGAAGAGATTGACTGGAAAGAAAAGGCTAACATAGCATTTTATTCATTCATTCATTTTTATGGCCGAACCTGTGGCAAAGGGAACTTCCTAGGTTCAAATTAGAGCTGCAGGTACCTGCCTATCCCCCAGCCACAACAAACCATATCCAAGCCACATCTGCGACCTAAACCACAGCTCACAGCAATGCCAGATCCTTAACCCACTGAACAAGTCCAAGAATCAAACCTGTGTCCTCATGGATACTGGTAGGGCTCTTAACCTGCTGAGCCACAACAGGAACTCCTTACACAGCATTTTAAACATAGGAGAGGATTTAACAGAGATCTAAAACTTCCAATGCAGAATATATTCCAGATATCACTATTTTCCTATTATTTTATTCCTGCTACTGGAAAATGAGAGAAGAATATCCACTAAACCATACATGTGTGACTAAAACCAGACACAACCCATGTTCCTAGGAGGGTTTCATTTAGTAACTCAAGTGATTGCCTGAACTATAGCTTGACTGGCTCCAACAAAAGAGCTATGCTTTGGAACTTCACAAGTTCTGTGCATCTGTGACAGTTAATTTTATTTGTCAACCTGACCGGGCCATCAGGTGCCTAAATATTTGGTCAGACTTTATTCTAGAGGGTGTTTCTGGATGAAACCAACTTAGAAATTGGCAGGCTGAGAAAAGTAGATTGCCCTCCAGAATGTGGGTGGGCCACATCCAGTCAGTTTAAGGCCTGATCCTCCCCAAATAGGAGAAACTTCTCCTGCCTTACAGTCTGAACAGGGACACCAGTTCTTCCTGGTCCCATAGCAGGATGTCAGCCTTTGGATTTGAACTGGGACATTGGTTCTGCAGATTCCACCTGGCCAAACAAGCACAATTTCTTATAATAAATCTCTGTATATATGTATGTATATTAACAACCGATATCTTACTGGCTATGTTTCTTTAGAGAACCCTGATGAATATCTCAGATTTTAGAATTGGGATCCAGGCTGGTCAGTATCCTCTTAGTGCTGGTAATTCCTTTCAGTCCTAAACACAACTCATACTCAACTGACAGATAACTATTTATTGCAATACAAGTGCAAATACATAATTATTCACATATTTGACAACAATTCTTTTTCACATTTGGGGCTAAACATTGTCGGGTTGAAGCCTGACATCCACAGAATTTCCCCAAGTCTAACTGGTGGTTGTCAGGGAAGGTTACTATTATGATAATCTAAAATTCAACCAGTTTTCTTATTTATAAAATTTCAAATATATGTAAAGATTACCTAAACCATAGCCAGTAGCTGCACAGTTATATTGTTGATGGCTTTTTAGAAGACATATGAGATTTACAGTAACTCTATCAATGAAAATGTGTTCAAAAACATTAAAAATAGTCATATCTCAAAGGTGTATTTCAGATAAACCCGATGGTGGTGAAGGGTGGTCAGAAACACATTTCCTTAAACCTCTTGCTATTGAGTTTGTGTTACATTTCCTTAAGCTCAGTAAGGGGAAGGAACATATTAGAGAGCATAGTGCTTTCATCACTGAGACATGTGAATATCTTTTTTTACAGCCTCTGTATATGCAGACAACTTAGTACTTATACCAGCAAATAAAGGAACTATGGGCTATTAGAAAATCCTCATTTCAGAGTTCCTGATGTGGTGCAATGGGATTGGCGAAGTCTCTGGAGCCCTGGGATGCAGGATTGATCCCTGACCCAGCACAGTGGATTAAAAGATCTGGCATTGCTGCAGTGTGGCATAGGTTGAAGCTGTGGCTGGGATCTGATCCCTGGCCCAGGAATTCCATATGCTGTGGGGGCAGAACAAAAAAAAAAAAGTCCTTGTTTCAATGTATTAAACATTTTAACTAATGTATTAACCATTTTGAAAATAAAAGTGTTAGCATGTTTATAGAGTCTTGCTTTTAAAGCACAGCCAGCCATATTGATGCATAAAGATAAATCCAATTTAGATACTTCCTTCCCACTGTAATATTCCCATGTAAGAAGTGACACATATTCCTGAAAAGATGACAGATGCTTAAATGATATTATCTTTTTTTTTTTGGCTGGATATTTTCCAAAAAGGCAACCCAGTTCTAGAGAATAGGTATGCCCTGAATTTCCTATCTTTGAAGGATCTAAGAAAAATCAATACACCTTAGCACAGTGGGCAAGTGGAAAAGGAATTCATATTGACTGAGAACTTATTCTGTGCCACGAAATATTCAGATATAGTCTGATCATTGAGCCTTGGCAATAACCAAAAACAGGTGCAGTTTTGGGTACTTACAGTCAGAGAAGTTAAGCTGTTAACTGACTTGTCTAGGATCACTGACCTAGTACAGGATATCACCAAATTAAAACCCATATCTATGTGGCTCTATGTGATACTTTCATACCCAGAGATGGTAATAGCGTAATGTCAGGAGTAAAGCAAAGGGAGTTCCTGCTGTGGTTCAGAAGTAACGAACCTGACTAGTATCCATGAAGATGTGGGTTCGATCCCTGGCCTTGCTCAGGGGGTTAAGGATCTGATGATGCTGTGAGCTGTGGTGTAGGCTGCAGATGTGCTTGGATCTATGCCATTGGCTGTGGTGTAGGCCTGCAGCTGCAGCTGATTCAACCCCTAGCCTGGGAACTTCCATATGCCGAGAGTGTGCAAGAGTGTGGCCAAAAAAAAAAAAAAAAAAAGAAGGAAAGGAAGAAAAAGGAAAAAAGCAAAGGAGTTCTGAAATGAGCCTTCTATTTCCTGCTCTGCCAGACCAATTTGATACAAACCCACCCACTTCCTCAGTCCCATACTTTCCCCCCACTTGTAATGGAACAGTCACAACATAGCACCCCTGGTCACAGAACCATGGTCTCTGAGGATTATTAAATGTTTCACAGTGCTGTAAAATTCTTGGGAGAAATATAAGTATATGGTGGTCTGTATCAGAATTTCACCAAACCTAAAAATGCTAGCCACTCAAAGAACTGTTAAGTCCGAAGTCGAAAACATTTTCTTACATCTTTTCTCTTCAAACCATAACTGGTGACATTAATAATAAATATACACACACATGGATGGTATTTATGGTGTGATAGCGATCTTTAAAATTACCCCTCTCCTAAAACTCTATTTGTCTACTTTTAGACACTTCTCACCCACTTTCTTTTTGCTCTGGGAGTGCCTATTCTGTTAACGTATTTCAACGAATTAATGGCCGTGGCATTTCATTTTTGTATTACGACAGACACAGAAGATGTGTAATGGAAGGCGTTACCTAGGATGCAGAGGCCATCTGTGCAGTTTTCGGACTCCTGGCTGAGACCTTCGCAGAATTTGCCCCCATTTCTCGGGGGCGGGGCCGTGCACTCCCGGATGCGCAAATGCTCGCACTCTGGACTGCAGACTGACCACTCACTCCACACTTCCCAGCTCCCATCCACTTCAAAGGGAAACAGAAGGAGCCAGCATTAGAATGAATCTGGCGGCTGTCAGGACACTCCCCCCTCCCCCGCTTCCCAGGACTGCTATTGTTCTTAGAGCTGGATTTTAAAGAAATCACCACCGCCACAAAAACACCATAATATATCTGTTTATCTTGTCTCCAAGGTTTCTTTCCTAAAGAGATAGGCTAACAAAAGCGGCGGCGTAATTCTCTTGCTATTTCAGGATGAGACCAATTACTGAATTTGGGCAAGCGTTCGAATTACCAGTGCCCTTGGGTTGGCTAATCATGTCATTATCCATTCTTTCCCAGTCTTTCATGCCCTAGTGCCTCAGAGATGGACAGATAAACTACGTGCAAGAACCACCAGTAATCACCACTTCCTTGTGGGCTGACAGTTTAGAACCAGGAGTAGCATAAATGCTCTTCAAATCCTAGAAGCCCCTCAATAATAAAAAGTTAAGCCAATATATATTGATAGTATTAACCTAAAACAGGTCAGCCAAACCCCAAGATACCAGGACTTACATAAATAGAATTTCTTGGGTCAGGGATTGCTGCTGCATTATAAACGAACAAAGTGAATTTAATTCCACTGAAAAACAACCCTGGAGAGTATGGTAGCTGTTGGAGGCAATTGTTCTATTATCTCCTAGGAATAGTCCAACCATGGTTATATGGGTTACTGAAGATATGGCAATTTTTCATCTAGAGCAAGTAGTCCAGAGTAGGGAAAAATAAAAATTCTAAACTTGAAGCCAAATATCTGAGTCCTGATCTTGGTTCTGTCAACTTATTGGCTAAGCAACCCTAAGCAATCTTAGTTTACTATTTTTGTCACCTGGGCAGGAGGGTGAGAGGCTGGGGGATGGGTCACAAAACTCACAACACAGAGCTAAATGACATAACGTGCGGAAACATGTCTTGCACAGTACCTGGCACATAGTAAGCACTCAATAAATGTTCACTGGATACAAGTTCAAAACACAGCTCCAAGAATATGCTGTGGTGAGAGGCTCACCTGAGCTTTGAGTGGAACTAGATTGGAAATTTGAAAAGACACAAGGCTCTGGGCCAGTGTCCTTGGAGTTACTGTTTTATCAGACATGTGATGAAACATGCGATCAGGATCCATTCACTTCTCAGTGGGAGGATATGCTTTCCATACAGAAAGTCATCTTTTGTCTCATCTATTTTTCACTGTATAAACTGGGTCAGAGCCAGGAAGAGGAACACAAGAACTCATAAAAGCCGCATTTGGTCAATGAAGCCTCTCTCTCATCAGAAAGGAAGGCAAGCACAGACCAAATGTGAAAGAGACATTGCTGTGATATTATACAGTCGCTGCCACTTTGTATTGTCAATAAATACAAAGGTAAAACGGATGAGGTTAGTGGATTGCTGACTGATGATAAAGAGGTCAAGTATCTGTTTTGTGCTCACAGGCAATTCACTTAATCCCCGCTATTACACAAATGAGAGAACCCAAGGAGAGAAGGGGATGGCTTAACCCCAGCAAACACTGGTAGCAGAAAAATATGTCAAAGCATTTGGCTTATGGGTGGTGAGTGTCTAGGGTCATCTGAGTGTTAAGAAAAAAAAAATATGCCCCAAACAGAGGTACTTCACCCATGTTCTTGCTATTACGATGAGTTCCACGTTAGCGCTTTGGACCAAAGCTCTATTCTAAGAGCTTGGGAGATGGTCACTTTGGGAAGGACGTTTATATGGGATGGTTCACGCCAGCTCAACGGTGTTGGTGGGACAGAAGGGAAAGGGGAATCTACATATATCTCACCAGGACAGAGAGAAGTGCAGGTTATTTTCTGCACTGACATTCCCTCACAAAACGCCCCACCATTGAGAGGAGCTGGATTGGTGCAGGTCCGGGAACGTTTCTGCCATCCTCTACCACAGCGAACATTGCAGGCTGACCACTCTGTCCAGGAAGACCAGCCTCCATTCACTGAGAGAGAAAAATGGGGAGGGGAGAAGAAAAAGGAAAAGAGGTTTTTACTGATTGCCTACTATGTGCAAGCCACTGGCCAGGTGTTGTGAGTTGGGCTTCCAGGGGCCGAGGGACTGACGTGAACCCTCACCAGCCAGCCACCCCATCGCCATCGCAAGGCAATGGTGGGGCTTTCCTCGTCTCTGCCCCCCAGTCTCCTCTCCTGATAGAGGGTGGATGCAGAGAATTCACTTTGCAAGGAAATGGTGAACAGGAGGATCTCATCCACATACCTCTAAGCACTTGAAAACTCACAGTCTAAGAAGAAAATATCAGCATTTGAATTTCCATTACTTTAAGTGCTTCGACAATAAACCCCAGGGCTCTTCTAGTGTGGAAGGGAGGGCCCTGGCTTAAAAAGCTGGGAATTTCATTTATACAATACCTGAGATAGTCAGCAAACAGTAATGTTTGTTTTTGGCAGATTTCATATACCAGAAGGGGAACTCCCGGCAGCAGGTGTGGGGGGCATGGCAGCGGGGTTGGGTTAGGGAGTAGTGGGAAGCAGAAGCTGCCCACCCCAATTCTTTTCTCATATAAACACAGTAGAAGAAAATAAACAACTTTTTAAAATAGTTTTCAAAGGAGACTGGAAATGTCACTGGCGGTCTCTGGGAAATCCAGTCTTGGGAGAAAGAACAAAAGCATTCATAGCTATAGGGATTGGCTCTCACTTGCCAAAGAGGGGGAGGCAAGAAAGAGCCGTGCAATGGGAGACCCCCAAACCCTTTCAGTTGGAGACACTTAACATCTTAATAAACACGCACATCCCTCCACTTCTCAGCTTTCTATGCTCTCTATCCATTCCTGCCCTTTGGGCTGGTCTTACCATAAACCACCACTGTGGCTGACAGGCTCCTCCTCTTGGCCACGATGTTGGCTGCCATGCAGGTGTAATTCCCCGAATCCGAGAGCCGCGCCTGCCTGATGATAAGGTTGTGGTCCGCCCTGGTGTCAATGTTCTCGTCTTGTTCAGAGTCAATGGGCTCCTCGTTTTTTAGCCATTCCACCTAAAGGAAGACAGGAATGTTTACACGTCATTAAGAGAGAAGAACTTTCCTGGCATTGGGAGGTGAGAGGATCTGGCATGTGGGAGAGAGAAGTGCTTAATGTACAGAGCAATGGCCATGCTTTTTCCAGCTTTATTCCCTAACCCATCCTTTTTATTTTGTCCATTTGGTGTATCCAGGAAATGAATACTCAAGTGAATAAACTGGAGGGAGGAAAAGCACATAAATATCCTACTGACTTTGACCTATTTTCTAAAAATGCAGTGGAAGAGAGAAAAGACAGTAATTGGGTCATTTCACTGCCTTTCCTCATACTACAACTCATGATGATGATGACGACTTTTTTTTTTCTTTTTTTCCTTTTTTTTTTAGGATGCACCCATGGCATATGGAAGTTTTTTTTTTTGAGGCTAGGGGTTGAATCAGAGCTGCAACTGCTGGCCTACACCACAGCCACAACAACGCTGGATCCTTGACCCACTGAGCGAGGCCAGGGATTGAAACTGTATCCCCATGGATACTACTCAGATTCGTCTCTGCTGAGGCACAATGGGAACTCCTGATGATGATATTTTAATAACAGACCCAAAATGGAGTTCAGAAAATTCAGCATATATATGTAGAACGCATACTTTGTGCTTGGAGGATTTTATGTTGTCAGACAAGGTTTGAAGTCAATACGTTTGCATTTAAACACATTTTAATAAAGGTCTGACACTGTCTAAAGACCAGTGTAACACAGATTTGGGCAACCATAGGCATGTAAATGAAACTCAGATCTCAGCGTCCCCTGGTTCTGGGAATATGTTTCTTTGGTGATCATTTATGTTACTCCTTCAGTGATTCAGCAGACATTTAGGTCTGATTAGGTACCCAACACATTTAAGCCCCAGCCTTCCCTCCAAAGGAACTCACTTTTCCCATCCTCTGAGCATAGGCTAGTCCCATCTCTGGTTTATTTTCTCTAGCTTGCTCCCAGAGAACTTATTTCCTAATCCTATCCTTGGTTCAAATTTTTCTTTCCTGGGTCACCTGAAGAAGACACAGATGGGACCTTTTGCTCCCTGGATCCTCAGCCTCTCAAAGCTGGGCTGCACCGCCCCTGTATTCCCTAGGTCATCAGGCAGACCAGTCTTCCCCTACCTAAGTGCTTTCCTCCCTCATTTCCTCCTCTGCATCTGCATCTGCACGTTTGCATCCTCTGGCGCTACTTGGTAGCACTAGAGGCATCTCTTGCTTGACAATAACCATTTAACTCTAGTTCTCAGCATGTGTTATAAACAGGAACTTAACAGACACGTCAAAACTGTACTTTAACACAAAAAGCAACAATGGTAACTACACCCAAGAGACATCACAGGGAAGCACACGCATCCAGAGACCTTTCATTTACCCCGACCACCACCAGATAAGATAATTGAAAGTTGGCTTTAGAAGATGCCCCATTTCATGTTTAAGTAGAAAGAATTCTAATTTATCACCAATAAGCGACTGACATTTGTTATGTAGCAATTTGGTGTAAGAAGTATTTTGGCCTTCTATAAAAAGGGATTTATTCATCAGAAGAAAACCTGTAATGATCCTTCAATATTTATCCCAAGTACCATCCCATTAATGAGAGTACGGAATACCAAAAGTCATCTGCCATCCAAAATCTACCCTAGAAGGCGTTGATTTTAGAAAAGAAAATGATGTCATACTACCCAAAAGAAGAGATCCGAGAACAGCTTTAAAACATGAAGAGCTGGAAAAGCAACACGGGTCAGGACCATGAAGTAATAAGGCAACAAATGTCACCACATGCCAGCCTGGAGGTATAAGAACTAATTATGACCCAGAGCCCAAAAGCACTCCTCTGTTTAACAAAGCAGAACAATGGAACCAATTTTAAAACACATCTAACCACCAGTCTATGACAAACTATCCTCCACTCTCCACTAACATGGCATATTTTCTGGCCATTCACTCATTCATTTGACACATATCCCAACCTTTATCAAACCTCAGATGTTCTCCTGAGAGTAAAGTGAGACAAACACCGGCCTCTTCTTTCACGGATCTTACATTTAACGGGTCAGATGGAAATAAAGAAGGAAATCCACCTTACCACCAGAAAGTAAGAGCTATCACCAACATCTGGGATGAAATACTATAAAGCCAACAGGGCTGTTTTTTTTTTTTTTTTTTTGTAGTGGCTGCACCCACTGCCCATGGAAGTTCTGGGCCAGGGACTGAATTTGAGCCATAGCTGCAGCAATGCTGGATGCTTTAACCCACCACACCAGGCTGGGGATGGAACTTGCACCTCCACAGTGACCCGAGCTGCTGCAGTCAGATTTTTAACCCACTGTGCCACAGTGGGAACTCCACGGCTGAATTTTTTTTAATTAATTGTATTATAGTTGATTTACAATGCTCTGTCAATTTCTGCTTGGATTTTTTAAATCACCACCATTGCTGGGTCACTGGTTCAAGTACAAATTGGTCAGATTAGAGTAGGTCTGGGCATCCTTTTTTTTTTTTCACTCCACTCTTCTGGTTCAGAAATTCTGGTTTTCTAATTATGAATTTACTGCTCTTGTAAAAAGCCGTTCCCTCCTGTCTCCACCTCAAGTCATCTTCTTTTTCCATACTTTCCCCTCCAACAGCCAGTCAAGAAGTTGATCCAGAAGTAAATTATACCTAGTGAGGAAATAACCTGAAAAAAGCCTGAGGGGTGGGCGGAGTACACCTGGAAAGAGAAACCAAAGAAAGCTTTCCTGAACAAATCCTGGTCCACAGGAAATGAAAGCCCTCATCATTAAGTAGAGGTTTGGCTTCAAATTGAAAACACGTAAAAACACGTCACACACAAAATTAAAAGGTCAGCATGAGGAGTTCCTGTTGTGGTGCAGCAGAAACTAATCTGACTAGGAACCATGAGGTTGTAGGTTCGATCCCTGGCGTTGCTCAGTGGGTCAGGGATCCAGCATTGCTGTGAGCTGTGGTGTAGGTCGCAGACATGGCTCGGATCTGGCGTTGCTATGGCTGTGGTGTAGGCCGGCAGCTACAGCTCTGATTCAACCCCTACCCTGGGAACCTCCATATGCCACAAGTGTGGCCCTAAAAAGCAAAAAAAAAAAAAAAAAAAACCACAAGTAATAAAATAAATAAAAGTTCAGCATGATGCATATATCTATATGGTGGCTGGGTCACTCTGCTGTACAACAGAAACTGGCACAACACTGTAAATCAACTGTGTTTAATTAAAAATATTTCATTAAAAATATACATTCAATGATTTTTCTCTTATTCCTATATTTTATCTTTTGCAAATTAGTCTTCCATGCTGTGAAGAAAAGCAGATTTTTTTGGAGAATAAAATATGTTTTAGTAAAAAAAAGGGGGGGTCAACAAACTGGAAAAATATTTTTCCCAAATGTGATAGACAGGGGGGTAATCATATGATGGTCTGAGGGTTACTAATGAATAAATCAAGTTCTCAGATCAATTCATGATAAAATCCCAGTCCAAGATAGAAAAAACGGGTTGCAATTAAGCAATTGAATAAATATCCTATACCACTAATCAAAAAGTTGAACCACAATATAATGACATTTTTACTATCTAAAGAACAAAGAAGAAAATTATACAAACAGACACAGACACACACATACATATAGTATTTATTTGGTGTGGTAGTGCTTTGTTTTTTACTGAAATTGTGGTGTGGGGTATTTCTGCTCTTGCTGAGTCAGCAACAGCCTCTTAGCAAACAGACTGTCTGAGGCTTCCATTTCTGCCTTTGCAGTTGGTTTTCCACAAAAGAATTAGGTCCTATCACTTTCTGGGTCCAAATACTTAAATAGCCTTGAATCCCACTTAGTCAAATAATGGATTCCCTAAGTGACCTCTGCACACTCTACTCCAGCCCTCCTGGATGCCTTCTTCCTCTTCTGGAAAGCTTGCAGCAAATTCCAACTTCAGGGCCTTAACACCTGCGGATTCTTCTGCCCAGAAGGATCTTCCAGCAAGCATCCTATAGCTCTCTTTTTTTAAAAAAAATTAAATATAATTGATTTACAATATTGTGTTAGTTTCAGATACATAGCAAAGTGATTCATTTAATATACATGATACATATATCAACTGTGTTTAATTAAAAATATTTAATTAAAAATATACATTCAATGATATATATATATGTGTGTGTGTGTGTGTATGTATGTGTGTGTGTGTATATATATATATATATATATTTCAGATTCTTTTTCCTTATAGGCTATTACAAAATACTGAGTATATTGGAGATCCCACTGTGGCTCAGTGGTTAAGGAACCTGCCTGGTATCCATGAGGACGTGGCTTTGACCCCTGGCCTTGCTCAGTGGTTTAAGGACCTGACATTGCCAGGGAGCTGTGGTGTAGGTCACAGACTCGGCTTGGATCCTGCATTGCTGTGGTTGTGGTGCAGGCCAGAAGCTGCAGCTCTGATTCAACCTCTAGCCTGGGAATCTCCATATGCCGCAGGTGCGGCCCTAAAAAGACAAAACACAACAAAAAACCACCACAAAAACACAAAAAACCCTGAGTATAGTTTCCTGTGCTTATAGTAGGTCCTTGCTGGTTGTTTATCTATTTCATATATAGCTGTATGTACACGTTAATCCCAAACTCCTAATTTATCCCTCCTCCGGGCTTTCCCCTTAAGTAACCCTAAATTTGCTTTCTACATCTATGTCTGTTTCTATTTCATAAATAAGTTCATTTGTATCTTTTTTTTTTTTTAATGTTCCACGTACAAGTGATACACGATGCTTGTCTTTCTCTGGCTGACCTTACTTAGTATGATAACGTCTAGGTCCATCCATGTTGCTGCAAATGGCATTATTTCATTCTTTTTTATAGCTAATTATTCCAGTGCTTATGTGTGTGTGTACGCATATTTTCTTTATTCATTCTTCTGTTTATGGACATTTAGGTTGTTTCTATATTTTTGGCTATTATCATATTAATAAATAGTGCCGCTCTGAACCTAGGGGTGCATGGACCTTTTTGAATTACAGTCTACAAGTGTATGACCAGGAGTGGGATCGCCGGATCATATGGGCACTCTATTTGTCTCTAATCAAATGCTACCTTCTTAGAAAGGGCTTGCCTAATGATCTTTTCTAATATAGCAAGGTCCCTTCACTCCACCCATCCTGCTTTAATTTTCTTCCTAATAATATCTTCATCTAATAGGCTTAAAGATAGTAATAGTCTCTTGTTCTTCTAATTATGATCCCAGGAATTTACCAAAGGAAATTATTAGGACTACAAACAAGGATTTAAACACAATAAACTATTTTTTAGTAGCAATAAAGAAAAAGAAAACAGCATGGCAAAGCTACATGACAAACAACAGAGCATTGTTTAAATAAATCATGATTCAATAATATATATTATATAGCACTAAAAGTCATGATTTCAACTAGTGAAGAAACCAAAAATGCTCATAATATATGAAGGAGTCAAAATCCAAAATTGTATGTTCAGTGTAATCATAAATTTGTAAAACAACAAAAAAAGAAATCACAGAATATATATATATATATACACACACACACATAGATATATAGATATATACATAGATATATGCTTAAAAATGATTGACAGAAAATGCAGCATGTTTGTAAAAGTTTTAAGAGATGACTAGTTATAACATTTTTTTTCTTCTTCCTGGTGGGTGATTGTAGCACATTCAAGGAAAAGGTATTTAGTAATCTCAAAAAAATATCACTTAAATAAAAAAAAAAAAACTCTTACTTATGTAGCACAGTGGTATTCAAATTTGTATTTAGCCATGTTTCCTCAATTTAAAGCTTATCTGATCATACGACATATTATCACATACACCATATGTTATTGCTCATACGTGGAATCAAAAATTGATATAAATGAACCTATGTAAAAACAGAAACAGACCCACAGACATAGAAAAGAAATTTACGGTTACCAAAGAGAAAGAGGGAGAGGGATAAATTAGGAGCTAGGGATTAATATATACACACCATTACATATAAAACAGACACCAAAGACCTGCTGTACAGCACAGGGAACTACACTCAGTATTTTGTAATAACCTATAAGGGAAAAGAATCTAGAAAAAGAGATATATATGTATAACTGAATCACTTTGCTCCACACCTGAACCTTACATAAGGTGGTAAATCAACTATACTTCGGTAAAAATAAATACATAAAATGAAAAAAAAATGATGCTTATCTGAAAGCGCCAAATGAAAAACTGATAAATAAGGAAGATCTTTTAACAGATGCAGAAGTGAGGGTACTGGAGCCGCAGAAGTGAGGGACTCTAAGCTGCATAAGCTTGGCCACACCCCGGGCCACTGTATATATAAATCCAGAGGAGATAATTCACATCCTTCCCCGTCGACATCAATCATGATGTTCAGCACACCTGTACCATCATGTAAGTTGACCTTGCCATGCATTCAACCCCCCATCTACTCACATGTGCTATGAACACGTACAACGGTCTATGACTTGGTCTCCCCAGATCATAGTTTGAAAACCATCAATACAGGATGAATGCTATCACAGGTATATATACATTCTGGTACACCTGGTGTTTATGGTGTCACAACTGAGGACAGACAATCGGCACATCAGTAGATGCCTAACTGCGGGGCTGTTTTTTTTTTTTTTTTTTTAACCTATAAACTAATAGTTTATCCATTTAACTGATGGCAGGATCTTTATGAGAAAATCAGTCTGGTATGTTTCTGGGTTTCTAAAAGTGACACATTGCTCTTGGATTTATGCTTTTGTCACTTAGAGAAATCTGAAAACACTTTTGATGAGCTAAGTGCTCCTAATGTAGAATAGCTTAATAAATAAGACGGAAAAAAAGCATTTCCTACAGCAGCAGTTGCAAGCTCAAATGTTCTTGGGGGCTAGGGAGGTGACATAAATTACTGAAGTGGCACTGGGTGCAAGACATCCATGTGCATCGCTTGCATAGTAAAGACAAGGAGCTGTTCTTCAGTTCCACGAAGGAATGAGGTCACTCTCATTTTTCTTAAAACATGTTATCGCTTTCTGTCTCCTTTTTGTTTTCCCACTTTAGATAGAGACATGGGTACTTGAAAAAATTAACAACGATGGCACAATGAAAAATGAAAGTGAACTCATTTTTCTTTTAAAAATCTCTTTTGCTTTGAAGACATCACAGTGATTTTCACATTAACAAAGTATGTAACCTTGGTGTCAGAACATATTGGGGACATGGTGGTGATGATGACAAAAACGTAGATTCTAAGACCTGTGCAAATATGCAGCCACCAGTCAGGTTCAGATGATTGCTACCAGTGTAACAAGATCCTCCATCTTTCTTGAGAAGCTAGCAATATGTATTTTAATGTAATAATTCTTGATTGTAACATGATGGGTTGCATATTACAAAATATATGGTGAGGGTCAAACAAAACATATCTGTGCACCACAGGCAGATTCACAATTTACTACCTCCACTTCACAGCCACCACAACCTACCAACTTTCTGGCCCCTCATGAGCATTATCATCAAGAGGGGCCTTATATCCTTCACGAAGTTAGTTCTTTTCACTAAGTCTGCTTTTGCCATCATGCTAGAATATTATGGTTCATGGGTATCATGGCCCATTCTCAAGGCCCATCCCTCAAGGAAGCATTTCTCACATCAAGCATTCAACTTTTGAACTTATGAGGCAGCATTCTTCAAGTGTCATAAAGGCATGGGTGGACACTGAGTTCAGAAATTATTTTACAAGAGGATGCCAACATTGGACAGCCCAAATTAAGTTCTCAACAAAAGCAATACCCATTTTCAGATGAGCATGATGGGATCAATACATTGACCACCTCGAGGCTAACAGACATTTGTATCGCTGACCCAAATGACCTCATGCTATCAGGTCATCTCTTTGACAGAGAGGCTTAACATTCTGAAAGGCTGAAGGAGACACAGAAAAAATTCTTCATCTGGTTCCTACTTATTTAGCTTAAATGGATAATCCCAGTTAGGAATGTGTGAAGAAACCAGTTACTTAGAGGTAATGAGCTTATGGATTTGCAGGATGCAGGCGTTCATTAGCATAGTATTCTGTACAGATGGTCTACAATTTGTAGGTTTTTCCAGTTTATAAACAAATCTGGAAAAGCAGACCATCAAAGACAATTAGATTGCATGCCAAACAGCTGCGTCCTGATCAGTCATTCTGGCTAGCTGGGGACAGAAGGTATGTCACTAATGACCCTATAGATTTCCTCAACAGTAGGCAGCTGTGGTGTAACTGGATGGGAGATAGCTTCCTTTGGCAGAGTGATGGATTGAAGTTTGTGGGAGATTATCTTGCTTAGACCTGGGTTACCCATTTGGAAATGTCTGCTTAAGTCTTGATATCTCACCTCTTCTGACCTTCTGTCAAAGACATCCTGTGAATGGAGACACATAAACTTTACACCTAAAGGTTGATTTCCATCAGACAGCTGCCTGATTCTAAGGCTCTGTGGTTGTTGTTATTCTTATTTCTTCTCCTTCTTCCCTCTTCCTCCCTACTCCCTTTCCTTTTTTTTTTTTTTTTTTTTTTTGGCTGCAGCATGCAGAAGCTTGATGTGGGATCTCAGACAAGGGACTAAACCCAGGCCACAGTGGTGAAAGTGCCGAGTCTTAACTACTAGACCACCAGGGAACTCCCTCCTGTTCTTGTTTATTCCATAAGAGCATGAGAAAGTGAAATCTGTTATTAATCATTTAGACATGTAGGAGTTCCCATCGTGGCTCAGTGGTTAACGAATCCGACTAGCAACCATGAGGTTGCGGGTTCGATCCCTGGCCTTGCTCAGTGGGTTAAGGATCCGGTGTTGCCGTGAGCTGTGGTGAAGGTTGCAGACGCGGCTTGGATCCCGCGTTGCTGTGGCCGTGGTGAAGGCCGGCGGCTACAGCTCCTGTTAGACCCCTAGCCTGAGAACCTCCATATACCATGGGTGCGGCCCTAGATAAGGCAAAAAGACAAAAAAAAAATCTTTTAGACATGTAAAAACTAGACTAGAAAGAGAAAGCTGGGAGTTCCTGTCATGGCTCAGTGGTAATGAAGCCGACTAGTATCCATGAGGATGGGAGTTTGATCCCTGGTCTCGCTCAGTGGATTAAGGATCCAGCGTTGCTGTGAGCTGTGGTGTACGTTGTAGGTGCCGCTCGAGTGTGGTGTTGCTGTGGCTGCAGTGTAGGCTGGCAGCTGCAGCTCAGATTCAACCCCTAGCCCAGGAACTTATATATGCCTCAAGTTCAGCCCTAAAAAAAAAAAAAAAAGACAAAAACAAAAAGGCAAGAAAGAAACAGAAAGCCACTTTAATAGGTCAGCTCTCTTGCCCAGGAGGATCTTAAGCTTCCTGTCCTTTGAAGTCCAGATAGTAACCTGGATCTCTCTCTCCCTCCCCTTCCCACAGAAAATGCAAACAGGGTGCCATTTGTTGGTATCATCCATCAAGTCTTCCTATCTCCTCAATCCAGTCCTCTTGGGATTTGTCAGGCTAAATATAAAACTGAGTTGCTCATATATATTACAGATGTAACCTCAGAATTCTTTGCCTTTTTTTTTTTTTTTTTTAGGGCCGCACTTGGGGCATATAGAGGTTCCCAAGCTAGGGGTCTAATCGGTGCTGTAGCTTCTGGCCTACGCCACAGCCACAGCAACGTGGGATTCGAGGTGCATCTGTGACCTACACCTCAGCTCATGGCCACACTGGATCGTTAACCCACTGAGCGAGGCCAGGGATCGAACCCGCAACCTCATGGTTCCTA
>PVHT020000140.1:12010784-12035681 GCA_004024745.2 Catagonus wagneri
TTTTTAGGGCCGCACTTGGGGCATATAGAGGTTCCCAAGCTAGGGGTCTAATCGGTGCTGTAGCTTCTGGCCTACGCCACAGCCACAGCAACGTGGGATTCGAGGTGCATCTGTGACCTACACCTCAGCTCATGGCCACACTGGATCGTTAACCCACTGAGCGAGGCCAGGGATCGAACCCGCAACCTCATGGTTCCTAATCAGATTTGTTAACCGCTGTGCCACAATGTGAACTCTGTTACCTAAGAATTCTGACTTTAGAAGCTCTTCAATTCATCTCCTCATTGTCTGTGGTCAGTTTTTTCCCCAGTGACAAGCTCTTTAAGAACATGAACAATATCTCAAATTTTCCTCTATCTGGCATAGGAACCTACCTCAGAAGATGTATAACGGCACCTGCTGAATAGATTTTTCAGTCCAAACTGACGTGCCTGCAAGTTTAGGGTCTGGTGTAACATACACACATACGATACAATTTCAAACTACATTTTAGGGTTGGACCAAGGGAGGGGATATTATTCTTTGCTTTAGATGCCAGGGTGGAACATAGATACGAACTAGAAGAGAGACATCTCTAGCATAATTGTTCTTAAACATATTCTGAGAACCGCTTATATTTCATACTGGCTACATACGATCTCATATTGAACTTCAAGTGTTTTTCAAGGTATGAGTTCTATACGGGTAAGAATACATTTTGTTTTGTTCCCACTACAACTAAAGCTGTCTTGGGAAGGCAGCCTTGTCTAGACGGAGGGTGGAGAGGCAGGGCTACACTCCAGGGTGTGAGAAGTCAAGCCAGAGAAGCAGCGGAACCCATAACTGTTCATAGGATCGTCATTCTTCACATAACCTCTCAAACCTTTTGTCAAGTTACCTTCTTACCAAATAACAAGTGTGACTGGATTTCTGTAAGCAGACAGGCGAAGGCTATGGCATGCATTCCAGCTGGTGGGGGCTAACGCGAGGTAGCACGCAAGGAAGGACAGAGACGTGGGGAGGAGGGGAGCAAACAGAAATAAAGATGGGGTTCCACTGGAGCCCCGGGAAGCCTCTGGTCTCCCACACTCTAGGAAACTGGTCTAACTAATACATTTCCTATAAGTCACATCATGCGCTTCGATCAGTCAGCCTTCCAAATACCATCATCATCGTTATCATTATCAGTATTTAAAGCAAATGGAGAGTTCCCATTGTGGTGCAGTAGAAATGAACCCGACTTGTATCCATGAGGATGCAGGTTTGATCCCCAGCCTCACTCAGTGGGTTAAGGATCTGGCATTGCCGTGAGCTGTGGTATAGGTCGCAGATGTGGCTCGGATTCTGAGTTGCTGTGGCTGTGGCGAAGGCCGGCAGCTGTAGTTCTGATTCGACTCCCAACCTGGAAACTTCCAAATGCTGCAGGTATGACCCTAAAAAGCAAAATAAACAAAGCAAAAGGACTAAATAAATAAATAAAGCAAATGCACTAATCTTTTGTGAACTGGAGATTGGCACTGGCCATCTACCTCTATGAGGATTAAATCATGAGCTACTGCAGCTGCTGACCTTCAACACCCCTTGAAAGGAACTCAGGGTGGAGAGCAGGAGTGAGGCACTCTGTGCTCTGGGAAAACTGGCAAAACAGGTCTTCAGATAGTTAGGTATTTTCAGAAGGAGACTTTAGGAGCCCAATTCAGGCAGCAACTCATATATGAAAATCACTACAATTCTTCACGGCGATGTCTGCTCCTTGTGACTAGCAGTAACCTTCAGCAGACTGGCAGCCACTTTCTGTAAAATGTGTGCTTGACTGCATGTACCTCCCCCTTCACCAAAATCACGTATACACTGACCCTTCCCCTGCCTCTTTGGAGCCATTCTCAGAGTTCTCTGAAATGCTGCTTCCTGGGCTATAGTCCTCATTTTGCTGCAAATAAAACTTAACTCACAGCTCACCTAGTGCAAGTTTTTTTCAGTTGACACCTGCCTAAAATAGTGAGACCTAGCATTTCTCGTGCACTCACTGTGTGCCAAATACTCTTTGAAGCACCACACATCTGTTAATTAATTTCACACCCTTAAAATGTTTCTATGAGGTAAATGTCAATTTTATCAGGTAATCATTTTTTACACTCATTTTGCAGATAAATAAACAAAGATGTTAAGTATTTTGCCAAAAGTTGTAACTATAGCTAATGGTAGAGAGAGTCTGAATCCAAGTTTTGACTCCAGGTCTTGCTTTTAACCAAAGTGTTCAGTCATCTACATCATTCGCCAGGTCTGGACAGAATGACCCTAAGCTACTTGCAAAATTTTGCTTAAATAGAGAGGATTGGTACTATTGAAGATAATTTTGAAAACCTATTCTGGAATTTTATGATCATGGTAAAGGAAGGGTTGCAAAAAATGTCTTGACAAAAGCAACATCGTTGACTGCTATCTCCTAATGGACTGATTTAAAGGCCAGCTCTCATTTGAATGCACACATTCTGGTTATAGTTTATAAATATATCAAGATGTGCAAAAAGTGGCTAGAACTATTTTAACATCAAAAAGTGATTCAAACTTAATATGTGTCCATGCAGAGCGTATCAGAAGTTAGGGTAGGCCTCTTCAAGTTATATGGTGTTTGGTTTTGCTTTGGGGCAATGGGCATAAATGAATAGAACAAGCAGTCCATGAAATCTTGCTGTGATGACAGTCAGCGGTCTTAATACTTAAGATGGGTAATTATATCAGTCTGTTGGGTGACTTAAAGGAAATCATTTGCTTTCCTGAGAAAAGCAGTAGGTACTTCTGTCTTTTTACCTGGTTGGACATGAATGTGATTCTGAAGACTATGGCAGCCACTTGGTGACAATGAGGAAAAGGCAAAGGAACCTACAGAGATACTGATTATTGTCTTTATACTCCCAAGAGAACACATTGCTATCCAATACATTATCTTATTTGATCTTCACCATAAACTCAAGGCAGGGAAAGAAATCTTATTCTTTCCATTTTACAGATCACAGGATTTGCTCAAGGCAACATAATGGAATGTGGTAGAATTAGAACTAGTTGCCTTCAAATAATTTTTCTGCCACAAAACATTAGCCATTGTTTTACGTCTTGAATTGATCATAGGAAGTGCTGTTACTAACATTTCCCATGGTTTGACCGGGCATTCTAAAATAAATCTTAACTGTGACTTTGATATTGGAGTGACATTGCTCTACTCATAATGGAGCAAACTATCTTCTCAAGTGAGTTTAGGCCATCACTTGCTTTGCAACTTTCAGATTAGATGTCTCCTGTCCTCACCTCTCTCCTTGATAATATTTCCTGCAAGGAATTTATAACAGCACTATCATGTTTCCCCTTTTGTCTTCCGTTTTTTTCCCAGACTGGATAGATTGACTTTAAAGCCACCTACACTGCAGTTTCTCCCATTTAGCTCCACTTATCTGATTAGGCAACACAAAAGGAAGCAGAAATTCAGCTTAATTGTGAAGCCACAGCAGCAGAACCTGGCAAACAAGAGAAACCTAATGATCACAGACAGAATCACACTCATTGATGCTGAATGAAATGACAGATATGAGTTCTTTCATAGATCCTTGGATTCTGATCAGGGAACTTTATGTTCTGACACTGTATGTCTCTTGTCAGATCAGTGTCATCGTTTAACTTCCTGTTTCAGCTATGAAAGTCAAGGGCAGCCTCATGTTATTATTATTTTTAAATTCATTGTGATAGGTAAATGGTCTCAGGGAATGTGAACACCCTGATCAACTGTTTACTGAAACTGTAATACTGTCATGAGTGAAAAATGACACATTTTTACATTAATGTAAAGCATTTACAAGAATGATGATTACAGGGAAAAGACAACATTCAACAGATGAAGCATAAACATAATAATGGGGAGAGATTTGCAATCAAATGGTGATTCCTAAGGGAGGGCATATGCTTTCCATAGTGCAATGGATCTTGCTCTTTGCTAATTCTACCTTGCTTATTTCCATCTGCTAGGGGAAAAGCAATTCTGGTTTTGAATCTTTGATAAAGCAACACCAAAGGAGATGCTTCCAAAGCTTCATATCCCAAGGAGTGACCTAAAAAGCAGTATTAGGTACTTTTCATTTTAAGAAATTACTTTAGGATGGGAAGAACTCTAACAAGACTTGGCTTTCAGAGAGACTCAAAACTGCTTCTGTCTTCCCATTTCCTCCCATAATTTCTGGCATGTTAATAAGGTTTTAAGGTGGTGGTAAGGCGGTATTAACTAACAGTGGCCTTTTCCATTTCTTACTACCAGGTAACAGAAACTCAAGTGCTGAGAAAATAGCCATCTTGTTAAGGATTCAAGCATTAAAGGCTCAAAATGTTCATATTATAACTGGGTTTAAAAAGCTGGTTTCTGAGTGATATACAATTCGATAAAGAACTGCAAACACGAATCACTTTACACACACAAATATACACACCATTTGAGAAACCCAATCTGTTCAGAATGAAAATGTTTCCATCAGCCACATTGAAAGGCTAATCATGTAATGATCTGCAAAGGAAATGCAGGGACAGAAATGGATGCGCTCAGCTTCCATGTATTGGGTGGCTGAGAATGAATTAGCATAATCACAAATTTGTTCCAATTACTGAAAGCAATTATCAGAGACCAGCTTACAGCATTATCAAAATGAAATCAGCAAAGTGCATCTACAGCCCAGGTAGATGCCATTGAGTTAACAGTGCTTAAAAAAAAAAAGGCTGTACACTCATTCATCTTTCAAATCTTTGATTACTGTACATTCCATACAAGTCTCCTTTTAGCTGACAGACACAAAGCCACCATGAAAGAAGAAAAAAAAAACACATGCTGTACAAAAAAAAGTCATGCTTAGTATAATAACATAAGTACAAAATAGCCAAATTCAAACTCTAAAGTCTTGTATGGATAATTTCTCTAGACCAGTGCTTCAGATAGTGATTTTACATTTTAGACAGTAATTCACATCACCTCTTGTGTTCGCTCCAAAATATTGATTAGGAATAAAGCTGTGAATAAGCCTGTCATTACCTGCTCCAAACAAAAGTTCTTTTTGCAAAAAATGTACTGCTGCTGTTGAAGGTAACCCCTACCACTATGGGTATTGCTTTCATGTTGCTTTACTGTTATAACAGAACCTGTTGCCTTGTTAACCATTGCCTACCTGAAAAGAATGCGGGAGAGTCAAACATATTTAGTATAGGAGGCAACAGACTTAGTCTTCAAATTTTAGAGCTAAAAAGGCAATTCAATTTAATTAGTTATGGACTTCTCCCATGGTGTAGTGGGTTAAGGATTCTGTGTTGTCACTGCAGTGGCCTGGGTCACTGCATTGGCATGGGTTTGATCCCCGGCCCAGGTATTTCCACATGCTGCAAGCATGGCAAAAAAAAGAAAGAAAAGATTATACTTATATATAATAGAATATATCCAACACTTAGGAAAAAGAGACATTAGAAAGGAATATTACTCCGCCATAAAAAATAATATCATTTGCAACATGGATGACGGACCTAGAGATTATCATACTAAGTGAAGTTAGTCAAAAAGAAAAAGAAATATTCTATGATATCACTTACATGTGGAATCTAAAAAATGATACAAATGAACTCATTTACAAAATGGAAACTGATTCACATGCTTAGAAAAACAATCTTACAGTCACCCAAGGGAAGAGATACTACTATACATAAAACAAACAAGGACCTAGTATACAGCACAGGGAACTATATTCAGTATCTTATAAAACCTAAAATGGAAAAGAATCTGAAGAAGAAACTATGTCCATAGCTGAAAAAGAACTTTGCCATATACCTAAAACTAACACAACATTGTAAATCAACTCTACTTCAATTTAAAAAGTGTTTTAAAGATACTCAAAAGATGACAGATTAGTAAGAAAGATAAAAAAGGGTTTTTATTATAACTAAATACCATGGGTTTTACTCTTAGATAGGATGGACGGTAGGCCCAGTGAAGCAAATGCTGACAAAGAGGAGAATGGAAAAGAGACTAACCTATTTCTGTTGATGGTCTGCTATATCTCAGACCCTATTCTAGGCTCTTCCACGTTTTAAACCACTTGGTGAGGTGGTCACTGTCAACTACATCTTTACAGTTAAGAAAATAACTAGCATGAATGATGGAACTATTCAAACATCCTCAGAATTCTGCTATCTTAGAATAAGAAATCCAAAACAACAAAACCCTTCCTTTCCTTGCTTCACGGGCACCTCTCTTGAATTCTTTAACAATTACTCACCTCTCATCATTACATGTCAATCTGGCTTATACCCCATTAACTCACTGAAATTGGTCCTGCCAACATCACCAATGTTCCCCATGTTGCTACATTCAGTGCAAACTGCTTTGCATTTTTCCTTGACTTTTAGGGGTAATGAGAACCATTCTTTTTTTCTTTTCTTCTTTTTTTTTGGCCCCACCTGTAGCATGTGCAAGTTCCTGGGCCAGGACTTGACTCATGCCACAGCAGTGACCCAAGTCATAGCATTGACAACACCAGATCTTTAACCCCTAGGCCACCAGGGAACTCTAAGAACCATTCTGGAACTGTATCTTCCATTGGTTTTGATAACACCACCTGTTCTCTCTTTGTAGCCCTCTGACAATCTCTGCTTTCTTTTCAACAAAAGTTAAGTACTGCATTTCTTAGGGCTCCAAGATTAGGTTCTTCTCCAGATGTCACCACACAATGTCCCTCCATATGTCACTAGAACCATGTGTCATTCATGGCCATAAGCTCAACAGTCCTAAATTATCTCCAGTTCATTGACCTCTGATATTTGGATACCTACTCAGCATCTACTTTGGTACTTTAAGCCCAACATGTGGAAATGGCTTTATAATTTTTTCATCCAGAAGAAAGAAAAGGATAGATGATTTCCTTACCTGTTTGATATTAAAATATATGAATCCCATCATCTAAAACAGGGATTCACTGAAAAGGATTGGGTGGTTGTTGACATCATTTCACATTAAAAAGAAGACTCTTGATATGAGGTACAGAATATATAGGGTGGGAGGGGCAGGCAGAGTGAGGAGCAGAAAGATGATTAGGGAGCTGTGACCACAATCCTGTGGTGGTGTCAACTGGAAAGTTACAATGGGGACACAGGCAGGCTTCAGAGATATGGCAGGTTTGGTTCCAGACCACCATGATAAGGCAAATTTTGCAATAGAGCTACCCAGATGTTTTTGATTTTCTGGTGCATGTAAAAGTTACATTAACGTTATACTAGGAGCTCCCACTGTGGTGCAGTGGGTTAAGAATCTGGCACTGCCACAACTATGGCATAGGTCACAGCTGTGATTTGAATTCGATCCCTGACCCAGAAACTTCCAAATGCCACAGGGGAGGCCAAAAAAAGGAAAACAATATATTGTAGTCTCCTAAGTGTGAAACAGCATTACATCTAAGAAAACAGTGCACATACCTTAGGTGCATTGCTGAAAAAAAAATGCTAATCATTATCTAACAACAAAGGAATGCCACAAATCTTCAATTTGTAAGAAAGCACATTATCTGCAATAAAGTGAATTTCAATAAAATGAGATATGTCTGTACAATAAAGAGCCTAAAGAGCCTTGACAATAATTTAAGGGGTAAAATAAAATGAATAAAAATTTACGCTTGATTTAGGATTTAAAGACATAGCAATAAAAATTTGGTACACATATATATGACTTGGATAAATGATATAGAGAATATCAGGCAAGAAGGTCATTTCTGGATGCTATTCTGATACTGGCTGACAGAATATCCCCTTGGTCCCTAATATAGAGTGTACTTTCAAATAGAAAGAAGAAAGAGTAGTATTCCATTGTGTATATGTACCACATCTTCCTAATCCAATCATCTATCGATGGACATTTGGGTTGTTTCCATGTCTTGGCTATTGTGAATAGTGCTGCAATGAACATTTGTGTGCACGTGTCTTTTTCAAGGAAAGTTTTGTCTGGATATATGCCCAAGAGTGGGATTGCTGGGTCATATGGTAGTTCTATGCATAGTTTTCTAAGGTACCTCCATACTGTTTTCCATAGTGGTTGTACCAGCTTACATTCCCACCACCAGTGCAGGAGGGTTCCCTTTTCTCCACACCCCCTCCAACAACTGTTGTTTGTGGACTTGTTAATGATGGCCATTCTGACTGGTGTGAGGTGGTATCTCATAGTAGTTTTGATTTGCATTTCTCTAATCATCAGTGATGTTGAGCATTTTTTCATGTGCTTGTTGGCCATCTGCATCTCTTCTTTGGAGAACGGTCTATTTAGGTCCTTTGCCCATTTTTCAATGGGACTGTTGGTTTTTTTGCTGTATAATGGAAAAAATAATAAAAATTATTAAAAAAAGAAGAAAGAACAGAAGGAAGAAATGAAGGAGGGAGGAAGGAGAGAAGGGGGAAGGAGAAAAAAACAAACAGGGCAGAGTTCCCGTCATGGCTCAGCAGAAATGAATATGACTAAGAACCATGAGGTTGCAGGTTCGATCCCTGGCCTCGCTCAGGGGGTTAAGGATCTGGCGTTGTTCTGGCTGTGGTGTAGGCCGGCAGCTGTGGCTCTGATTCGACCCCTAGCCTGGGAACCTCCATATGCCACGGGTGCAGCCCTAAAACGACAAAAAACAAACAAACAAACATGGCAACAGAAAAATAGGCTAAGTACTTGAATAATTAACTCAGTGATGTCTTAAGTTTAAGATGTATATAAGACATTGGAATAAACATCTTCAACACAGATCTCTCTTTAGCGCCACACTGTGATAGTCAACAATTTTCTGGAGATATTTACTCCACAATCTTCAGGATAAATTACATCCAAGGCTACAGATATACATGAAATCACGTAGAAAGTGTGAGATGGGGTGGGGGGGAAGAGTGTAAGATACAACCCTGAAGAAAATCAGAATACAAGAAGCTGCAGAAGTTCATTGCCGATGTTGAGACAAAAGAGAAACCAGAAACATAAGTGTCATGGAAGCAAAGAAAAAAGATATTTTAAGGACTTAAAAACTACCAGTCAAGTAAAAGGTAAGTGTTAAGTCAAGGCCCAGGTTCCATTTCAAAATGAAACTCCTCTGCAGCAGGTTAATTAAAGGAATCCACTCTTGCCTTCATTATTTTAAATGTACACAACAACAACAATAATAATACTAAACCTACACTGTCCCTTTCTGTTTACATTCCTCAATATTCACTGAAACTTCCCTGAAGTCAATTGGCCACTTGAAAAATAAAATGCTATCTCCAGCTTACTCCTTACAGCAAAACAAACTTCAGACATATAAAGTATTAAAAAAAAAAGGAAGTAAAGCCACAAAAATACCATAAGAAAGCATCGTTAAATATTTTTGTAATTTTAGAGTGGATAAGGATTTCTTGCATGATATAAAAGCCAAAGGCATAAAGACTAACCATTAAATGTAAATAGTTCACTATTTGGTATAGTTCACTATACCAAAAAAAGATGCCAGATGAACAAGGATAAACATGAAAAAATGTTTGCAGCATATGAAAAGCATTATTATACTAAAACCCAGGGAGATATTAAATACATTTTGCAACTTGTACAGCATGATGCTTATCCAATAAAAATGGATGTTGATTAATATGTTCTACCAGAACGCACAGAATGAGTACTAGCCTGGTTTCTACTATATGAAGATCATGCTAAAATCAGGGGATACAAACATTCCAAAAGAAAATGAGCCAAGTGCTGGAGAAGATTAGAGGATAAAAATAGAAATGGAGGACTAACATATGAAAAGTTGGTGTAACTGCTCTAATAATGAATATGAAAATGAGCTATTACTGTTATCCTATTACTGGGCAAGTAATGAAACTATATAGGGTTGGCAAAAGTGTAAAGAAGTAGATGTTTTCAGTGACTTTAGGTTATAGCATTAATTAGTACAACTACTACAGCCCCTCTGTGGGACAATGTTGCAGTTTTTACCAGAACTGAAAATACCAGTATAATTTAATGTAAATTTTCACTGGTTGCAATGGAATAATAATCAGTAAAAATTTAGAGATAGGCAGTAAGATGTTAATTACAGCCTTGTTTATAATAATGAAGAAACTAAACAACATAAATGTTCAGTAGCAGATTAAATCAGTTATTCACATTTACTCAACAGAATACTATGCAACCATAAAAAAGAACAATACATTCCTTTCTTAATGGGCACTATCTCCATGAGACATTACTGAATATTAAAAGCAGATCATAAAACTATATTTTTATTATCTCTACATTCAAAAAGGTTCATAACTATCTGAATGGAAGTTCACCATGTGTTATTTGAGTGAAGGACTTTTCAGTGACCAAAACTTTCTTCTTTGATATATCCACTATGGAAAACAGTATGGAGATTCCTCAGAAAACCACCATATGATCCCAGCAATCTTACTCCTGGGCATATAACCATATGAACCACCATATGATCCAGCAGTCCTACTCCTGGGCATATATATCCAGACAAAACATGCATTCAAAAAGATACATGCACCCATATGTTTATAGCAGCAATATTCACAATAGCTAAGACATGGGAACAACCTAAATGTCCATCAACTGATGAATGGGTTAAGAAGATGTGGTACATATACGCAGTGGAATACTACTTAGCCATAAAAAGAATGAAATAATGCCATCTGCGGAAACACAGATGTAACTAGATATTCTCATATTAAGTGAGGTAAGTAAGAAAAAGAAAGACAAATACCATATGATATTACTTACATGTGGAATCTAAAATATGGCACAAATGAACCTATCTACAAAACCGAAACAGATTCATGGACATAGAGAACAGACTTGTGGCTGCCAAAGGGGAGAGGGGAAGGAGTGGGATGGACTGAGAGTGTGGGGTTAGTAGATGCAAATTATTACATTTAAAATGGATAAGCAATGAGGTCCTACTGTACAGCACAGGGAACTGTGTCCAGTCTGTTGGGAGAGAACATGATGGGGGATGATGATATGAGAAAAATAATGTACATACATGTATGACTGGGTTACTTTGCTGTACAGCAGAATACGGCTCATTGTAAATCAACTATACTTTAATAAAAATTTTTAATAGGTTCCTAGATTTTAATTTTCAGTATGGTCTATTCATCAAACATATCTGGCCATCTGCTTTACAAATATGGTTGTACTTCCTGGTTTTTTTTTTTTTTTTTTTTTTAGTTTTGTGGGATCATGTGATTAATTCTGGCCAATCAGTTGTTAAAGTGACTCATCAATTCCAGGGCTGAGTATTTAATTTCCTGCATTGAGATTCTGTAGTCTTTTCTCTTTCTCCCTCTGCCACAAAAGCTCACAATTTTTGGGAGAAGGGCTACTCCATTAACCCTGAAACTGCAGTAAGAGTGTCCCTAAAACAGAACACCCAGCTGACATGAGTTGGCCATGTAACGTAAGAGAAAAATAAATCTTTGTTCTTTAAGCCACTGAGATTTTTAGTTTGTTACTTTATCATAATCTAGCTTATTCAGTTTTCTACAAATCTATATTATGTTTTTAAGCAGGGGGAAAAAAAGCTATTTTCATTAAACAAATATATGTTCCCAAAATGTTTCTAATACTCCTGGTCTCTAAGAGACGAAACAAATTGTCTTAAATTGCATTTCTTTTCCATAAACCAATACATTAACTAGAAAAACAATCCATTTCTAGATGGCTAACAGACTAAGTGACTATCCCATATTGTATTTTATCTTCGTAGCTGGCCTTACCTGGCAATCTGGACAACTCCTTGACTTTTGCACAATCTTTTCTTTTTTTTTTTAGGTTTTTTGTTTTTTTCTATTATAGTTGATTTACATTGTTTTGTCAATTTCTGCTGTACAGCAAAGTGACACAGTCATACGTATACACACAAACACATTCTTTTTCTCACATAGATCATGGATAATGAGTCGTGTTAACATGCTAGCCTCTAAATCCATGGGGTAAAATTTAAATGCAATTATATTACTTTCACACGTCATACTTCTGTTGACTATACAATTTCATTAACAAAATTGGGTTTTTCATTTGTTTGTATTTTTTAAATAACATTCAGTAGTTTCATGGATTGCAAACATTCCAAAAGGAACCTTAAAAGAAGGGACTTTTGCACATCCAACATTTTCTCATTTGGGGAGGGTGTTTACGTTTCTCGTTTTAATCAGCCTGGTCAATTAAACTGGACAGTTTTCTCTTTGTTTTCTCTCCAGTTTATCCTCCTTGTTTTTGCAAATTGGTTTTTATGAACTAGCGCAAAGCTGCTGTTTGGTCTTCACAACACTACGGGGAATGTTTAAAAAACAGACTAAATTGCCTTTGTGACTTTTTTTCAAACTTGCTGAAAATAAGATTTTTTTCAACAGCTTTTACTCCATAACCCCCTCCTCCTTTTTTAATTTAAATTTTGGTACTAAATGAGCTTACAATATTCCATTAATATCACTGGGGGAGATGCTTGTTTCTTCTGCAATGTAGAGATTAGTCTGGAATCCTCTTCACTCCTAGCCTTCATTGTTGTTACCATTTTACAATGCTTGTATATAACATATTTAGCAGTTTATTTGCCTTAAAAAAATCCACCTTTCCATATTACTCATTACTTCATGGACACATGCTTACAAAAAAACCAAAATTACTCTGCAAGCCGTAGTGTACCATAAACTGTTGTTTAGAAGAATTAGTGACTACATTTATTTCAGAACACATGGAGAGTCAGTCCTATTAACACGTTCAACAAAGGAAAATCATGATTGAAATAGTAAAAAAAAAAAAAAAGTACAACCTATTTTGGAATTAAATATTTGATCATTTGGGGAAAAGTAAATATATCTATGTGTACCTTAAACGGGCATACAGGAGTTCCCATTGCGGCTCAGCAGGTTAAGAACCCGACATAGTGTCCGTGCGGAGGACACAGGTTCGATCCCTGGCCTTACTCAGTGGGTTAAGGATCTCGCGTAGCTGTGGCTGTGGCATAGGCCAGGACCCTTATTTGACCCCTAGCCTGAGGAGTTTCCACATGCCGCAGGTGAGGCCATTAAAAGCAAAAAAATTTTTTTAATTAAATTGGCATAGAGTTCATTAAAAATATTAGCTGAGTGTAGGGTGCAGAAGACCAGTAGTCCGCTAGATCATAAAAGTATACATTGCGCTATCCCTACAGATAATACAAAAATTCTATAATGTAAATAAGGCCTATCAAGGGTTGATTCTGTGTAGTACCTAAGCGAGCATGGAGTTACTACCCCATTCTTCCTCTGTAAAATGAGAAAAGACTGGTACCTTCTCTCCTCTACCTCACAGGGATTTTGGGATGTTGAAAATGAAACTAAATGAAAGGAGTTTTGCCAAAGAGAGAAGCAATAAATTAACACCATGTGGTAGCAGATTCCAGGAACACAGCATCTCACTTGACTTCCTTAGGATGCAGAGTCAACGAGTCAAAATGATGAGACCAGAATAATAACAAGATTGAATACGGAAATTGCATGCCACTTACAGAATTTGAACTCCACACTGAAAGCACTAAAAGCAGCCACTGATGGATTTTAACTAAAGGAGTTTTGCTGAACAGAAATCATTCTGGAATCAACGTGGAAGGTGCCAGGTGACACCCGGGATTAGAGATGTAAGATAGAAAGTCATTACTCCTAGGGGGAGAAGTGACGAGAAATGGTGAACAAGGCTGTGAAGTTGAGATAGAGAAGCCATAAAAATAAAATAAACAGAGCTGATAAGTAGTAATAATTGAAAATGAGAGGTAAAGGAAGAAACGGAGGAAAGGTACATTAACTCACAACTTTCCAGCTTGGGCACCTGGCGCCTTTAATTAAGATAAAGGGTCCCCGAGTTTCAAGGTCAAGTGCCTACTTTGTACATGTTATCTGTAAGGCACTGTGGGATACTTTCAAGAACTGGTCACTGACTTCCGCAACTGGACCCACCCAGCAAAACAGACATCTCAACAACACACAATCAACAGTGTCACTGGTTTGAAGAAAAAGTACATTTTCCACCAGCCATTGTGGAGTCTCATCAATGTAAACAATGTTTGTTTATGGGCTTCAGGTTGGTGGTGATAATTTCATAGGTCAAACTATAAAACTCTACAGTTCTTGAGTGAAGATGGATCTCATCCAGTATGTCAGCACTCCTGGAAGACAGCAATCAATCATTTTCTGGATGCAAGATGAAACGGTAACTGGGTTAATATAAAAAAGGTCAACAGCTGGCTGGTGGTCACAAGTCATTTTCTGAGAGCCTGTTCTTTTCAGTTTATAAATCATTCTCTGGCTTAATAACAAAAAAAAGTGAGTAGAAGTTTCTTTACCCTTTCTTTTTCTTTTTATTTCCTTTAAAGAAATTTAATTATAGTTGATTTACAGTGTTCTGTCAATTTCTGCTATACAGCAAAGTGACCCAGTTATACATATACATACATTCCTTTTCTGACATTATTCTCCATCATATTCCAGCATAAGTGATTAGATATATCTCCCTGTGCTATGCAGCAGGATCTCATTGCTTATCCACTCCAAATGCTATAACTTGCATCTACTAACCCCAAACTCCCAGTCCATCCCACTCCCTCCTGCTCCCCCTTGGCAACCACAAGTCTGTTCTCTAAGTCCATGAGTTTATTTTCTGTAGATAGGTTCATTTGTGCCATATATTAGATTCCGGATATAAGTGATGTTATATGGTAATTGCCTTTCTCTTTCTGACTTAATTCACTAAGTATGAGAATCTCTAGTTGCATCCATGTTGCTGACAATGCATGATTTCATTCTCTTCTTTGGCTGAGGAGTATTCCACTGTGTATATGTACCACATCTTGATTCACTCATCTGTTAATGGACATTTAGGTTGTTTCCATGCCTTGGCTATTGTGAATAGTGCTGCAATGAACAAAGGGGTGCATGTATCTTTTTCAATGAAAGTTTTGTCCAGATATATGCCCAGGAATGGGATTGCTGGATCACATGGCAGTTATTTAGTTTTCTGAGGTACCTCCATACTACTTTCCATACTGGTCATACCAATTTACATTCCCGGCAACAGTGTAGGAGGATTCCCCATTTTTTTTTTTTTTTTTCTCTTTGGTCTTTTTAAGGTTGCATCTGTGTCATATCGAAGTTTCCAGGCCAAGGGTTGAATCAGAGCTGCGGCTGCCAGCCTACGCCACAGCCACAGCAACGCAGGATCCAAACCTGTACCACACCACAGCTCACGGCAACTTACACCACAGCTCCCAGCAATGCTGGATCCCTGACCCACTGAGTGAGGCCAGGGATCGAACACACTTCCTCATGGATACTAGTCAGATTCATTACCACTGTGCCGCAACGGGAGCTCCAACACTTTATTTTTCAAGTGACCACTTCTCAGTTGCATTTTCTCATCTAAGTAGGACACATCTAAATAAGCAATTGCTCCATACTTCTTTTAATCATTTTACAAAGTGCATCTTACCTGCGATAGAAACGAGGGCATTCAATTTGAGAGTAATTATTCACTTTCCCCCCATTTAGAAAAACATCCTCTCTCCTTGTCTCTCCTTCTCCCACATCTCCACACATTCATCCTCTCACAACAAGCCACCCTCCTTACTGCCACTGCCACTACCGCTATCACCCAGTGGTCCAGACGGACTTACAGATGTGAGTCCTGAAGAAGGTGCTTTCCTCATTTTCCTGTGGATTTTTAGCTTGCCATGAAAACTCATTTCACCTTTAGGCCAAAGGGCTCAAACCATCAAATATACTTAGAGCTACCACTGCAATCAAGAGCATCAATCTGCTAGTGCTTAAGACTAGCACAAATGCAAGCTGATTAGAGCTGCCTTTAGACTATAATGAACTGGAATAAGGACAGGAAGTCTGTTTGGCCACACGTGCTGAAAAAGATCAGAGTCATTTTCTACTAGGTTCTGGGCGGTCTAATGACAAGGACTGCAGAGTTGTTTTTCTTCCACCCTAAGCTCTCTATAGGCACCCATCAGTAGCTCAGGTCCACCCATTTACTGATGTATTTGCACATGGGTTGGTAATAAATAAATCCCTTTAATAACATTCTAAAGGAGGTGCCTCACCGCTTCCAGCATGCCTGTGACTGTAGATTGACTGTTTACGATTACTTTTCCTTTTCAGGGCTGTTCACTCTTAGCCTGCATCTGCTCGTGTGAACATGTAAGCAGGGCTGTGACGGATTTATGGAAAGAGGACTTGGTGTGACCCGCACTGGGTTCCACACCCTCCCTCCCTTCCTCCCCACCTCAGGACCCTGGAGCTACACGGCTCTTTCCTTTTCCCTGTAAGTATCTATTCTTGAAACCAAGACTCATCTCTTACAAGCTCATCTTTTTGACACAAATCACAGGCTGAGGGTAGCTGTTCACTTTGCCATGCCCACATCTGCAATCCCTATCAGCTTTGGCGGTCATGCAACATCACCAGAGGGCATCGTCTGCTTTGTGAACTGCTGCAGCTTCAATACAGTATAGGGCTTGCCTTCAGGCCACTGGGCTAGTCTGAAACTCTAACTACAGATGGGGCTGCCAGACCGCCTCGTGTTATATAACCAGATTTGCCTTCAGTCAGTCACAAAGACTGTGCATTGTTTGTTTTTTTTTTTAAAGCTTTTGTTTTGCTCCCTTTTGACTTTGCTAAAAGCAAGTGATACAAGAAGCATGCTTCCTAGGCAGTTCATACAGAGCAAGTGCTGGAATTGATACAGGTTTATGAGAGTCCTCAGTCTTGGCAGCAGAAAATATGCTCTGCAAGCACTGTCCTTTTTCCTAGATGACAGGCAGAATGAAGCCGGGCCCTTGGTCTCAGAATGCGGAGTGGTAGAAGGCCCAAGAGGCCAGAAATCAGCGAGTACCAGCCCTCTCACCAGTAAGAATAGCCTCAGGTTTCATTGCTGGAGTTCTTCAGGAATCCCAGACTAGAAGCTTCTAGTGTGAGAAAATCATTAACAAAATAGATACAGATACTGGTTTGATTATTTGCTTACTAAATTATGTGTACTTCCTAGGAGTTCCTGTGGTGGATCAGCAGGTTAAGAACCTGACATAGTGTCCGTGAGGATGTGGGTTTTATCTCTGGCCTCACTCAGTGGGTTAAGGATTCGGTGTTGCTGAAAGCTGCAGTGAAAGTCACAGATGTGGCTTGGATCTGGTGTTGCTGTGGCTGTGGTGTAGGACTCAGCTGAGCTCCAATTGGACCCCCTAGCCCAGGAACTTCCACATGTTGCAGGTGTGGCTCCCAAAAAAGAAAAAAAAAAAAAAATATATATATATATATATATACACACTTCCCTTGGCATGGGAGGTGGTTATAGGCAAGTAGTCAATGTGGCCACACAGGGACAGAAAAGTGGAGATGAGCTTTGTGCTGGGCTGGCCAGCAGGCAGGCTGATGTGCCCTGCGTGTCCTGTGGGTGAGCCAGGGCCCCTCGGATTTCCCCACCCTGGTAGAGGATTGGTTCTAGACCTGACATACAGATCAACCTACAAGTGGGGGTAAGAGTCCCAGGCATTAAGTTGGAGGCGGGATAAGGGCAGGAAGGAAAGTGAATAACTGCAGATGTAAATGGTTCATCAGCAGAGTCTGTCTTTCTATGGTTTTCTTCTATCATACTCTGCCAATCAGGACCCATTCTTGAGCTTTTCCTTCCTAGACACAAAGTCTCCTTAGAGATACTAAACCAGAAACAAGGCAGTTAAATTTTAAACTAGAACAGGGGAAACTTAGGAGTTTGTGATGAACATACATGTACTACTATATGTAAAACAGATAACCAACAAGGACCTACTGTATAGCACCCAGAACTGTACTCAATATTTTATAATAACCTATAAGGAAAGGAATCTGAAAAACGAATATATATATCACTTTGCTGAACACCTGAAACTAATACAACATTGTAATTCAACCACACTTCAATTAAAAAAATTAAACTAGAAAAAAAATTAAATTAGAAAAACATTTAAGGGAACCCTCCTATACTATTGATGGGAATGTAAATTGGTACAGCTACTATGGGAGACAGTATGGAGGTTCTTCAAAAATCTAAAATTCAATTTATCATATGATCTAGCAATCCCACTCCTGAATATATATATCAAGACTAGATTATAATTCAAAAGAAAAATGCACTCCCATATTCCTAGCAATACTATTTACAATAGCCGAGATGTGTAGACAACCTAATCCATCAAGAGATAAATGGATAAAGAGGATGTGGTGTGTACATACAATGGACTATTACTCAGTCATAAAAAATGAAGCAATACCATTTTCAGCAACATGGATGGACCTAGAGATTATCACACTAAGTAAAGTCAGAAAGATAAATATCAAATTATATCACTTATATGTGGAATCTAAAAGATGCCACAAATGATCCTATCTATGAAACAGACTTACAGACACAGAGAACAGACTTATGATTGCTGAGGGGTACGAGGGGTAGGGGAGGGAAGGAGTGGGAGTTTGAGATTATCAGATGCAAACCAGTACATATATGATGGATTAACAACAAGGTCCTACTGTAAAGTGCAGGGAACTATATTCAATATCTGGTGATAAACCATAATGGAAAATAACATGAGGAAAAAAAACATATCTATCTGAATCACTTTGCTGTACTGTAGAAACTAATACATTGTAAATTAAAACAACTATACTTCAATAAAATTAAAAAACATTTTAATTAAAAATTAAGCCAGGAGTTCCTGTCATGGCTAAGTGGTTAACGAATCCGACTAAGAACCATGAGGTTGCTGGTTCGATCCCTGGCCTTGCTCAGTGGGTTAAGGATCCGGCGTTGCCGTGAGCTGTGGTGTAGGTCGCAGATGCGCTCGGATCCCACGTTGTTGTGACTGTGGCGAAGGCTGGCAGCTACAGATCCTGTTAGACCCCTAGCCTGGGAACCTCCATATGCCGCGGGTGCGGCTCTAGATAGAGGCAAAAAGACAAAAAAAAAAAAAAAATTAAACCAGACACTTGCACCTGTATGTTCACTGCAGCACTATTCACAATAGCCAAGACATGAAAACAACCTAAATGTCCATTGACAGATGTATGGATTAAGCAGATGTGGTATATATACACAATGGAATACTACTCAGCCATAAAAAAGAACAACATAATGACATTTGCAGCAACGTGGATAGAACTAGAGACTCTCATACTAAGTGAAGTAAGTCATAAAGAGAAAGACAAATACCATATGAGATCACTTATATCTGTAATCTAATATATGGCGCAAATGAACCTTTCCACAGAAAAGAAAATCATGGACTTGGAGAACAGACTTGTGGTTGCCAAGGGGGAGGGGGAGGGAGTGGGATGGACTTGGAATTTGGGGTTAATAAATGCAAACTATTGCCTTTGGAAGGGATAAGCAACGAGATCCTGCTGTATAGGACAGGGAACTATATCTAGTCAGTTATGATGGAGCATGATAATGTGAGAAAAAAATGTATATACGTATATGTGACTGGGTCATCTTGCTGTACAGTAGAAAACTGACATAATATTGTAAACCAGCTATAACGGAAAAAATAAAAATCACTTAAAAAAATTAAACCAGTGAAGTTCCCTGGTGATCTAGTGATTAGGACTCAGTGCTTTCACTGCTGCGGCCCAAGTTCAGTCCCTGGTCTGGGAACTGAGATTCTCACATCAAGCTGCTGCTCACCACAGCCAAAAAATTTAAAAAAAAATTAAAAATAATAAAGACCAGCTACTACTAAAAAAAAATTAAACCAGAAACAAGGAGGACATAAGAACTGGCATGCCTAACCCAAAATCTGGACTCAAAATCCTGAGTTCTCTGTATTCTCACCAAAGGAGATCTCAGTATTTAAACCATTAGAAATGAGCAAGGGATCTAATGTATCAGGATCATTCACATAAGCTCCTCTCTACCCCAATGATTCTCATCAACATTTCCTGTCTGAGACAGCTCTATGTAGATAATGCTATTCCTGACAGTATTTAACCTGAAAGGAGTGCCAGAGGGTTTACACATCACCTGGTTGTTGTCCTTCACTCAGCACCTTCACCAAGTGATCAGAATTCTTAAATACACATCATAGGCCTGGAGGTGTGTGGGGAGAGGGAAACAGTGCTTTGCTCTAAGCTCAGTCAGTTCATGGAATAAGAGAAATGAGAAGCAGCCAGAGTCAGGCAGTAGGCAGCTGGTTGTTGTCAGCCAGAGCCTGCTGTAAATAGGCAGCCCTGGGGAGAGCGATACCATCTATTCCAACCCCTCCTCCCTAATTGTCTAGTCCCTTGGCGTTCCTTTATCTCAATAGACAACTGTAATACGCAACCCTGCTTCCCCCCCCCGGTTCCCTTCTTTCCCATCTCCCCTGTTTTACAACATAAGCCAACTCCCAACAGAAGCAGAGTGAAGAAGAGGTGTCTCTAGCTCTGCATACATTTTACAGGAATCAAAACCAAATGCTGGGTGGGAAACACCACCAGAGAGCACAGAACGCTCCAGGAGAAAATGATCTTTAATGGAGTTGCTCTTAAAAGTATCTGCACGTGGCAATGCTAAATACCATGAAATTTCGGTTACAGATCGCAGACCTCCAACATATGAATATTAAAGAAAACAGCAGTGGAGCAACTAAAAGTGAGTGGAGGAAGTTACCAGGAGAAAACCACATTCATGAGGCTTACTTCCTTTCACCTGGAGGTGACCACCTTGAGGCAAAACCATAATACAGTTCTAACCTTTTCTTCAAGATACACTGTTTCAACCCCGCTCTTTTTATGTCCCTTAATTGTTCCATTTCTATCACATTCTGCCCACAGAGATAGGATCTGAAAATAACTATTTGGAAAGCACATAAATGACATGGCCCTGGATACCTTTTTTTAACCAAGACAAAAAGTTTAAGAACTGACTCTCTAATAGTGAAACTTCAGGCAAGAGGTAGAAAAGGAAGGCGAGGTAGAAATGGATCAAAATAAATCTGAGAAATAAAATATTTCATTCCCTGTAAACAGTTTTCTTCATTCATGCAAATTATTTTCCACGGGGTTGACTGTTCCTCTACATTTATTTATTCTTCTCCTTTTAAAGAATGAGTGGTGGTGGGGTCATTAGAGCTTGAATATATCAAACTTTTCAAGTACTGACCCTTTTGAAGTCCAGTTACTACCAATACCTTTCACAAGACTCCCTCCATTGCTCCAGCAATGTGAAGGTACTGGTAAGGACAATGCCCATTTAAATTCAAGACAAAGCACAAGCTTAGCTTTCTGTGTATGTGTGCGTATGTGGGTGTGCAGGCAACTGTGCATCACGCTTGAAGATCCAAGTTCATAAGTAAGTAGAGGCACATAACTGGATTGCTTTGAGGAAGTCAGAAGGCACCATGAAACAGAATGCAGGTGATTCACCTATATACCCTCCACCATACCCACTTGGTTTACTGCCTCCATCTTGTTCATGTTTGCTTCTGTGATCATACTGTTATGTCATTGGAAAAATAAAGGACATACATCTTCATTTCATTGAATTGATCATAAGCCTAGGAGAAGAGGAGGTCACTTTTACCTGCTGTATTGTCTAAACAAATCCATCGTGGGATTTGAGTCGTTTAATCATGGTGCTGTCATTTGGTTTGGGTAAGCATATTTTCCCTTCATTAGATTTAATAAAAAATCTCATTATAGAAATCTGACACTCTGCACTGACTCTCAACTCATAAATCAGCTTCTACTTTTGTTCCTAAGGCCCAAGGAAGAAAAAAAAAAAAAAAGGCAACACAGAATAATAAAAATGCATAGCATAATTTTAGCCATTCAGATCATGCCACCTTGCCAACTCATTTCTTGTTTTCTGTGGATGTACCCTGGTCCTACTGCCATACAGAATATCATGCTGACTTCCATTTTTCTGTACAATCAGACATAAAAAATATTTCACCCATGCATCTTTCCAAAAGGTCACTTTTGGAATTATGCCCCTATCTAAGCACCCATTCCTTTTTTATAACCTCACGTAACATTTGGGTCTGCTCAGACCACCAACGTATCTATTTACAGAGCAGCTACAATGTGTCCTATACTTGGTTCAGTGTTAAATGGGAAGGGAAAGAGTAGAAGATATATTCCAGAGCTCCAAGGATGATGCAATACATCTGGGGTAAATAAAAGACCCTAATTTTAACCCCAACTAAAGAGGTTTTCTAAATGTTTATATGTACATGCTGACATATCTATAATGAACAGACGTCACTAATAAAATACCTGAACTTTTTAAAAAACTTAAAATTACTAATTTCCTACACAGACAAAATGAAATTGTTTCTCCACTTTGCAGTATTTCTAACCATCCCTCCCCAAATCATTAGTCTATTAAGGCCATACCATATGTTTCAGCTTCAAAGAGAAAATCACCCTAAGAAGATGTGAATTCTATTAAGGATAAGAAAGATACTTAAAAAAAATACATTTGCTAAACTCACATAATGCTGAGATGACTTCCTGTGTCACACTATGTAGTCATTATGTCTTTGATGGTAACAAATTACAGAGCATTTTATTTCAAACCTTTCCCGGTTTGCTGCCTGACTTTCCCAAGTTCATTTCAATTTCCATTTTACTTATGAAGTCATAATAGTCCACTGCTTGGTTTAATAATTCTTTAAAAATGAAAAATTTCCCTCTCTTGATTTCAAATTTGTAGAAATCTGCTAATTTTAAAGTACTGTAAAAAATAACTGCTATCTCAGGCAAAATGCTGGAAGTGTTCAAGAATTAAAATAGTCTTGGTCAAGGACTATAAACTTTCAGACTGCTCCCTTTTGCATACAGAGATTAGTATGAGTATCTGCTGTACCTGAGAATCTAATTCAGCCAAAGGTACAGGCAAACAAACAATACAAAATTCCCAGCTTTTTCAGCCTTTCAGCTAGATCTCTGTGTAGACAGAAAATGGGCATTAAAGAGCAACTCATTCTAGGAGTTCCCTGGTGGGACACCAGGTTAAGTAAGAATCCAGCACTGTCACTGCTATGTATTGGGTCACTGCTGTGGCATGGGTTTGATCCCTGGCCCAGAAATGTCCACATGCCCCAGGCATGGCTGACCCCCTCTTCCCAGGCAACTCATTCTATTATGTTGTTTTATTTTGTTTTGTTTTTTGCTTTATAGGGCTGAAGCCACGGCATATGGAGGTTCTCAGGCTAGGGGTCCAATCAGAGCTATAGCTGCCAGCCTACACCACAGCCACAGCAATGTGGAATATAAGCTGTGTTTGTGACCTACACCATAGCTCACAGCAACACTGGATCCTTAATGCACTAGGTGAGGCCAGGGATCGATCCCACAACCTCATGGTTACTGGTCAGATTCGTTTCCGCTGCACCACAATGGGAACCCCGTTTCTATTATATGTTTAAAAAGTATAGTATCATCCACAGTATATATACACAATGGAATATTACACATTCATAGAAAGGAATTAAATTATACTATTTACAGCAACATGGATAGACATAGAGATGATCATACTAAGTGAAGTAGGTAGGGCAGAGGAAGACAAATATCATATGATATCACTACATGCGCAACCTAAAAAAATAGTACAAATATTTACAAAACAAAAACAGACTTGCAGATACAGAAAACAAACTTACAATTACCAAAGGGGAAAGGGTGGGGAGAGATCAATTGGGAGTATGAGATTTACAGATGTACATTACTATATATGAAACTGATAAACCACAAGATGCTACATATAGCATAGGGAACTATATCCATTTGCAATACAGCCCATGGTGGAAAAGAACTGGAAAAAAAAGAAAACAGATACACCCACACACACAACTGAATCACCTTGCAGTACAACTTAAACTAACACAACATTGTAAATAAACTATACTTAAAATAAAATATGTGATATATATATATATATAGAGAGAGAGAGAGAGAGAGAGAGAGAGAGAGAGAGGGATGGAAGGGGGAGGGAGGGAATGAGAGAGAGGGAATATCATAATTAAGGACCCGATGTCTCTGTGAGGATGCAAGTTCGATCTCTGGCCTGGCTCAGTGGGGTAAAAGCCTTTGGTGTTGCTGTGAGCTATGGCATAGGCCTGTAGCTGCAGCCCAGATTCGACCTCTGAATGGGGAACTTCTATATGCCACAGGTGTGGCTATAAAAAAATGAAAAGAGAGGCAGAAAAATGCTTGTTTTGGGGGGAGTGTGTGTGTGTACGTGTGTGCACATGCACTTATTTATTTTATCATGAAGAAACTGCTGGAAACTAGGAAGAATGAGAAACATATGTGCACCTGACTCTGCACAGAGACTAACAAACTGCAGCACCAAATTCTGCACCGCTAAGGCTTCCCTGTGAGCAGCCCAGAGTGAAGGACTAGGACTTTGGGGAGGGTACCCTTCTTGGTACTTGTGCTCCTGGGATTGCAAAATAAATAAAGGGAGGAAGGCTGATTCTGGACTAACACTCAAGCCTGCAGTGGTGGAGCTTTGGGATGGGGCTCCCCAAAGACACTTTATGTTTGCATTAAAGAAGTTGAAAGAAATTGACTCTCTAGGAGTTCCTGTCGTGGCTCAGCGGAATCGAATCCAACTAGGAACCATGAGGTTGTGGGTTCGATCCCTGGCCTCACTCAGTGGGTTAAGGATCCGGCGTTGCTGTGAGCTGTGGTGTAGGTCACAGAGGTGGCTCAGATCCTGCATTGCTGTGGCTGTGGTGAAGGCTGGCAGCTGTAGCACTGATTAGACCCCTAGCCTGGGAACCTCCACATGCCATGGGTATGGCCCCAAAACGACAAAAGGCAAAAAAAAAAAAAAAAAAA
>PVHT020000140.1:12035781-12082167 GCA_004024745.2 Catagonus wagneri
ATGTGTCTTGCTCAATACACATCCCTTGCCCTACAGTTGACTAGACTGTGACAGGTTCAAGGGGCAAGGAGCAGAGCATGCCTTAGCCTGTGCTGAGAAAGGAGTGGGTACCCCCGTATTAGCTGAGAGCTGATGGCTCAGGAGAGGCTACAGGATAGATTCTGGCTCTTTCGAATAAGAAAGGTGACTCAGTGGGGAGACTGATGCTCCAATTACATAAATATAACCTAAAAAACAGTAGCTATTTTCTTTATTCAAATGTAGAGTACACCTTATAAAAAGGTGTACAAAGCCTACACCTTATAGCTGTTTATTATAATCTGCCTGTTGGCACCATTCCTTCTCTTGTGTACATTATACTATGGAGAGGAATCATTTGCCTCATAATGGTTTATTCATCGCTATCAAACTATTTTAACTTCCTCCTCAAAATTTCTAGAGCACTTATTGTCCTATATCCCAAATTGGGACTTAGCATCTTCTATCTTCTATTATTAATTGCTTTTTCATAAATTCTGTCTCAACTAAATTAGAAACTTAAAGAAATAAAATCTATCTCTAGGGATCCCTGATATCTGACTATGTTTATTATGAAACAGTTATTACTAAAATGATGACTCCAACACTTCTTTTTGTGAATAAGTGCAACAATGATCAATGTCACTCTCACAGAGTAGCTGGAATACAAAAGGAGTCAGAGAGTTATAAAGTTCATTATTCCTATGCATGACTCCTTGGATACCAATTAAATACCCTAAAGAAATGGGCACTCACCCAATATCACCAACTGAGAAAACAATGCCTGCAAATACTTGGTACATAACCAGGAGACTTTCATCTCAACAAGAGAAGATGGCAATATTTTGGGCCAATATCCATGTGATAATTGGCTGAACCCAGATGAATATGAAAAACTTAATTATGGAGAGACTGGTGGCTTGAACATTTTTAGGATTCACGTGAAACAACTGATAATCAAATCAACTCTTAAAAAATGACTAGAGGAGTTCCTGTCTGTGTCAGCAAAAATGAATCTGATGAGGAACCATGAGGTTGTGGGTTCCATCCCTGGCCTCGCTCAGTGGGTTAAAGATCAGGCGTTGCTGTGAGCTGTGGTGTACGTCGCAGACTCGGCTAGGGTCCTGTGTTACTGTGGCTCTGGCGAAGGCCAGCATCTGCGGCTCCGATTCAACCCCTAGCCTGGGAACCTCCAAATGCTATGGGTCTGGTCCTAAAAAGCCAAAAAGCCAAAACAAAACAAAACAAAACAAGAAAAAACAAAGACTAGCAAAGCAAGTGGGAAGAAAATTTTGTAATATTATTACAATTTTTCTTACTGGAAAATGGGAAAATGGAAGAGTTCAATTTCACGAGCAAGCATAATCTACATGGCCACTAGTTTCTGCTGAGTGTCCCAGGACATCAGGAAGTAGGTCTTGTGCATCATTTTCACCACCTTCAAGTCTTAGGATTTTTTTTGGCCATGCCTGTAGCATGTGGAAGTTCTTAGGCCAGGGACTGAACCTGCACTACAGCAGGAACCCGAGCCCCAGCAGTGACAATGCCAGGTCCTTAACCTGCTGAGCCACAAGGGAACTCCAAGTTATCAGATTTTAGAGATGAAAGACATTTGCACTGGATCTAGCTCCTATTCTCGTAAGGCTGAGACTACAAGACCTTGAATGGATTTAAAGGAATAGACTGGGGGGGAAAAGCCCATTTCTTGACAAGGTATCTCATTCTCACTGAAAATCATGACTAGCAAAGATGCTCATGAGTATTCAGCAATGCAAATTCTAGCTCTCTGGCTTCTTTGCTGCAACTACCAGCTCAGTACAGCATCAAAACAGCAATCTTTCTTTAGAATGCCTCCTCTTTGTAATCCAGGGTCATGATCATTAAGGAAGAATAAAAACACTCCTGCTCTCAACAATCTATCATATCAGAAACTACTCCATGAAAGGTAATGGAAGCTCCTGATAGCCACAGTAAGTTAACATTCCCCGAGAGAGGAAACAGTAAGGGTAAGAGGGACTAAGTGACCAAAAGACTTGCATCAAATCAGCAAGGAAGAAGCAGCCAGAGTTATAACCATCATCTGTTTCCTATTCTAAATTCCTTGTGCTATGGGATTAATTTTCAGATATGGCTTAAGTGGCTGCTTTTTTAATCTATCTTCATGGTCTGAGTTGAAAGTTTACAACTTCTCTTTTCTCTTCATTACAACAGTTCTCCTATATTGTTTTGAGAATTTGCCCCCATTGCAGAGTCTCATTGAATGATTCTAAAAATCTGATGTATAAATGTGAGCATAAAAATATGACAACACCCCCTTCCTTTTTCTTTCTCTAAGAGCATAATCTTAAAGAGAAGCTAAAACTTAGTAGGTAACAGAAATGCAATTTCATTTCTTTCTGATAATTCCTGTTCTTGACATTGTATTACCTCACTGGACCCTAGAAAGCTTTTTATGCATGCTGAAATCTGTGTTAGGTATTTTAAAATCTATTAGCTCCAGAGGCATTGTTCGCCTTGTTTAGTAAACTTCCTTGGCACAACATCACGCCAAAAGATAATGAATTTTAAAAAATTACAAGGACCCACTGTATAGTGCCAGGAAATCTATGCAATACTCTTTGATAGCTTATGTGGGAAAATAATCTGAAAAATAATGGATATATATGTATACGCATGGCTGATTGACTTTGCTGTACACCTGAAACTAACACAAAGCTGCAAGTCACGTATACTCCAACAAAATTTATTGAAAAATATATAATGAATTCAATTTGTCAATAATATAATTTTACATTATTAGATTCAGACACGGATATGCCCAGAGTTCTCCTCTTTTTTTTCCCCTTTTTTAGGGCTGCACCTTTGGCATTTGGAAGTTCCCAGGTAAGGGGTCAAATCGGAGCTGCAGATGCCTGCCTATACCACAACCACAGCAAGGAGAGATCCAGGCCATGTCTGCGACCTACACCACAGCTCATGGCAACGGCGGATCCTTAATGCACTGAGGGAGGCCAGGGATTGAACCTGCATCCTCATGGATACTAGTTGGATTCTTAACCTGCTGAGTCACAATGATAACTCCTCTAATTCTCCTCTTAACTCTTGTTCTCGGCAGCTTCTCTCACTATTAACTTGAGACAGAACTGGGGATCTTTAATTTCCTTAAGGATTCAGACCTATAAGGATACAGTGGGAATGGCTACCCATGTTCTACTTGGTAAGGATGATAACAGTTCTAAAATGAAAGCTATCGCAGGGTAATGGGTTCAAGTTCTAGATTCAGGATGCATTATCACATAAATTTGTCCTTTGAAGATGAAATCAAATGGCTAATGGCAGACCACAGTCTATAGTGAAGAGCTATGTGGCTTTTTTCTTTATCATGGCGACACCCACTCAGTCTTCCCTTTCTGTAGATGCTGTGCCGTGACTCGCTGCTGGCACAAGAGACTCCAGATAGTTCAGCAGGTGCATGTGGTACACTTGCAAGTGATACAACAACACACAAACCAGTTGGCTTCAATTGTTCTCCAGTAAGAAATCAATGACTGGGCTACTTCTGTAACTCTCGATCCCCTGACTACAGTTCATGGGAAAGAGAACAACAAATTATCTGAGTTGTCTTTGGAATACTACCATATCTTGCTAACTTGGGAAGGCAAGATGTACAGAAACACAAAGCCTTGCTTTCTACCATGGTTATGCAAGGAGATTACTTGAATCTAGATCAAAATATAAAAGAAGTCCAAAGCCATTGTTTATACCTATTTAGAGTTTGCCTTCACTGCTAATTAACCAGGAAGTGCCTGCACGTTGCCCATAGATAAACCAGGCCAAAAGACAACTGTAGATAAAAATGTGGCAACTGTATTTTTGTGTAATCTATGTAAGAGAGCACTCATTTCAGAGATTAGGGTCCAGACAATGTTTATGGAAAACTAATGCTATAGGGAATTCCCTTTGTGGTTCAGTGGAAACTAATCCGATTAATATCCATGAGGATGCGGGTTTGATCCCTGGCCTTGATCAGTAGGTTAAGGATCCGGCATTGTGTGAGCTGTGGTGTAGGTTGCAGACTCAGCTAAGATCCCGCATTGCTGTGGCTGTGGTGTAGGGCAGCAGCAGCAGCTCCAATTCAACCCCTAGCCTGGGAACTTCCATATGCCTCAGGTGTGGCAAGAAAGAAAGAAAAGAAAAGAAAAGAAAAGAAAAGAAAAGAAAAGAAAAGAGAAAAGACTAATTCTATAAACTAGTAAACGTTTCCATGCAGATCTCCTTTTCCCTAACATGAAGCTTAAGCATTAAAAAGACAATAAAATTTAGTAAAGAGTGTAATACTTGTATAATGTTGGAGTTCCAAAAGACATATCATTGAATGTACACAAACATGAGCTTGCTCGCTCGCTCTCTCTCTTACACACACCCACAACCCAGAGGAGCTCAAAACCAGGATTATTTTTTTTCCCCATGCCTGTGGAAGTTCCGAGGCCAGGGATCGAACCTGTGCCACAGGAATGATCTGAGCCACAGTAGTGACAATGCCAGATTCTTAACAGCTTGCTAGGCCACGAGGGAACTCCAAAAGCAGGATTTTTAATAATAATGATAAAGCATCTTGATAAAATATACCATGGTCTGAAGAAATAGTTATCTTTCCACTGCTGGCTTGTGTGGTCCTTAGTTTTGATCACAGCAGCAACTTGAATATTCTGCACTGCGTATAAAAGCAACAGTGTCTACATGTGATTATGCTTAGAGTTATAGCTAACCCAGGAAGGCACAGATATAAGACATTTTGTCTTGATAAACAGTTACTTTCAAAGGGTACATATTTTGTTTGTTTATAAGATGCAGGTGAAGTCAGACAGAAACATCATTAAGATCTGCTAATGAATCAACTTCCTATTTGCACTGGGAATAAGTGTTTGAACTCAATGCTATATCTGTGTTTGAAGAAATACAATTATTGGTTAACAAATGTGTTACATTTAGGTGGTAGGGCCGGGTGAATACTAACTAGAAGTAAGCACTGGATCTGCTATGCTAAAAAAATACAGTACATCAATGGCAATATTCCATTTTCACCTAAGCAAACACACATTTATATTGTTATGTTCAACATATTTATCAAGTCAGAGTTATGGCTTTAAAATTCATACTCCTCTCTTCTACCGGTAACACGTTTACTGCTAACAACGTAGAAAATAAAGGACAAATAATAATACAAATAATAATCACCAATGGTCCCATCACTCAAAGATAACCACTGTTACAATTTTGGTGTCTATGCTATCTTTCATTATACATACACAAACTCATTTATATGTACACACGTACCCTTGCAACAGAGGGAGAGGTATATGTACACATACACATGCAAGCATCAGTCTTCAAGTCCTATAATACCTGCATTTAATTTTTCCCCCTAGTGCATTACTGACAAATACCAGTCATGACAAAACTGTCCATGGTTTTACGATCCCGATTATCTGAAGGACTGGACTGAAGCAGTGTATTAGTAATACTGTCCAAACTAAAGATGACATCAGGGAAAAAACAGACAGATGAATGGTGAGCTGTTTTTAATTGGCTCATGACCAACTTTCACTATTCTTCCAATGTTCTTTCTGTACTTTGTTCCACAGTCTTTAATTTGAATTGTTCCTCAACTTCGCTTAATTATCTGAGAGCTTAAAGCATAACTTATGTTCCATCTATCTGCCTTTTCCAAACCTGGCGTCATACCTAACACAGAGTAAGTGCTCAGAAAGTGTTAAGTTTGCTAAATTTGTAAGACAATGCCTGGCATTAAATACAAACTTTACGTACTATCACTCTAGTCTTTTTTTTCTCCCCGCTTGTTCTCAAGTCATTCACATTACTCCTCAGGTCAAGAGTCTTTAATGAACTTGACAGAGAGAAGACAGTATTGGTTTAATTAGGGAATCCTTGAGCAAAGGAAATACACACAGGCATATACGTATGTCCTTAAAACAAAACTCTCAAAAGGAAAATGTTTGTAAGGAATTAAAGCTGTGAAAGACCTCACTCTTATCAAGGACTGGTGGGCTGCAGCCAGAGTCTAGGAGAGCAGAAAAGAGAACAAAAATTTCAACAAAACAATGTCATTCCTTTGCCTTGTCATTAAAAATTTCTTGGAGAGCACTCATATCTGCTTGGAAGTGTCTTGGTTCAAAGACTCTCACATAACGCTACTGTGAGAAAGTAGGACCCTAGGTTTCCTGCCCAGGAAAAACACTTCCCTTAGATTACAAACGCTGAAAAGAGTGGCAATACTAAAAACAAGTACGAATTTGCCCTCTTTTTTTGATAGTGAAACATCGTACATGGGTTAAGGAATCCTTTTTTTTTTTGTCTTTTTAGGCCCTCACCTGCGCCCTATGGAGGTTCCCAGGCTAGGGATTGAATCAGAGCTGTAGCCGCTGGCCTACACCACAGCCACAGCAATGAGGGATATGAGCGGCATCTGTGACCTACCCCACAGTTCACAGTAAGGACAGATCCTTAACCCACTGAGCGAGGCTAGGGATGGAACCTGCGTCCTCATGGATACTAGTCAGATTCATCTCCGCTGAGCCACGATGGAAGCTCCTCAAGGAATCTTGTGATTTGCATGCATTTCTTCCTCCAGTTTCTTTTATTATCCGGTTAAAGGGTTACCTGGAGGCTAAAACTGCAAACCTTGCAGCACGCATGCATCTTTTTCACAGAACACAATGCATGCCCAATGGATTTGATAATTGATTAATTAGAGAGCCCAGGCTGCTGCTTCAGCTTCCTCCAAAACACTAAATTAAGCCCAAGTAAGGGCTCTGTCACCCATGCAGACGAAATTCCTTCATGTAGCTAGCTCAGGGAAGCTTGCCCAAGGGTCCCCAGGTGCCTGAAAGAGACATTTATATTTAGAAAGAAAAATCAGATCCATGTAGAAAGAAGAGGTGGGGTGGGATGTATGCGTGTGTGACCTCTCAGAACACCAGAGATGTGAGGCACTGAACACAGCCAGAGGGTACTATGACTATCCACCCTGTCTGGAAGTCTCTCTCTGATTCTTTTTTTTTTTGCTTTTTGTTTTCTTAGGGCCACACCCATGGCATATGGAAGTTCTCAGGCTAGGGGTTGAATTGGAGCTGCAGCTGCAGGCCACAGCCACAGTCCCAGCCACAGCAACTCAGGATTTGAGCCACATCTGTGACCTTCACCACAGCTCACGGCAATGCCAGATCCCCAACCCACTAAGCAAGGCCAAGGATTGAACCCACATCCTCATGGATCCTAGTCGGGTTTGTTAAGCACTGAGCCATGAAGGGAACTCCCTGCTCTCTGATTCTTAAATTGCTCAAACAGATCCATGGAATACAGGGACAAAGACCTTTATCTAGAGTCCCTAGATCTTTCTATATATCTCTATTAGCTATTCTGAAAAGAATCAATGTCCAGAATTCCATTAGTTACTATTCCAAGCCTCACAGCTTGATATGTGCCTATGTCAAGGGAAATTCCAGGTGTAAAACATCTGACTCTTTCGGTGGTTTCGCTTCACTTAGATGACATATACTGAAAAGAAGAGTGACCGTACTAGAAACAAGGGAGAATTCACTGAAATATATTTGTTCTGATGGAGAAATACTGCATGTGGGTTCAAGGACTCTAGCGGTTCGCGTGCATGTGTGCTGGAGCACAAATGTGATTAACTGTGACCCTCCAAGATGATCTGAGAACTTTAAAAGTAACAGAGGCAATGCTAGGCTTTCTTGACCTAGAATCTTAGATGTCCTTTATCAATGAGGGCAGAAAGAACTAGGCTGGTCATAGTTAGATAACCTGAGTGAGGGTTACAACATGACTGCTCACCCTGTCATTTTCAGTCTGACAAAATTAGCCCAGAGGGCTTTAAAAATGTCAAAATGGTCCCAGGTTGTGGACCCAGGAAATGAGGGTGAGGAGAAGCTTTCCATTCTGAAGCCCATCATCAACTTTAATTCTCAAGGTCTTACAAATAACTTGGGGGATGGGGGAATGGAGAGAGGAAGGGAGAAGATGTTGAATCAACATAAATCAAACACAGACACAGTAAGACAAACTTCCTGGTCCCCTGTGGATGGGTTACTGACAATCAAAGGTGCTGAAAAGCAATAAGGGCTCAGAGAATGGCCCTAGAAATGGCTGCAATAGAGGCTTGAGAAATGCCATCCCCCCTTTCTCTGTTAACTGTTTACATCTCAATCCTTTCTTCCTATTCTTACTGAAAAAGCATAAGGATATCAAATTCCATGACTCTATACAAATCTCAGTTTCAACCAAGCAGAGCTTGGATTGGTGACCATCTGTTATTGATGACACATGTCCATGACACAATTTCTAATTTGAAATGTGCATAGTGAAGCTGCTGGCACAAGTGACTCTGTTTTTTTTTTTTTTTTTTGTCTTTTTGCCTTTTATCTAGAGCGACACCCGCAGCATATGGAGGTTCCCAGGCTAGGGGTCTAACAGGAGCTGTAGCCGCCGGCCTTCGCCACAGCCACAGCAACGCGGGATCCCAGCCGCGTCTGCAACCTACACCACAGCTCACGGCAACACCGGATCCTTAACCCACTGAGCAAGGCCAGGGATCGAACCCGCAACCTCATTGTTCTTAGTTGGATTCGTTAACCACTGAGCCACAAAGGGAACTCCCACAAGTGACTCTTGGAATTGGTGAGAAATAGAGCGGATGGCCCAGCAGGTGTGACAGCTTTACTGTCCCCTCAGGTTTCCTATAGAGATTAGGAGGGAGATGCTGGGCTGTGTTTAAGGCTGGGGAACGATGAAGGTCTTGGGTTATTACAATCCTGAGAAAGACCAGGGGTTGTTCTTGATCATATTTCAATTTTACTGATGCAGCTATGTTAAGAGTGCAAAACTTGCTTCTTGTCCCCATTCTTCTTGCTGAACTGCTAGCATTTCAAAACATTTTTGGGCATGTAGAAGCCATTGAATGGTTTTGAAGCCATATTAAGAACTGATCTGCTTCAAAAATCTCCATTGTAGAGGGAGACTCAGGGAGTTACCGTTGTGGCTCAGTGGTTAACGAATCCGACTAGGAACCATGAGGTTGTGGGTTTGATCCCTGGCCTCGCTCAGTGGGTTAAGGATCCGGCGTTGCCATGAGCTGTGGTGTAGGTCGCAAACACAGCTTGGATCCCGTGTTGCTGTGGCTGTGGCATAGGTCGGAGGCTACGGCTCCGATTAGACCCCTAGCCTGGGAACCTCCATATGCCACAGGTGCGGCCCTAGAAAAGGAGAAAAGACAAAAGAGAAAAAAAAATGAAAAGAAGAAGAAGGAGACCCAGGAGGTGGGTTGGAAATATTTAGTACTGTTTGCACTTAAGTTACTTAATTTCCTGTGATTACTTTTTCTTCCTGATTAGGGCAGTGGTTCACAACTGAGGGGCAACTGTGTCCCCCTCATCCCCAGGGACTTGGTAATGTCTGAAGACATTTTTAGTAGGCACAACCACAGGGAGATACTAGTGACATTTATTGGAGAGAAGCCAGGGATGCTAATAAAAATCCTATAGTAGGGAGCTCCCGTGTGGTCAAGCAGATTAAGGACCCAACTATTATCGATGAGGATGTGGGTTTGATCCCTGGCCCGCTCAGTGGGTTAAGGATCAAGCACTGCCATGAGCTTTGGCCTAAGTAGCAGATGCGGCTCATATCTGGCACTGCTGTAGCTGTGGTGTAGACCGGCAGCTGTAGCTCTAATTCGATCCCTAGCCTGGGAACTTCCCTATGTCACAAGTGAGGCGCTAAGACAAATAAACAAAAAACAAAACAAAAAAAACCCTACTGTACACAGGAAATCTCCCACAACAGACTACTTAACCAGCCTCAAATATCAGTGGTGCTGAGTTTGAGGAACCCTGAATTAGGGAGACCAATAACTCTCACTTTCCCATAGACGAGAATTAGCAAAATGACCAGAAGTGTTGTGTCTCCTTCGTTAAGGATGCTTTCCTAGCACCTTTTAAACCTGAGATATTAAACCACTCAGGATGTGTTAACTATTCAACAAAGGACACATATTTTACCAGGTTTGGAGCAGCACATGGGAGAAAAGAAACAATTCCTTGTAGCTAAAGACAGGGGAGAAAAGTCATTTGTAGTTATGCAAAGATGTATTTTCTGTGAGCTTAGTGCATCATTAAAATGTCTTATAGGTGCTTAATGCCTCAGTAAAATTAAATTTGTACCTGCCAAAAACCAGTACTTTCCAGTAATCTGCAGAGTATGTACTAATTAAACTGAGCAAAGGCTTTGATATTAGCCAGGAACCCAGCAAGGAAAGCAAGCTGCTGGTATACATCATCTCTCGATTGATTTGAATGGTAGACTGAACTGACTAGGACTTAGTGGGGTCCAGAGAACACAGTTCTTCATGGAAAATTATTAGCCCATTGTTTGAAGCTTGAGTATAAATCGAGGTGAACAACTATGGTTTGTCTATTTAAAGACCTGGAGTAAGGGAGAAGTAAAATAATGACCAAAAAAAAAGAGCTGCAGTAAAATAAAAATCTGGAGTTCCTGTTGTGGCTCAGAGGGTTAAGAACCCGGCATAATGTCTGTGAGGCTGTGGGTTCAATTCCTGGCCTTGCTCAGTGGGTTATAGAATCCGGCGTTGCCACAAGCTGTGGTGTGGGTTGCATAATTAGATCAGGACATAAAAATGAAAGACCAAGGGTGCATGAATCCTCAATACTGCGTAAATGAGAAACTCTGAGAGCTGGAAAATATTTGGCCTAGGCTTGTGTTTAACCTCATTACTTATAAAATAGGAATTAAGGTAAAAATGAGAGCTGGGCTGGTATACTTGGTAGAGCATGCTTTTCTTTTTTTTTTTTTTTTTGTCTTTTCTAGGGCCACGCCTGCGGCATATGGAGGTTCCCAGGCTAGGGGTCTAATCGGAGCTGTAGCCACTGCCCTACACCACTCATGCTTCTCAATTTATTTAATTTTTTGGAATTTTATGAATTTTACATGCTAGCTTGAATACTTTTCAAAAGAAGAAAATGCACCATGTATGTCAATTTTGAAAGTGAAAAGATTTTACATGACAAAAATAAAAAGGAGTTATTTCCTTCCCTGACTCCTCCTGACTTTTGAGCTTTATCATCTGATATTTATATTGATCGGTAAAAATAATGGGCTTTTCTCGGTATTAACTGGATTTTAGATTTTAGTGATTATCTATTTGTTTCTCATTATTGAAGATGAGGATTTAGTATCATCCGATCCCTCAACAACACATTTCTCAGTCACAAGCCTACCGATATAATAAACAGATCACACATTTGATGAAATTAATATGCAAAGTTTACAGTATTGGAAATATTTAGTACTGTTTGCACTTAAGTTACTTAATTTCCTGTGATTACTTTTTCTTTCTGATACTTTCTTCCCTCTGGAGTTAATAATTCCATTCATTTTTGATGCGGGCAATTTTTCTTCCAAATTCAGTTCTGAAAGAATGGTAAACCTCTCAATACGCACGAGTGAATTAGGTGACGTAGGGGTACAGAACCTGCCTCCCCCTAACGTGGCACTTTTGCAGGAGGATGATTTTAAGCTAAAGGCAATGAAAACCCTGAAGGTTCAAGAGAAACTGTTGTGCTCTCTTAACTACCTAGAAGAATTTAAATTAGGGATTTTTTATTTTTCCCCAGGAAGAGTTACTACCAGAGATAAATTTTATCTAAGTGGCTCATCTATACAGCAGGGCAAACATCTAATTACCAATTATGTGCTCTTCTTTAGCTTGTCCTGTGACTGACCTCCTGTCCTTGAAAGCCCCAGGCCCCTACCCATTCCTTAGCTCAGGATGGCACAAAGACCACATTTTACTCTTCTGTCCTTGAACCTTTCGTGTTATATGGGGTTCTGGGATTCACACAAATTTTATCTTCTCCTGTCTCACATGTAATTCTTAGATCAGCCAGACGAACCCAGAAGGAAAGAGGGAAGTTTTATTCCCCACAGTAACCTAGAGTTCTACTTTCTTCTTTGAGACATTCTTTTTTTTTTAAGGGCTGCAGGTGCAGCATAGGGAAGTTCCCAGGTTAGGAGTCAAACTGGAGCTGCAGCTGCTGGCCTACACCACAGCCACAAGAACACAGGGTCTGAGCAGCATCTGTGACCTACACCACAGGTCACAGCAACACCAGATCCTGAACCCACTGTGCAAAGATAGGGATCAACCCCAAATGCTCATGGATGTTAGTCAGGTTAATTACTGCTGAGTCACAATGGGAATGCCTCTTCTTTGAGACATTCTTTTTGGAATGAATGTGTCTATATCCAGTACCAATCAGGGCTACTTGCCTGGAGGCCTGCTGCACAGACCATTTACTTAGGGTCCTGGGATTTCATTTGCTGCCATTCTCACAATTCCATTTACCTCTCTCTCCTATACTGGCTCCAATATGTGTTTGTAAATGTTTCATTTCCCCTTACACTTGAAATTTGCTTGCGGTAGACCATCCAAAGTGGGCAGGGTACCTTTATCATGACATCCACAGCATCTTTCCTGAATCTGACCCACAGGAGACTTAACAAATGTTAGTCAGAGAAATGAAATAGACTGAAGTAGGTAGAACTCATAGAATCTCAATTGTTTTCGTCTTGTCTCAACTAAAACACATTTCAGTATTAACTAAGCGTGTTCACTTCAGTCCTCAGCACCTCCTCATGACACTGTGACTGAGACTAGTCTCAAGATACATTAAAATTTCACCCTTTCCATATTAGAGGACAAACAGCAAACTACAAAAAATAAAAAAATGATACATCGGATAGAGTTCGTTCTTGAGGTTGTCTGCCATTCATTTAGTCAAAAAGAACATCTATTATGAGCTGGATCCCATTTGCAGGCATTGAGTCCTTATTCAGGGAATTCTTTCTGTACCTAAACTGGTTTTCCCATGTGTACACTAACCAATGTTAGCTGATTCTCATTATCTTGAAGCCTAGCATTTAAGCTAATTTGCCTTACGGTTTAATTGCTATGGAACAAGTGTTTGCTCTCAAAACAAAAATATGTACAGGAAATGTAGGTGAAATATCTTCTTTCACTACTGTGTGTTAAAAAGCAAAGAACTGCCTTTTCATAAGATGAAAAAAGTGTGAAAAACCTTCAACTGGTACACATGTAGTCCTTGGAATAAAAAAATTTGAAGAAGAAATTCTGTGCAAGGAGGTACCACAGGCTTTCTCACTTTTTCCTTCCCATCCTTGTCAAGACCCAGAGAGCACTGTCTCAGAGACACACTAAAGGGCCAATGCTATGAGTGACAGCTGGCTCCAAATCTGAAACCTAATAGAGCTCTGTGGTCCGCTATGTTGTACATCAGTTGGTTGGTACGTGGAGAAGACAGAGCAGAGTCAGCAGAACTCAGTCAGAAGCTGTTCGTGACTAATAGCAGAGGGTGAGTGTCTCTCAAAAGCATCCTCATTACCAGGCAAGAATGAAGGAGCCCTCTCCTGGGAAACGGAGCACACCATTCACCCCCACTTAGATTTAAACCCATTAAAAATTCCAATTAGTACCAAGAGACACCAGTGCCAACAGAATAGGCTGAAGTCTCCCGTTAAAATGGGATCGCCCTGTGTTTATTTCACCATCAGGGTTTGATATCCTTATACTGTCCAATCCCAGACTCCCCCAGACCAATTAGAGAGGGCTATGAAAATGGGAACCCTAACCCCGCTGGTCACATTCATCTCTAAAATGGGCTCATTATAACCAGCTCCGTCTCAGTGTTACAGATGTACTATAAAGATGAAAGGGTTGCTCCGCAAGTGCTTTGGGGATTTTAGATGAAGCGGAGGCAGAGCTACGTAGAAACTCATCTACTCCATGTACCTGGGAAAGTCGGCCTCCGTATGACATCTAAATAAGACAATGTTTTTGACTGCTGTGACAACCAAACCCAGAGAAGACCCAGAATACATCTGTGATTCAATCATGAAGAAAAGGTGTGATTTTAACAAATAAGACAAAGCAGGCAAACTCCTTCAGAACACAAATCTGTTTAGGGACTTGACATAACAACAATGGGCGCTACAAGTTAGGGACCACATTAGGAAACTAGTGATCGGACCTCTACTTGCAAATGCAACTAAGTCATTCACTGTACATGTGCTTGGTACAGCGATTTGACTTGCTATGTTTCAAATATTTCGTCCTTATCGGTTGAACTGGAGAGGGCCAATTAGAGTTTTCTCCATAGGAAGCCCGAAGAACTGCAGGAACAGACCTCAGGCAGATGTGTATAACTGCTCCCACTAGGGAATCAAGCCTGTGAAAGTGACCTGTGATTTACCTGCAGTCAGAGGAAACACACAGGACTGTAGCTGGGGTTTTTTCAGTGCTACTGGGCTACCTTGCATCTGCTGAACTAGCAGGAGTGCAGCCAGAGTTCTTCAAAATGTTTGGATGGCCAAGATACAGAGACCTCGTGAGAACATGAGGAAAAGGATATCCTTTCTGGGGCCCGATGGGAAGCCCCACACCTGCGGGCACCTTCCTCGGCAGGGGACTTTCTTCATGGGGAATGAGAGAACCAGGGAAGGATTCTGTTGTGTCACCTGCTCTGTGGGGCAGTCTGTGTACAGGTCTTCACCTAAATCACTGGCTATTCAACTTTGCCCACTATTCCCAGGGGAATATTTGTCAATGTCCGGAGTCATTTCTGATTGGCTCAACTGACATGGGAAGGGGGTCTACAGGCATCAAGTGGGTGGAGCCCAGGGAGTCCCTAAACTTCCTACAATTCCCATGACCAACATGATTAAGCCCTATATTTCAATAATGCTGGGGTTCAGGAAACCCAACCTAAATCAAAAGAAGGTATTCTTTGTTTAATTTTAGGTCCCTGACCATCTCCTCTGTACCAATGCTCAGTCACTGAAAACTATGATTTGTAGGTAGAAAGCCTATTGTTAGTCTCTGCTTTTTCCTCCCTTTCTATGAAATCGATTTACACAAACGAGAACACATCAATAGCTCCTGCATAATCCAGGGCAGGCATAATAGATAATCGGGCAGTAGCTCATCAGGACTCTAAAGGATGAGGAAAAATAGAATCACCACGTAGTTTTGCTTACTCTTTTTGGCCCTCCTTCTATACCTCCCCTCAGCCCAAAACAAGATCATCCAAGAATGATCCTCCCTTCTTTCTAAATAGAATTTCCTCTCCCGAGTCTACAACCACAATTTTCCTGGGTTCATTTCCGTGAGGGATGAATTGCTTGTCTCCACCTCAGGGCACTTCAGTGAGTCAGGGAGAGGGAAGGCTGAGAACATAATCTTCTATCGCCTTGATGAGGAAGAAAAGACTACGCACATAACTCTTTTCCCCTCTCCTTTCCACAGGATTTTTTTGATCTCGCATTTCTACATACATAACAACCTTATGGTATATGTGTCTTTTATTGTCAGAGAGCTCAAATCCTTTTGTGAAAGGAGGCAGGGCATAAATTACAAATAAATAAATGCCACGCAGAAGAAGCCTTTACTACATGCATCATGTGCTATTTATAGCAGGTTTCACACAGCCTTCATCAATGAACTGCCACCAGTCAGTGTTGTTAAAATGATTTCTTACAACCAAGGAGCATTATCATGTTTTCCAAGCAGGCGAGGTGATGAGTTATTGTAACTTCTGCTCAACTTCTTATTAAGAGCTGAACTGCCTCTGACCTACAGCTGGTTTCCTTGGTAGGGGAGCAGACCTTGGCTGAGTGACAGGAAAAGTGGAAGATAGACACTTAATGGGTTAGGATAAAATGTGCATCCCTTTCAAATCAAAATCTTTTGTTGTGTATGGATGTGTTGAGTGGTAGCAACTGAGGTACCACCCTAGAGCTGCATCACTGGAACCCAAAGAACACATCTATGTGCGAATACTCAAAATGCAACACCCTGGGACTGAACCAGGGAAGAGAGAGACAGAAGGTAGAAAGAGAAAAAGTGGGGATATTTTCTCTACAATGGGAGGTAGATTATGGTGCCAAAGGTTAGCAGGAAAAAAATTAAAACCCTCACGGACTCTTCTTAGAAGTCTGTATCTGTTTTGTGTAATTTTATAGAAAAATCCAGAGAGGGTGGGGGGAAAAAAACTAAGAATTTTTCCTTTTGTTACCTTAGAATTGCACTAAAAGCACTTCAGAATCACTATGTGCTGTCATGTCATCTGTTTTTTCCCCTGCATCAGTATGTGTAACCTTGCAAAACTAAATAACTTGTCTTGCTGTAAGCCGGAACTCAGCAGACTTCTTCTAATGCTCTTAATTCTCTCAAATAGATCCACTGAGGTCACCTGAGGCCCAGGAAATGAACTCACACAGCTCTGCCAGGAGCTGGCTGTCTGTACCAGAGGAGCCGGGGGGTGGAAATCTTTCTCGTTTTAGTGTTCCCATCAGTGGGGATATGTTTTGCAGCATCTCTGTTCTGTAACCTTTGCTACTCCTTTGTGTGCTGCCTCGTTTACTTTACAGTTTAACACTGAAGTAAAAATATGCAAGACTCGTGGTTCTCCGGGAAAACTAATACCATGTTCACTGGCCTTGACAAAATGGAAATTCTCTGTGATTCTGGAAGAATGCTTCGGAGTGCAACACAAACAAAATGGCTATTCTTTGTTGGTTTGTCTTTTGTTTTGATCTCACTTCGGAGTTTATAAACCATTTGCCAAACAATCCTGATTTAAAATTTTAAAAACCACATAGGGAGATGGACGTTACTTGGACTGAGATTCAGAAACCTTAAGATCACATCAGTGGTAAAATTAAAACGAAATGCCAGGCTTTGTTTCGCTTGTGCTTCTCTACCTTCCACTGGATTTTTGGTTTGGACCCGCCACCTGCCTTTGCTCTGGCTTCTTGTCAAGATGCTTCCTTCACAAGACCGTTCATGTTGACTCTGGCCTGAGGGTCAGCTACTCTGCCGCATGTTTAACTCGGGTCCTGTGACACCACATCGTTGTTTGACCTCATAGCTTTGGGCCTCCATGAGCCTGGAAACTTGGACCAGACTCCAGAAACCACAGATTTAGCCATTCCATCCAGATATTTTATTTTATGATTTTTTATTCCTTTTAAGGCCGCACCTGTGGCATATGGAAGTTCCCAGTCTAAGGGTTGAATTGGAGCTGAAGCTGAGGCCTACACCACAGCCACAGCCACACCGGATCCAAGCCCCATCAGAGACCTGTACCACAGCTTGTGGCAACACCAGATCCTTAACCCACTGAGAAAGGCCAAGGATTGAACCCACATCCTCATGGACACTGTGTTGGGTTCTAACCTGCTGAGCCACAACAGGAACTCCCTAAAGAGATATTTTAAAGGCTGAACCTGGAGTCAAAACAGAAAATGATTCTTCATCTCAGAGAACAAAAAGAGGATAAAATAAATTGCTCAGTAATGGAATAGAAGGGGTATGTGCACCTAAAATTATTAGCTATAGTTTAGAAAAAGTCTTTGTAAATCAGACAAAGATGGGACACAGGGGACTACCTACAAGGGACTATTTAGATTTTGAATCTGGCAGCAAGTTAACGAGCATGTAAAGACAACTACTGATTTACTTAATGCTGTGGAGTTGTAATCCCACTAAGTCATATCCCCAGGGGAGCTGAGAATGTTGACGAATATTGCAGGCAGTATGGCTACAGGCTCTACCGTCAATGGTGCTCTTGGAAGCAGGCAGGGAGACCTACAGAGGGGATTCCAAGAACACTGAGAATAACTGGGACCCAGACTATAGGAAGTGTGAGTTGGTATCTGAGAAACAACTTCTCTTCCGTACGGAAGGAGATTATTAAAGCTAGAGTCCATTGGTGCAGCCACTGTGCAAAACAATATGGAGGCCTCTCAAAAAACTAAAAATAGGACTACCATATGACCTAGCAATTCTGCCCTTGGGTATAAAAATCTGAAAAAAAAACTAAAAACACTAATTTGAAAAGAGATATGCAGACCAATGTTCACAACAGTACTATTTACATTTGCCAAGATATGGAAGAGACCTAAGACTCCATCAAGAGATGAATAGATTAGGAAGATATGGTATAAACAGACCATGGAATATTATTCAGTGATGAAAAAGAATGAACTTTTTGCCATTTGCAGCAACATGGATGGACCTGGAGGACATTAGGCTAAGTGAAAATAAGTTAGAGAAAGACAAATACTGTGTGCCATCACTTATATATGGAATCTGAAAAATACAACAGATTAGTGAATATAACAAAAAACAAGCAGACTCACAGATATGGAGAGCAAACTAGTGGTTACCAGTGGCAGTGGGGGCGATGGGGGTACGACGACCCTACAGGGACGAGGGAGTGGAAGGTACAAGCTGTCAGGTGTCAGACAGGCTCAAGGATGTATTGAACAACATGGGGAATATAGCCAATATTTTGTAATAACTGTAAAGGGAAGGCAACCTTTAAAATTATACCAAATTTTTTTTAATTAAAAATAAAAATAAAGCGAGAGTCTCAACAAAGGAAGTGAGAATCCATTGACAGACAGTTTGTAGAGATGTGGGATTCAAGGGTACTTTGGGACTAGGAAAGAGGCGCCAAAGGAACCACAGTCAGTAGCTGAGAGCTAGGAAGGTTACTGGAGCAGCTGGGGCACAGGAGTCACCCTAGACCTTTCTGAGCCCTTCTGACCTGAAGGTGGTCACAGCTGGGAAGAGCAAAATGTCCATATGAGTCTGAGGACACCAGCTTAAAGACAAGATATGACCTTGGATGGACCTCGTGCGCTATCCTAAAGTGAAAGGAGCAAGCCCTGCTTCAGAGATGTTGTCCCCTCCTGCCTCCGAATGTTGCAGCCACAGCAGCACAGGGCTGAGGCTGGAAAGTTCTTCTATGTCCTCATGTGAGAGGTGACCTGGACCAGAGGACAGTCACATGGATTTAAGGTCAAATGAAACTCAGGGAGTTCCTGCTGTGGCTCAGTGGGTTAAGGACCGGATGTTGTCTCTGTGAGGATGTGCGTTCAATCCCTAGTCTTGCTCAGTGGGTTAAGGATCTGGCATTGCTGTAGGCGGCTGTATAGGTTGCCGACGCAGCTCGGATCTCACACTGCTGTGGCTGTGGCATAGACCGCAGCTGCAGCTCCAGTTTGACCCCTAGCCTGAGAACTTCCATATGCCACAGGTGTGGCCCAAAAAAAAAAAAAAAGTTAAAAAAATGACACTCAGGCCTCAGGGATTGAAGGCCCCCTTCCACAGCCTTCATAACCCCTGTGGTCACAAAGAAGATATTTCTATGTCATTCCACATGTCAGGCAAAATAAAAGTACCTAATCTTTCAGCTCCATGCTTGGGAGGAAACCGGTGCTGTGCTAAAGAGATTCATTTCACAGGCAGGGTAGGACTTCCTCACTCACATCTTGACAAAAAAAGCATGAGTGAAAAAGAGACTGTATTTCGCGCCAACAAGGGAGAAACACAAAACTTTTTTGCCCACTATGGATGCAGAACCGTGACGCATCTGCCACTGGGTTCCTCTCACATATGCAGGTATCACAGTCAGCAGTCTGGTTACAGCTGGTTGATGGTCCTATTTATTTATTCATTTATTTTGGTCTTTTTAGGGCCACCTCCACAGCATATGGAAGTCCCCTGGCTAAAGCTGAATCGGAGCTGCAGCCTCCAGCCTACGCCACAGCCACAGCAATGCCAGATCCGAGCTGCGTCTGGGACCTACACCACAGCTCACGGCTACACCAGATCCTTAACCCACTGAGCAAGGCTAAGAATTGCATCCTCATGGATACTAGTCAGGTTTGTTACCACTCAGCCACAACGGGAACTCTGAGTCTCGAGACGCCGATTCCTGTGCTTGAGTCTGAGGAGAGTCTGGCAAGGCTTTGATGATGAGCCTGATGGAGGGTGGGCTACGCCAGACACATGTGGAGTACGAATGCCTCTACGGACCCTAGCTGTGGATGCATCTTGTCCTTAGAGTACTGAGTAAACGATGCAGGGGGACTGTTTCTCTGGCTGATATAAAATCATATTAGGAAGTTCCTGCTGTGGCTCAGCAGTAACGAACCCGATTAGTATGCATGAGGATGCGGGTTTGAGCCCTGGCCTTGCTCAGTAGGCTAAGGATCTGGCTTTGCCGTGAGCTGTGGTGTAGGTTACAGGCGCAGCTCAGATCCTGCATTATTGTGGCTGTGGTGTAGACCAACAGCTATAGCTCTGATTTGAACCCTAGCTTGGGAACTTCCATATGCTGCAGGCATGGCCCTAAAAAGCAAAGAAAAATTAAAAATCATACTAAGTAGGAGAAGAGTTAGTCATGCTAAATCACGTTCCAAAGAAAGTAGAAGAGTGATGGGGTGTGATCCTGAAGTTCTATCACAGCTATAAATAATCCCTACATGTCTTAATACAAGGTCAGGCCTAAGGGTGATCGTCGTCTATATCCTCATATTACAGGTGAAGGAACTGAGTCCCAGGGAGGGCCAACTACACTGATTAAGGGCTCTGAGCAGAATCAGAGCAAGTTCTTCTTTACCTGCCCCCGTTCAGACAACTTGCTGTGGAACGGAACATCTTGGGCACTTTTCTGCTTCAGTGAACTCTAATTCCCCTAGTCTGTACATGTGCTGTGGTGGCAAAGACGAATGAGGCTGAACACCTAATGATGTGAGGGAACAGGGTCCACGACTTTCCTGCTGTGGACGGGGTAGCCAGCCAGCAGTGCACAGCGTCAGGGAATAGAGAGCTCGCCTGGGAGTCAGAAGAGTGGTGTTGAGCGGCTGCCATGACAATGTTGGCTGTGTGACTTTGAGTCAATCATCGGGCCTCTCTGGATCTCACTGCACCTTCCATAAAACGAGGGGGTCAGGGCGAAGGACGTTCTAGGCTCCTCCCTCCCGGCTCAAATAGTCTGCATTTTCACAAAGTGGAGATCACAGACCCATCATCCAGAGAAACTGCTTTCCTTCACAAAGGATGATCGCTGAGCCCAGAGATAGCCAGCCAGGTGCTGTCTGGAATCCTTAAGTCCTCAAATTATGCCCTTGGGAAAAGCCTGGTTTAAATGCGGGATGAAGTCTGCAACCTTCTGGCAGATTTTTTTTTCCTCTTTTTATAAACTATTCTGGCTCTCAATTAATCAGAACATCTTTGGTAGCACTTTAAACCAGTTAATTGAATTAGATGAGGAAGATTTAACTAACCTCTCCCCTCTCCCGCTCCCCCACCCCGGCCTTCTCTCTAGGAAGATGAACGAGAGAAATCAGATCAGATGACGCAGTCCTAAAATTCTAGAAATTATAGAAAGAGTTTGCAAGGTGGTCCCTAGAGAAAGCCAGACCATTCTCAAAACACTAACTGCGATGCTATTCCTGGCTCGATGATGAAACCTAGAGGGCCCTGTGGGACTCCTGGGCCCACAAGATTTTCTGTGTCACCCATTTCTTGTTTTGGGGAAATGGGCTTCAGCCTCCATGACCTTCCCTGATTCCAAAAAGTAGGTTCAGATGGTTGCTAATCAGGGAAGCGAGGAGATGCAGAGACAGGAGAGAACAGTCAAGAGACAATAGTGCAGCCTTAGGGCAGGCTCCTGGCTCCTCAAGGCGTATAGATAATAATATCTTTAAGTTCTTCCACAGAACTGAAACCCCCAAGGAATGGAAGAAGCTAATGAAGCAGTTTTCATTCTAAAAGAGGGATCGTCAGAACCAGTCCTGGGACCTCGTGAACACCAGCTTTGGAAAACAATGCAAATTCTCTTATCTACCCATATCCTTATCAATGGCCCTATTTTTCACTCCCAAAATATAAAACAACCTTCCAGTCTCTCCGAAGGGTATACACAGAACAAAGGGTATAGTAATAAAGTTATCTTTTTCTCCTTCACCTAAAACTCTGTATTTCTATCCTGCACCTGAGTAACAAGGACACAGAAACAAAGAAAGACACTGCTGCTTCTTGGTGCTAAAAAGACTTAGCTTTGTCTTTTCCTCTGCTCCTGGCATAACCGTTCTGGATGACTCAGCCAGTTTCAGAGGAATAGTAAACTATCCATAAGTTAGCCTTATTTTCTGAGAGCAGGACTGCTCAGAATTCAAATAAGGACCTTCCCCTCGCCCCCTCATTTTTAGGGCTGCACCTGCAGCATACAGAGGTTCCCAGAGCTGCAGCTGCCAGCTTACACCACATTCACAGCCATATGAGATCCAAGCCACATCTGCAAACTGTGCTGCAGCTTGAGGCAACGTTAGATCCTTAAGCCACTGAGTGAGGCCAGGGATCAAACACGCATCCTTACAAGAGACATCGGGTCCTTAACCCACTGATCCACAACAGGAACTCTCAAATGAGGGCTTATAAATCCCTCATCATATACTCATCATACAAAGTAACTGCAAGCAGGGGGAAAAAGGTACAGATCAATAAACACACAAGTGTTTACAGATGCTCCAAGCTGCTAAAATAGTCTTTACCACTAATTCCAGTACCTTCATAACCTTTCCTGCAAGTAAAGTATAAAACATCCATAGTTTAACTGTGTCAGGGAAGCAAATTACTATATTTATTTTGTTGGATTAATCAACTTTAGTCCAGAAATAAAAAGACAAAATTCAAGCCTTTTCTACAATAAGTATCTATTACATGTTTATTATTTTCAAGATATAAGCTTAAGAGAGAGGTTGCCAGGTAAAAAAGAACTCAAATGATTCAATAAAAAAGAGAAATCAAAAGAGGTGGGAAGACAAAAGAGAAACTTATGGTTACCCCAAATTACAAAGCAATTCTGGGTCTAGGCATCGTACAGATGACCTCGTTTATAATGATCTCAACACTCTTATGACTGGGAGGGGAACTTAAGATTGTGATAAATAGACAACACAAAACAAAAGTCACAGCTGTGTGCTAAAATTTGTCTGCACTTTCGCAAAACTAAAGTATACCCTTTGTTCTGTGTTCACTGCAGAACTATTCACAATAGCTGAAACATGGAAACAACTTAAATGTCCATCCACAGATAAATGGATTAGAAAGATGTGTGACGTATACACAATGGAATATTGCTCAGCCATAAAAAAGAACAAAATAATGCCATCTGCAGCAACATGGATGCAACTAGAGATTCTCATACTAAGTGAAGTCATAAAGAGAAAGACAAACACCTTATGATACCACTTATGGGTGGAATCTCAAATATGGCACAAATAAAGCTACCTACAAAACAGAAACAGACTCACAGAGAACAGCCTTGTGGTTGCCAAGTGGGAGCGAGGGAGTAAGTGGGATGGACAGGGAGTCTGGGGTTGTTGATGTAAACTATCACTTTTTTTTTCCTTTTTAGGGCTCTACCCACAGCACATGGAGGTTCCCAGGCTAGGGGTCGAATCAGAGCTACAGCTGCCGGCCTTCACCACAGCCACAGCAACACAGGATCCGAGCCTTGTCTGTGACTTATACCACAGCTCTCGGCAACGCCAGATCCTTGACCCACTGAGCGAGGCCAGGGATTGAACCCGCATTGCATGGATACTAGTCAGATTTGTTTCTGTTGTGCCACAACAAGAACTCCCATCTATCACATTTAGAATGGATGAATAATAAGGTTATACTGCACAGCACAGGGAACTGTGTCCAGTCTCCTGGGACAGACCATGATGGAAGATAATATAAAAAACGGAATGTAGGAGTTCTTGTCGTAGCTCAGTGGTTAAAGAACTTGGCTAGTATCCATGAGGACCTAGGTTCGATCCCTGGCCTCGCTCAGTGGGTTAAGAATCTGGCACTGCTGTGAGCTGTGCTGTAGGTCGCAGATGCGGCTCAGATCTGGCATTACTGTGGTTGTGGCGTAGGCCAGCAGCTACAGCTCCAATTCGACCCCTAGCCTGGGAATCTCTATATGCCACAGATGGGGCCCTAAAAAGATAAATAAATAAGTAGATAAAGGAATATATATAAATATATATGATAAAGGAATATATATAAATATGAATGACTGGGTCACTTAGCTGTATAGCAGAAATTGGCACAACATTGTAAATCAATTATACTTTAGTAAAAAATAAAAAAGCACTTTACAACTTTTAATTCAAAAAATTAAAGCATAGCTCTTACTAATTATGCAAAGACTGAGTGCTTTAAAAAGTGCCCATGTTTAAGTAGCTTTCCATTCTTTTTTTTTTTTTTTTAAGAACCACACCTTCAGCATATGCAGGTTTCCAGGCTAGGGGTCAAACTGGAGCTGCAGCTGCTGGACTACAAAACAGCCACAGCAACACCGGATACAAGCCGCATCTTTGACCCACACCACGGCTCTTGGCAACGCCGGATCCTTAACTCACTGAGCAAGGCCTGAGATCAAACTCGCGTCCTCATAGATACTAGTCCAGTTTGTTATCGTTGAGCCACAATGGGAAATCTGCTTTCCACTCTTTTATTTAAAACAACAGAAACATTGCTATCACCATTTAGGGCGAAAAATAGGTTGGCTATTGAATCAGTGCTGGGAGTTTGGGAGGAAAATGGCAAATAAAAGGCAAGAGGACAGGAGCTCTGGATGTAAATGGTACCCCAGGGCCTACTCCCCATCTATGAACCAAAGAAACTCACAATACCTGCACCAGTGACTGGCATTTGATTGTGTTTTCATCCTGATGCTGATTTCCTCATCTGTATAAATAAGGTGTTGGACAAGTCTAGGTAATTATGATGATTCTATCCAGATTAAACAACTGCTCATTCTATGATATATACAGATATTTTCCCGTTGGCAACCGGTGGGAAATCTCTAATTATTTCAACATCAAGAGTGAGTATCCCACAGCCATGCAGAGCAGACTTGTTGCTGAGGGGGAAAGGGAGGGAGTGGGATGGACTGGGAATTTGGGGTTAGTGGATAAGCAACGAGGTCCTACTGTAAAGCACAGGGAACTATATTCAGTCTCCTGGGATACACCAAGATGGAATATAATATAAGAAAAAGAATGTGTGTGTGTGTGTGTGTGTGTGACTGAGTCACTTTGCTGTACAGCAGAAATTGGTACGATATTGTAAATCAACTGTACTTCAATTAAAAAAAGTTAAAGAGTCAAAGTTCAATACAAGGGAAAGGGAAAAAGAGTAGAAAGAGCACACATTTCTCTGATTATAAAATATATGTGCACACTTTTCAGACTGATATCTTTGAAATATGTTTGCGCTTTACAGCTGATAATATCTTAAAATTAAAAAGTGGGCTTTTTTATGGAGTTCCCAGATGGCTCGGTAGGTTATGGATATGGCATTGTCACTGCAGTGGTTTGGGTTACCGCTGTTGGCGTGGGTTTGGTCTCTGGCCTAGGAACCTCCACATGTCATGGGCACAGCAAAAAAAAAAAAAGTGGTCTTTTCTAGTGGTATATAAAGTAATATCAGGTTACACCTGATAGCATCTTAAAGTCTATGAAACGTAGTATTGTCTGTCACATATACACCAAATTCACACATTTCTTCTGACAACAACAAAGTGCAGTAAATACAGAAAGAGTCAAAAGAGCCTTTAAAAAAAGTAATAAAGTGCTATCAACTGGAGAATGAATGGCATTTGAAATTTTCTGCAATGATGACTATTTGAAAATCTTGGATCATTTTCCACAGAAACAAAAGGGCTAGATTTTGCTATGTAAAGATGAAAGACCCACATTCTATAAATTATTCGCCAGGGAAGAAGACTGGTGCCTGCTATGAAGGCAATGGTGACAAATTAATATAATAAAGGTGCCCTGAGTGCGCTAAGAACCCCCACCTCCTTCTCAAGCTCCTGTCATCACAAGATGATTAATCCAAAAAATCAGGGCAGAAATTACTAGATTAATTAAGCAGGTGATTATGTTGAATGTTATTGTTTGGAACTCGTAACACTATCTTAAAGGTTCCTCACTCGGTTTGACTCTAGAGGGTGTGCACAAAACTGATATGAAAAACTGGGGAAGAGGTTGATAAGATGGAATCTATGAAAGACTTTTTTCACTTGTTTATGGGTTTTTTTTTCTTCCTTTTTATGGCTGAACCTGCAGCATACGGAAGTTCTCAGGCCAGGGTTCCAGCAGGAGTTGCTTGAGACAACGCTGGATCCTTAACCCGCTGAGCGAGGCCAGGGATTGAACTGTGTTATGTTGGGTTATTAACCCACTGAGCCAAAACAGGACTCCTTATTTTTGTTTTATTTTTAAAAATTCCTGATTACATCTTGTTCACACCTGTGTTTAATTTAGAAAGATGTATGAAGTTGTTGGGGGGGGGGTTGTTTTGTTTTAAATGGCTGCACCCAAGGCATACAGAAGTTCCTGGGCCAGGCACTGAATCCGAGCTGCAGCTGCGACCTACGCCACAGCTGTGGTAACACTGGATCCTTTTACCCACCAGGGTGGGGCTGGGGATCAAACCTGTGCCCTTGTAGTGACCAAAGCTGCAGGTGGATCCTTAATTTACTGCTCCACAGCAGCAACTCCTAAAATTGTTGGTTTTTTTTCACCATTGTTTAGTAGTAGGTACTGAAGAGCCGCTAGAAGTGGGCCATTGGCTTCCAAGGATAGAGTTAGCATATGGTAGGTTAGGAGTATTAAGTGTTCCCCAGGGTGCTCAGAGCCAGTCTAGAGTTTGTTAAGTGAATTCATCTCTGGTACCAACAAGTCAGGTGTCTGGGAGAAAACACAGGCAATTACAAACCGGCAAGGTCATTTTATATAGATTTGGGCTCTCCGTGTATACATAGGCTTGCCTGATAGTATTATCCAAAACATGTTTGAACCTGTACAGGGAAATAATGAAACATCTCTTTTCCTAGAGCACCGAGGACGCCTGGATGATACATACTCCCAGCTGTGCTCTAGGGAGAGAAACAGCAACACAGCAAGTGGAAATTGTACCTTGCCAGCTCTGCTTTAATCATTTTCAAGCACTTGTATCTTTCAGATGGCTTTGAACCCAAATGCGCTGAAGACTACATGTGCCCTGCTGTAAACGTAATACCTTACAGAAACTAATTAATCATTTTCATTCATTTCTAGCCTAGGAGCATGGTTTCCATGGTTTACCAAGCACCATAATCATATATATGCATAGAGCTAATCAGAGAGTTAAATTCCAAGGGGAGACTATATTTGAATCTTTTGAATCTGAAACGATGTCCTATACAAAACACATATGGATCTTTTTATGGGTTCCTAAGATCTTAGGAGGATTATTTTAGCCTTTATAAGATACTCAGAGTACTGTATGGTATTTATACCTTGAGACTTTCTTATACATTGAGATTTAATTATTTCTTTGCATTTAAAAAAATATCTGAGTAGCCCAAGAGAGAAAAACCCGTGTGGTATTTTGCAGACACAGTGGGACACGGGGTCAGCTGCCCTTTCATTGAACATAGTTCCCATGAGTATTAATGAGAAGGCCCGACATACATCAAGAGGAAAAAGAGAGCCTGCGGCTTCTAAACCAAAGCTGAGAAATAGTCCCACTATCTACCGAGGAGCAATTTAATTAAACTCTTATTTATTGCGTCTCTCTCCACTTCCAGACGTCTCAGGGAGCAGCAGCAGCACCCGTGTTTGCTTATTACAAAACCGGTCTTGCTTACTTTTCAACAGATTTTGAGATCAATAATCATCAGGACATAGATTGCACACTCTGACTTGAGAACTGAAGCCAGTACGTCTTCGACGAAAAATGAAACACACTTACTGTATTGGTAACTAATGTTCCCTAAAAGTAAAGCAAATATTGCTATTCCAGGCACACATAAAAACCACGATGTATCAGTAAGTGTGTAAAATGCACACTGCCCGCATTTACTAATCATACGCCATTTGCAATAACGGGAAGAAACAAGGTACAATGACTGCTGTAATTCACCAACCCCCTTTGCTTTCTTCCTCGAGCACCACATTGTTTTATTACAATCCAGCAACCCTGCCACATTACATTTCACTGTAGTAAATACACCAGCCCATCTACAATAGGCAGCAAAGACTCCCAGCCTCGGTGGTACTTGCAACTTGGCATTTTATGTGAATTTCACATTCTGTTGATGTGTTTGCAATGAAATCCAGACTGCCCAGAAGAGAAATTATTTTACATTTCCATTAAAAGCTACAGTAGTAAATAAACCATCAGAGTTTATGTAGATATTCACCAGAACATCGAGGGGAGCCCATTAAAGTGCCAGACCCTGTGTTCAACATTTGATAAAAGAGCACCTATAAGGCACATTTCTAACATTTTTTCCAAGTGATAGAGTTTTAAAGATATTTTACAATACTGTACCAACCTCTGCAGAACACTCAAAAATCAAGGGAAGTTTATGTTTGTCAGTAAAGCAGCTGTAGAGCCTATCACCGTGGAATGCCCTGTCAGGGCTGGGGATGAAATGGTGTTACTGATAAAAGGCTACCAGAGCTTGCTCAAGTTCATGGACTGCTGGGTTAAACACAACACACACACACACACACACACACACACACACACACACACTCACACTCTAAATAAGCATGTGGTAGATTACAATAATTAAGAGCGATAAATAATAATTAACATTCCTGTAATTGAAAAAGGCCCAACGTTAAAGAATAAATTAACAAGGAGGTTTATGTAGGCAAATACATATATGGGTGTGATTTGAAACAGCTGGCTGACTTAGGAGAGGGAAGAACCATAGCAATTAATTTTAGAGAGATACTGTGACCACTTTTGAGATGCCCCAGCTAGGTTTTTCCCTTAAAAAATAGGGATGCAGTTAAATAAAAAAAAAAAAAGAGTAAGGGAACGCCTTTGGATCCCAAAAGGCTGTGTGTTAAGCAGTATGCCTGGTCATTCTTTTTTTTTGCCTTTTGTCATTTTAGGGCCACACCCGTGGCATGTGGAGGTTCCCAGGCTAGCAGTCTAACAGGAGCTGTAGCCGCCGGCCTACACCGCAGCCACAGCAACGTAGGATCCGAGCCGCGTCTGTGACCTACAGCACAGCTCACGGCAATGCCGGATCCTTAACCCACTGAGCAAGGCCAGGTATCAAACCTGCAACCTCATGGTTCCCAGTCGGATTCCTTAACCACTGCGCCACAACGGGAACTCCGTATGCCTGGTCATTCTTACCTCTGCCCTTTCATTTAAATCTTAGGTCTATCCACAGGTGAGAATGAGCATCACTTTTATTTCTGTAAGTGAGAAAATCAGCTTTGAAGGAGGAAGTCATCCAAGATTGCACAGCTAATCCAAGACCAGTCATCCAAGATCACACAGCCATGACTGGCGGAGGCAGGGCTTGAATTCCTAGCTGTTGATCCCAGAGCTCAAGTTTTTTTGTGCATGAATGTGCAAATCAGACAAAAAATCAAAGTCATCATCGGTCAAGCATGCTGTGCATTGGATGAGCGACCAGATCAAAGTTCAAGTCCAATCACGTTTGCTCTTAGAGCCCTAGTATGCCCCACAGGGTCGGGCTCGTTCATGGGCTCTCCTCTGCCTTCCAGTAAATATTAGCACAAACTCTAATGCTTTCCTCACCGCTATAGCTTCTAATGGAAATGCGAGCTGATTTCTCTTTGGCCAGGACCGATTTCAGGGCAAACACATGGACAAAATGGGAAGAGAGGCATTTCTGAAAAGGAGGCTAATGCACAGGAATTGATTAAAGAACTAAAGAGATATTTAATTGTTACTTCTACTATAGAGAGCCCTGAGCACTCTTCTTAAATCTAATCCACCAGTGTTGCACACAGGAAGGTGAGGGGTGCCATATAACCCTCATTCACAAGAAGCATCATCTATAGTCTTATAAAGGAAAAATGAAAATATATGTTAAAAGTATATTCTATATACAAAATATAACTACATTTATTGTATTTATACATAATTATAATAAATGTATTATTATAAACTTTTATCATTAAATAACAAATTATAAAACATTAAATTTTATTATAAAATTTATTATAAAGTGACATTTATTTAAAATGTGTAATACTGAATGAAATAATGCCATTTGCAGCAACATGGATGGATCTAGAGATGATCATACCAAGTGAAGTAAGTCAAAGAAAGACAAATACCATATGCTATCTATCACTCATATGCGCAATCTAAAAAAAGTGACACAGATGAACTTATTTGCAAAACAGAAACAGACTCACAGACACAGAAAACAAACATGTTACTAAAGGAGAAAGCGGGTGGGGGAAAGATAAATAAGGAATTTAGGATTAGCACATACAGGCTACTATATATAAAACAGACAATCAGCACAGTCCTACTATATGGCACCAGGAACTATAGTCAATATCCTACAACAAATAATGGAAAAGAATTTGAAGAATAGGTGCGTGTGTATATATAACTGAACCACTTTGCTGTACACCAAAAACTAACACAACATTGTAAATCAACTAGTCTTCAATTTAAAAAAAAATTAAAAATGTGTAATTCTGAAATTGCGTGCTAATTGTACTGTTAAATGTCCTTTCCTAAATGAAATAATAGTTAAGGAAAATGGCTCTTATGGCTTAATGTCCTTCACTGAAGAAAAAAAAAAATGAGTCAACACTTGGCTGGTCCATCCTCTTATAAAGAGAGGAGGGAATTGACTTCACTGGTCTGTGAAATCCAGAAGTCTGGGAACCATTCACCGCTCTGAAGGAGAAAGGCCAAGCCATGGCACCAGCTGACTTCCATGCAGCTGGAATAAATAAATGGAGAAGCCAAGAGAAGAGGATGCTGAAGAAAGAAAAAGGGAGAAAAACAATTTGGGGAAAAACTCAGGCATAAGGGAATAACGAAGTCATCACGAAAAATAATAAAAATAAAATAAAATGTACGCCTCGGGTGTTCACAGCCCATTCTCTGTTCCTGAGCCCAAAGTAATAGAGATTTTACTCAGCCAAAGAAAATAATAAGGGGAACAAACAAACATAAAAATGACTCAAAGCTTGACACACTGGATATATTGACCAAATGCTTCCCAGTCTGGGTTCATGATTGGTCTGACAGCCGCTGTGCAGAACACAACGCTGGCTATCACAGATGAGACAGTGAGGAGAAATTACCATCCAAGAGGCATAAGAAAGAAGATAAATTTATCCTTTCTGCTGACTCTGCCACTTGGAGCTTGGATCCATTAGTCATATTGATCCCGGATCTCCCACCTTGACTGGTACCAAGCACTTCCAATGCCAAAATCAAGCTGTTCACATTCTTCATTGTTTGACTTTGAAAGTAAATGGATTTGTCACTGAGAACACAAGACTCTCTCAGTCTCCAAATCCCTAAAACTGAGGGAGATCGTGACAGTTTGGAAAGAATGTATTAGCCTGGACCGGAATAGGATGATCTGTTACAGGTCGAGTGAGGTGAGGGATAAAGATGGACCATGTGGTCTAGGAAGAGATAATTATGGATGCAAACCTCATCACTGACCTAGGTCAACAACATATTACAGTGTGAGAATACCACCGAGGAGGAACTAGTTCCCCTAAATGTGCTGATGGTACGCTATGGACAGACACTAAAATAAAACAATGAAGCGTTAATGGTGTTTTTTTTTTAATCTATCTAATATTACTACTACGGACAATAACCATTCACTGTGCTGTGTGCTAGGAACTCAGTGTCTCACTTAAATTAATCTTCACAGCATCCTAGGAGGCACTGCTGGCCCATTTTGCACATGAGGAAGGACCCTGAAGTTCCAGAAAGGTTACAGAATTAGTCCAAGATCAAACAGCTAATAGGAGGCAGAGCTTGGATTGAACTCTACTGTCTGACTTATGATTGCAAGATCCATGCTCTTAAATAATGTGATTCTAGTTAATAAAGCCTCTCTTTGATTTTTTTTTTTTTTTTGCTTTTTAGTTTTTAGGGCCACACCTGTGACATATGGAGGTTCCCAGGCTACGGGTCCAGTTGGTGCTACAGCTGCTGGCTTACGCCAGAGCCACAGCAACGCAGGATATGAGCAATGGCTGTGACCTACACCACAGCTCATGGCAACGCCGGATCCTTAACCCACTGAGGGAGGCCAGGGGTCGAACCTGCAACCTCACGGTTTTTAGTTGGATTCGTTTCTGCTGCGCCACGACAGGAACTCCCTCTCTTCAATTTTTAAGGGGCCCCCAAGAGATTGCTTTTTTCCTAGCCCCTTGCCTTTTAAGTAGAAAACGTAATAGTGTCATGAAACAAAACAAAGAGTTTTAACTTTCCTAATGGAGAGTTGAGACGGGGGTCTGGAATCTAGCTCTTCCAGCTTCAATATGTCACATTTCCTCTACAGTTGGGTCAAGTGAAGCTCTGTGGTTACCCAGAGTGTCCATCTCAGGCTCGCCCTAGTAGAGAATGAGGGACATCCTCCAGGAATATGCTGGGTCCCTGTGAGAGTTCTGATCCAGTTCAGCAGGCTTTCTACCTGGAAGTGACTTCCTCAGCAAGGTGGTAGTGGCCTCATGGGATTTATGCATGGCGTACATTTTTAATCCACCAGTTTAAGGCAGCCTATGGCTATGCAGTCTATGGCTGTGCAGTGGCTTTCGTTTTCATGTAAAGCAATGTGGGCCCTCCAAGAAGTAGGGACAGGGTGTAGACAATGACCACCTCTCTGGGAAAGAGAACTTCTGCCCAACTGACTCACCATGCTGCTCATAATCTATCTAGCTCGTCTTTATTTAATTTTATTTTGGCCATGCCTGCAACATGCAGAAGTTCCCGGGCCAGGGATCGAACCCATGCCACCGCAGTGACCTGAGCTGCTGCAGTGACCATGCTGGATCCTTAACCCACTGGGCAACAAGGGAACTCCTTTCCAGCTCTTCTTATACGAATTCATTGCATCCTTCACTGCCCAGGTCGTGCCCACCCCACACAGTTTAACTCCTTGTTTATCAGCAGAATCTAAAGATCATTTTCGTTGGAGCTTTTTGCCTCCTCTTTTCATTTAAGCATTGCCTCAACACTTGTTTTCTGAGTGCTGATTTCATGCCAGGTATTCTGCTTGGGGCTGAGATCGATACAGCATGGTTTCCACTGCCTGCAGCGTGAGCCCAGGCCAGTGGGCAGGGTTAACAACTATCTGTTGATGCTGGGCTCAATTCGACCAAAAAATTTTGAGCACTTGCTTTATGGCAGCCCCTGTATTAGACACTGTGGCCGGCATCTCAGTGAGGATTCTGAATTAGAACAGATGCACCGTGTCAGGGATTCCCAAGCAGGGGTGACATCTGGCAATGTCTGAAGACATTCTTGGTTGTCATAAAACGGGGTGTGAGGTGCTACCATCGTCTCAAGGGAAGAAATCAAGGATATTATAAACACTGAGCAGGACAGTGCCCCGCTCCTCACAACAAAGGCGGCTCCAGCCCCACAGGTCAGTATTGTTGAGGTTGAGGGACCCCAGCTCTGTCTCATGCTCCGTCGAGTCTGAGTGTGAATTAAGTACTGACTGACCAGTACCAGAGATGGGAGGGGGGTTCATCTTGACAAAGCCTGTCTCCAGTTGCCTCAGGGACACACGGAGGCTATTAGAATCCAGAAAGGCAACAGAAACCAGGAGACTCAGAGATGAAAGCCCCTTAATAAGAGCTTGATTAGGCTCAGGTATAGAGGGAAAGAGCAAAAGTTCAGATTTGGAAGCGGGCAAGTGAAAGGAACAAGGGTCCCAGCATTTTCAATGTCACGAGAGCACCGGGGAGGCTTGAGCGACCCAGCCCACCTGGACGAGGGCATACAGGGTAAAAGCAGATGCAAATATCGCTGAGACAATGGGACAATGTGAGGACAGACTCACTTCCCAGGATGAGCGGCAGAGATGAGCCAAGAGAAATTAAAAGCTCTTTCTAAGGCTGTGGGGCTGAAGAGCCTTTGCGAAGATACCTACCAGAACCTGTTTAAAAATCTCCTATCTCGTGGGAACTATAATGATAACCCTTCACTCTCTGTCTTCTGCCCCGAATCCAGGCTTTGCTGAAATACGCTCACATCTGGGGGCACCTGAAAAGCCAGGGCTTCACCTGCGCTTCTCATGGGCTTAGAGTTACCAGGAGACCAAAGAACCTCAGCACCTTCCCAGGCAAGTGGGGAGCGGGTGTGACAGAGGCGAGGGAAACCTCCCCAGGTTGGGTCGATTCATCTGGGAAGCCCACGCTGAACACAGAGGTGAAGGCCTGGGGCGGACACCTAATGCCGTAAGGATCCTCAACCCCATCTCTTCAGCTGTCACTTTTGCTCTGATCAGAGAAGAGACGGGCGCCCTCGAGGTGAGCTGCGCAACGTGAACGGAGTGAATCCAGGCGGAAGGGCTGGAGCTCTGAGGCTGCTGCATCAAGGCTGGTGAACAGAGACGTCTACACAGTGTACACCCCCCCTCCAGGCAGCGCTAAGCGACCCCACCCTCGCCCCCATCGGGCAGAAACGACAGGAGGGCTCAGACCAGAGAGGCAGGGACAATGGTCCCGGCGCTTAGCCAGGGCACTGCTGAAAGGATACTCTGCTGTGGATATTTTGGTCTGATTCTGGAGACTTTTGGGCAAGTTAGAAGTCACTGGTTTACACATAAATAGCTTTTAAAGAGGCAGTCCAAGGATGACATAGAGACAACCAAATTTACAGCTTCCTTCATCTTCCCTACTGAAATCTAACTAGTGAGTCCTTGAACTAAAGAATACAGGGACACTGGAGTTCCTGCTGTGGCACAAGGGGATCAGAGGCATTTTTGTAGCACCAAAAAGAGGGTTAAATCCCCAGCCTGATACAGTGCGTGAAAGGATCTGGCGTTGCCACAGCTGTAGAGTAAGTGACAACTGTGGTTCAGATCTGATCTCTGGCCCAGGAACTCCATACACTGTGGGGTGGCCAAATAAAAAAGAAAATAAAAATATGGGGACACTGAAAAACACAGACACACAAATGTGGCATCTTGCTTCTCTGAGGCCAGTCTTTCCTTGGCTCCCTATTACTCGTGAGCTAAAAATTAAAGTTTTTCTAAACAAAAAAGAATTACTGTAGAGCATAGGGAACTATATTCAATATCTGGTAGTAAACTATAATGGAAAAGAATTTTAAAAAGAGAATACAGATACATACATATATTTGTACATATATACAGATATATAACCAAATCACTTTGCTGTATACCTGAAGCTAACACAATATTGTAAACAAAGTATGCTTCTATAGAATTAAAAAGATATTTAAAAAAAGAAAAAAAAGTTTCAGATGGACAGCAAGGCTTTCCACGAGTCTCTACTCCACTGATCTCTCCAATGTTTTTCAGGCTCTTGCAAAATGAAACTAAATGCACTTCCTGGCCAATCATGCTGTTTCATACCTGCCTGCTTTTAACCAAGCTGATCCTATGCGCTGAGTGTCCTGTGTAATTTTCCACCATGATGACCTCTTATACATCCTTCAAAACTCAGTTAGGGGGTTCCCACTGTGGCTCAGTGGTTAAGAACCTGACTAGTATCCACAAAGATGCAGGTTCGATCCCTGGCATCGCTCAGTGGGTTAAGGATCCGGGTTGCCGTGAGCAAACACGTCCCAGATCTGACATTGCCGTGGCTGTGGCATAGGCCAGTAGCTGTAGCTCTGATTCAACCCCTAGCCTGGGAACTTCCATATGTTGCAGGTGTGACCCTAAAAAGGAAAAAACAAAACAAAAACAAAACCCTCAATGAGGATGACACTCTGCAAAGTCTTGGTTGACAATTCTGGCCCAACAGAATCACATGCTATTATTTCTATAATTATTATGACAGGCAGCACACTCGGTTTTAGATAGTTATTTGCCTGCTGGTTTCATTTACTGGACACTTGAGTTTGTCAGGAATAGAGACCATGCCTCATTTCTTGTTGAGGCGAAGAACACATCTATTTAAGTGGTAAGAGATTAAATATAAGACCAAGGAAGAGATTGTCCATAAGTTGTCTTTGTACCTGTGGCATGTGGAAGTTCTGGGGCCAGGCGTCAAACCTGCAACACAACAGTGACCACAGCCCTGCACTGTCAACACCGGATCCTTAACCTGCTGCGCCACAAGGGAACTCCCATGAGTTGTCCGCTAATCATGCTCTGATACAAATTAAAAAAAAGCTAACCCAGAATCAATGGGAGGGTCATCTGATATAATGAAGAAGAGCCAACACTCGACTCAGAAACAGCCCTGCTGGAAGCTTTACTTCCTCACTTACAAAGCACGTAGCATACGGTAAATAGTAAGACACTGTAGGGTTGCCTCAAGATTTGGGCCTTGAAATCAAAGACAGCAAATCCCCTTATTCTCAGAGAGGCTTTAGGGAAAGTACTTAAACTAAGCCTCTATTTCCACATCTGCAACATGAAAATGATAAAAGTACCTAACTCTGCGGAGAGAATGAAATACAAGGACATATGCTCAGTGCCTAGCAGAGGGGCCTCGGTATACGGTGACTAACAACAAGGATCACTCATGAGGATCTGAACATCTTGGCAGATCACAAGTTCCGTGAAATCCAGCATTTGCAGGATTCCCTTCTACTCTGAGGTCTTTTCTCCCCATTTGCTTTGCTATCTTTTTTTTTTTCCTTTTAGGGCCTGCCTCACGGCACATGGATGTCCCCAGGCTAGGAGTCAAATCAGAGCTGCAGCTGCCAGCCCACCCACAGCCACAGCCACAGCCACAGCCAGGCAGGATCCAAGCTGCACCTGTGACCTGCATCACAGCTCAAAGCAACACTGGATCCTTAACCCACTGATCCTTAACCCAGGGATCGAACCCACATCCTCCAGGATACTAGTTGGGTTCTTAACCTGCTGAACCACAACAGGAACTCTGCTATCTTTTTTATCTCTCGTGACCATTATGCCTATATAGCACCAATTCATCTTGCTTATTACTTGAATGATTTCATTAAAAATGAGAGTGTGAGTTCCCTGGCTACCAAGGAGATACAAATGTATGATGTTCATCACCACGTAATACTTCTTCCAAACATACACAGATTCTGTAACCAAAGTACTTCAGGCAGTACACAGATGACAGGGACAGAGTAAACTGACCGCCTAGCCTCATACACAGTTGACGCACCAGAGTGTACCAGACTCTTGTCAAACTGAGGTGATTATCAGGCAGATGTGCTCTTCTGTTTCTCCCCAGGGCAAGCCAGAGCTGCCTAAGGTCATCTCTCAATGACGCTGCTTAGCTGGCATGTGGATTGTCAGTGGGACGCTTCCCGCACACAGAAACTAAAGTTGCAACCCGCCCTTGTAACTAGCAAGGGCCAGTGCTGGTGGTCCACCGAGGATGCGGACGCTCACACATGATTAATAAACACATCTAGAATCTGTTGAGAGGACTGACAGCCAGATCAGTAAGGCCATCCTGAATCCACAATGAAAAGAACAGTTCCAATTCAGTTACAGAGCCAAGAGAGCCCCAGTTACATTTAAATCAAAATGCGCTGCAGCAGGGGATGTTCGGCTCTGCCTGTTGGATGCTTTTTCTTGGAAGCTTAACTGATACAGCCAAGTGCATCTGAGTTATGTGCAGATGTGAGCTGAGCCAAGCTAGGGCATGGGGTGCCAACGCGCTTTGCACAAACCAAAGCCCTGGGAGTTTCATTAAGTCACTCTTTCACTAGATGTACTTACTGTGCCGAATTTAATGTGGGAAGATCAGAGCTCCTCAGGATTTTACAGAGTGGAGAAGCCTGAGAGCTGTGCGGGGCAGTCAAAGAGGCCATCTAGGGTTCGTGCAGCAGGCAACAGAGGCTGGATCTGAAGCTAAACTGTAATAAGATCAGCTGGGTGTAGCTCCATAGTACCTGTAGGCAGGTGTTTATTCTGTGGGTCTCTACCCCAGGAAGGAGAAACGGGCGTGCTCTGTGTGACTCGCCACTATGCAAAAACACCACACGGAGTGCTGGTACACCTTTCAGTTGCCCGCAGTTAGGTAAAAGCAAAAGGCACTAGAGAAGATGGCATTTCTTCCCAACCAGGCTAGACAGAGAGCAATTAGGATTGGGGAATCATGGCAAAGGATTACCAGGAGAAGCTGTGATTGTGGTGGTTGGCAGTATCTGTTTGAATAAGCATTGCTTTAAAAAAAAAGAAAACAAAAAAAACCCCACAACTGCCTACATTTGCTAAGTGAGTCAGGATGGCGTGAGGCATGCTTCACAGAAGCCTTCAAATCCATGCTGTCTCAGCAGGATGGGGATGGGGTTCTTGATTCATGTCCGTAGAGCATTACTGCTGAATTACAGAACCGCAGCTCTTTATGGGGAGGCCTCCCAAACTGCTTTTACTTCTGCATAATTCAAGATATAAAGAGTGTTTACGGCAGCTGAACCGTGTATGGCGGCACAGGACAGAGGAGTTGCTCTACACCTTCATTTCGTTCACTCAGAAATCATACATTTCCTTTTCTCATGGGTTTCTCGTTCTGTTTTTTCTCTTGATTGATTGATTGCTGACCCCTGTCATGCTTTCCTCAAAGGCCTTTCATCTTGATCTGTTGGCTTCTTCTCCCATTCTGAGAAACCCCAAGCATGTGGGAAAATTTAATATTTTTAAAGAAGAAAGGGTGTAATTTCCTGCCAGGGGAACAACAACAACAACAAAAATAAAGGAAGGGAGGAGAATCGAGAGAGATTTCCAACAGTGCTTCATCCCATCCAAGTTTGGTTTTTTTTTTTTTTTTCTCCTTGTTTTTTCTTTTTAGGGCTGCACCAGTGGCATACGGAAGTTCCCATGCTAGGGGTCAAATCAGAGCTGTAGCCTCCGGCCTATGCCACAGCCACAGCAACAGCAGATCCAGGTGGCATCTGTGACCTACGCCACAGCTCACAGCAATGACAGATCCTTAACTCACTGAGTGAGGCCACTTCCTCATGCATACTAGTTGAGTTCATTACCACTGAGCCACAGTGCAAATTCCCATCCCATCCAGGCTTATTCAAAGAGGTCACGAGCACGGAACCACTCTGTCAACCCATCTCTGGAATGTGGAAATACAGATTCCCAAGGCCATCAAATAACAGGGCTTAATCATATTTGGGCAACAATAAGGCTCAGCCCCAGGATCATAGACAAGAGTAAAGGAATAGAGGAAAGTAAGATATCACTTATATGTGGAATCTAAAATATGACACAGGAGTTCCTTTGTGGCTCAGCAAAGAACCCAACTAGTATCCATGAGGATGTGGGTTCAATCCCTGGCCTTGCTCAGTGGGTTGCCATGAGCTGTGGTGTAGGTCGTAGACCTGGCTCAGATCTCATGTTGCTGTGACTGTATTGTAGGCCTGTAGCTGCAGCTCCAGCTCCAGTTTGACCCCTAGCCTGGGAACTTCCATATGCCACAGGTGTGGTCCTAAAAAAAAGGGAAAGAAAGAAAGAAGGCAAAAATAAAATAAAATGCGACACAAGCTTATCCACAAAAGAGAAACAGACTCACAGACATAGAAAACAGACTTGTGGTTGCCAAGAGGGAGGGATAAAGTGGTAGTTTGGGGTTAGTAGATACAAACTAGTATATACAGGATGAATAAACAACAAGGTCCTACTGTAGAGCACAGGGAACTCTATTCGAGATCCAGTGATAAAACAACGAAAAAGAACGTGTGTGTGTGTGTGTGTGTGTGTGTGTGTGTGTGTGTGTAACTGAATCACTTTGCTGTACAGCAGAAATTAATACTGTAAACCAACTAGATTTCAATGAAATACATTTTTTAAAACATGGAGGAAAAGCCATAGGCTCGCATGTGTGTACACACATACATGTCCACATTGCCATTACCCTGCCTTCATAGTCTTAGCTGCATATGCATGAAACAAGTTGGTGTGCAAGTTAAAGACAGACTTGCTGTCCTACTCAGCTTGTGCTTAGAATGCAACATCCAACACACAAAGAAGTTTCAGCAGGTTGAGTTATAAGAGAGTAGGTTCGGAAGCCAGGCTGTCTAGATTCCATTACTGGCGTAATCGTTCAGGAACTGTGACCCTGAGTGAGCTGCTTGATCATTCTGTGCCTCAGTTGCCTTATTGATAAAACTGGCATCTCATGCTCACCTACCTCAGAAAGTTGTTGGGAGGATTCCGTGAGCCGTGCCTGGCGCTGAGCGCATAAGCAATGGATGTTGGCTCCAGAACAGTCTCTCCATCAAGTTCTATGTGGAATCAATGATTCTATAAAACAGAGATATTGCTGTATTTGCCTATGCCCAAATGGTAGCTTTAAGGATCAAATGAGTCAGTATATGTGAAAATCTTTGTGATCATTAGCATTTAAGTTTATTATGTATACCAAACAACGGTCGTGTGAATATTCATCCACGAAGACACAGATGCTTCCCAGACTATTCCCAGAAGCCTGTGTATGATCTGTGAAGGTGTAGGTGGGAGGAGTGGGGAGAAAAGGATATTGAAAAATGTAATTTGCATTCCTTATCCTGAAGGGAAATTAGCTTGAGGAAATAGGATATATGGTCATAGGAAGTTAAATACAACAATAAAAAAATGCTCATAGCCTTATGTTATGAAACTGTTTAGAGAGAGGGAGAAAAATTCTGTCCTTACTTTAGCAGTCCATACCAATTAAATTAGGCATTTCTAGAAAAATCAGTATTAGCCGAGATGGCCAGGGAAAATGTCAAAGACTGGCTTGATTAAAACGGATGGGGCAAAAGATATATTAGGAGTTTGGGATTAACATATACACACTACTGTATATAAAAGATAATCAACAAGGACCTGCTGTACAGCACAGGGAACTCCACTTAATATTCAGTCCTAACCTACATGGAAACAGAATCTGAAAAAGAATGGATACATGTATATGTATGACTGCTTCACTTGCTGTACACCTGAAACTAACACAACATTGTAAATCAACTCCACTCCAATATAAAACAAAAAGTAAAAACCAAAACAAAACAAGATAAAAAACATCCTCTCAGACTCTGTAAACTACAGATAGATGTGGGATGTCAAGGACACTCCAGACAAAGAGAAATGGGAGGTACACAGAGCTAGGACTCTAAATAAGAGCTAGGACTCTAAATAATACAGTCAGAATAGAGCTTGGAAAGAAAGAAGGCGGAGCATGTAGAGCTAACCTCGTAGAATGTGCAAAAAAAAAAAAAAAAAAAGAGGAGGCAAGACCAGTAATTACATTGCCACTGCCATCTCTTGTTGGGTCTCTACCCAGGACTTCGAAAAATATAATTCTATCTTCCATGTTTTACCTCCCTCCAGGAACACAGAACAAGAAGAAACAAGAAAATATAAATCAGGAGCTTTAGATGGCTTCTATCAATCTTCCTCAGTAAGGAAACAGCATCCCAGATAAGGATGTTGTAAAAGTCAGTCCATTAATAAGATTTACTTAAGGACCAGTATTAACGATACTGGTATTTGGGCTGGAGACATTCACTTTTTAAATAACTTCTATTAACCTCATTTTCCCATCTCTCTTACTATAGCAAATTTCTTTTTGCAAGAATGTTTTTAGAGAAGTAATTTACTGGCCCTTAATTACTAGCATTTAACCAATTCACCATTCCTTTTTCTTAAGAGCCCATTAGGTTTCTATTACAATTTTATACATTCCAATCAAACGTCACTTTCTGCAAAGGGTCCTCATTGTCAGTCTCCTCAAAGCAAAGTTTATCTGGACTATTAGACATTCTCTCTGCTTTGGCTGCACCAAATTAGATTAATTATTAATTCCTGAGGTCCACTGCTTCAGAACTTGGGCACCTCAACATTCCTCTAGTTGATTATTAAGTCTTATTTTTTAAATAAAATCCTCATTTCATAGTCTGTTTGATTGAGGTTAAACACAATAGTCTAGTGATTCTTGTACGAAACAGTTCAATGTCATAAGATTCTCTCCTGGGGAACACATTTGAAACAAATGAACCTTTCATTAAGAACTCCCTCACCGGGGAGATGGGGAAAGGAATTGAAAACTGATTGGCACCAGTCTGGCAGAATTATTAAAACAAGTCAGAAACAGAATGCAGGTCCCACTGTTTACACACCAGGAATGATTAGAAATATGAAAGAGGCTTTAGAAGCATTCAAGTTCCCTTCATTATTTTATAGATAAAGAGATCGGCAGTCCACAAATAGCCTTTAGCTCACTCACAGTGACTTGCTTTGTTCCAATGTCTACTTTCAGGTATTGGTCAGAGGCATCCTTGCAGTACGAAGACAGGGCACATGCACTGTCACACTCGGATCTTTTTTCCTTTTTTTTTTTTGGCTGTGCCAGCAGTACACTGAAGTTCCTGGGCCAGGGATCAAACCCACACCACAGCAGCGACTCAAGCCGCTGCCATGACAACAGTGGAAACTTAACCCACTGTATGCTCAGGATTCTTGACAAAACTTGCATTAGAAAAGATACATGCACCCCTATGTTCACTGTAGCACTATTCACAATAGCCAAGACATGGCAACAACTTAAATGTCCAATGACAGATGAGTGTATCAAGAAGATGTGATACATATACACAATGGAATACTACTCAGCCCTAAAAAAGAACAAAATAATGCCATCTGCAGCAACACAGATGCAACTAGAGATTCTCATACTAACTGAAGTAAGTCAGAAAGAAAGAAATATAACATCGCTTATATCTGCAATCTGACATATGGCACAATGAACCTATCTACAGAACAGAAACAGATGCACAGACATAGAGAACAGACTTGTGGTTGCCAAGGCAGAGAGGGAGGGGGGTGGGATGGACTGAAATTTGGGGTTAGTAGGTGCAAACTATTACATTTAGAATGGATAAACAATAGGATCCTGGTGTATGCCACAGGGAACTGTATCCAACTACTTGCAATACAGTTGGATGGAAGACAGTATGAGAAAAGAGTATATATACATGAATAACTGGGTCACTTTGCTATATAGCAGAAATTGACAGGACATTGGAAATCAACTATAAGAAAAAAATTTTTAATTGTCTCACTATTAGGAAATAGGACAAATGTTCACCAAGTTGGCCAAGATTAAGCAAGCCTCTTAAAAAGCCTTTGATTTCCACATGGGCAACTGAAAGGAAAGTGATATTTTCCCCTAAACTCCCCTGCCCCACTTCAACGCACAATCATTCAGCTTTTAACATTCCTGTGACTCTGGCACACTTTCTAACACAGAAAACGCATTCTGTCATTCCACTCCTGGAACCTCCCCTTTTTATATAAACATTCCAACCTAGTGATTGGTCAATGGCAAAGCCCCCTTGGTGGCCAGCAGAAAGAAAGGAACCTTCTCCAAGCTCATGTTGCCTCAACTAAGGTCCTTGACCTTCTTGACCTTTCTAATTCCAGCACCCTCTTGACTCCTTAGTGAAATAAAAACAAGATTGCCAGGCTTGCAGTGGCTCAAGGCTAGAATCTGTTGTTAGTTGCTTGGCTTTGGGCCTTAATTCTCAGACATTGAATTATTCTGAGGAAGCTGTTTACCTTGATGTGAGCAGAATTAGCCTTAGACACTAAGCCTTTATGGCAAGTTTTATTGTCCAAGGCAAATATAACCTGTTAAGATTTACAGGCTTTATTAACAGCAATAACCATTTTACAACCAACATCAGTAAATCAGGGTTTATTGAGAACTCTACAATTTTAATCTGTGGCAAACCATTAAAATGTCAGATTTTCAGTGGACATAATTTCTAACTTTTATGAAAGATAGATTTCCCATTTAATTGAGTATAAAAAAGTGCAGTATGGGATAATGAATTGTTTTGAAACTAGCAAATTGGTTTTAGCTAAACAACGGTGTCAAATGCTAAAGTTGCCATCTTTAGTTAGAACTGCCCCAAGGTTAAGGTTAAAAGCAATTGTAGTTACAAATCCATTCTAATATATCCAGTGACAGGATGAGCTCATGTCATTTAGAAAAGCTTGAATTACCTTCCGTTCACATTTCAGGTATTTTGGAAAACCCATGTCTAAAATGAGTCCGGTGAAAATCTCCATCTTTTGAAAAGTGTTTTTAGTAATAATAATACCATTCATTAGACTCTTCCAAGGGGTAGATAAGGTGAAAAATATGGATGGTCACCAGCTTCTGGACATAACCATTTATTTCCTCCATATGCTAGACTATAATAGAGGAAATCAGGACACTTAACAGTGTCTTTGTCCTTTGATGAACTTGAAAGGCAGAAACAAAGGGCACAGGCTGGGGAGGTGGAGCTCATGGGTGGCCCAGGTAAGGAGGGATGGTCTTACAGTGTCCTTCCTCTTCATGGGCCTGAAGATATATGAGATACTGCAAGAGTTTTCAGCTTTAATCTGGATCCCCAACAGTAATGGAGTCCTATACCTTCCTCTGAAAAATCAAAGGTTCATGATGCTTTAGAAAAGAAGAAAAGGAGAAGGAAGAACAGAAACCACAATAATCTCTATTACGTAGTTAGATGTTTTGCATATTCTTGGCTTTTTTTTCTTCTTTGCCTTCTCCAGTAATCCTACAAGACGAGGATTGTTCCTATTTTCGGATGAGGATTCTGAGGTTCAGGGTGACTAGAATTGCTAGAGGTCATAGCTTTAGGAAGTGCTAGTCAGGGTGGAGCTCTCTCCTTTTTTTTTTTTTTTTCTTTTTGTCTGTTTTTGGGCCGCACCTGCGGCATATGGAAGTTCCCAGGCTAGGGGTCTAATTGGAGCTGTACCCACCGGCCTACACCACAGCAACGCGGGATCTGAGCTGCGTCTACAACCTACACCACAGGCTCACGGCAATGCCGGATCCTTAACCCACTGAGCGAGGCCAGGGATCGAACCCGCAACCTCATGGTTACTAGTCGGGTTTGTTAACCACTGAGCCATGACAGGAACTCCTGGAGCCCTCTTCCTTTGACTCCAAAATTCATATTTTGCCCACACTATGCCACCACACCTGTGTCATATGGAAGCTCTTGGGCTAGGGGTTGAATCAGAGCTGCAGCTGCCAGCCTACACCACAGCCACAGCAATGCCTGTCTGAGCTACATCTGCAACCTACACTGCAACTTGCAGCAACGCCAGATCCTAACCCACTGAGCAAGGGCAGGGATCGAACCTGCATCTTCATGGATACTAGTTGGGTTCTTAATCCACTGAGCCACAGTGGGAACTCCCTCCTCAGTTCTCTTTTCTACTATTTCCAGACCCCACTGCAATAACCCAGGAGACCCCTGGATAAAGACATCAATATGCATTTATGAGGGAGTTCCCTGGTGGTGCAGCAGGTTAAGGATCCAGCATTGTCACTGCCGTGGCTTGGGCTGCAGCTGTGGCACGAGTTCAGTCCCTGGCCCAGGAACTTCTGCATGCCGCTGGTGTAGCAAAAAAAAAAAAAGAAGAAGGGCTTATCAGAATACATTCATGGCCCTTCATGACAATAAGCTCTACCGGGACCACCACCAAATGTAGGAAAACTGTCAGGAGGGGAGAGCCCACCCTTGTCCTCTCACCCGCCCCTTTTTTCTTTTTTGGCCACCTCGCGGCATATGGAGTTCCCAGGCCAGAAATCAGATGCAAGTCACAGTTTGACTCATGCCGCAGCTGTGGCAGCACTGGGTCCTAACCCACTGTGCTGGGCCATGGATGGAACCTGCATCCCAGCGTGGCTGCCAATCCCGTTGTGCCACAGTGGGAACTCACATCCGCTTTTATCTGCCCCCTTTGCTTCTTGTCCAAGGCACCCTCCCTGTAATTTTAAACATTAAATACCTCCTGGTTCCTAAGACAGCACCCAACCCAGGCTCCTGGTGGTTAGCACAGAAGTTGCCCTGCTCCTGGCCTCTTATTACCCTCAACTCTCCAAACTCAGTGTCAGTTCTGAGCTTCATCACCAGATTCCCTATTTCAAACGGAGAAACACAGAATATACAGCAGATTTAAGCTGAGCATATTAGCTAGAAGCGATTTTAAATTAAAAATAATAAAAAAAACCCCTCTATTTCAAAGAGTAGAATATCAGGCAGCAGAGCAAGCTGATACGCTATCATTGACCTAGGGGCTCCCAAACTTCAAAAAAGCTTTGGGGAAACTAAGCAAACCCACAGTTTCCTGACAAAGAAAGCAAAACTATTTTTTTTTGCCTTTTTGTCATTATAGGGCCGCACCTGCGGCATGTGGAGGTTCCCAGGCTAGGGGTCTTATCGGAGCTGTAGCCACTGGCCTACGCCGCAGCCACAGCAATGCAGGATCCGAGCCGCGTCTGCGACCTACACCACAGCTCACGGCAACGCCGGATCGTTAACCCACTGAGCAAGGCCAGGGACCGAACCCGCAACCTCATGGTTCCTAGTCG
>PVHT020000140.1:12083167-12163530 GCA_004024745.2 Catagonus wagneri
GCTAGGGGTCTTATCGGAGCTGTAGCCACTGGCCTACGCCGCAGCCACAGCAATGCAGGATCCGAGCCGCGTCTGCGACCTACACCACAGCTCACGGCAACGCCGGATCGTTAACCCACTGAGCAAGGCCAGGGACCGAACCCGCAACCTCATGGTTCCTAGTCGGATTCGTTAACCACTGCGCCACGACGGGAACTCCGAAACCAAAACTATTAGCAAAGGAAAAATCTGAGCTTTAAGGTTCAAAGGGCTTCCTGGTGATCAGAGAGCTTGGACAAATCCTCCTGTGAAACAGACATGAAAATTCCCATGGCTTTCTAGCACCTCATAGCAGTCTTTTGCCAATTGAGTGGAATAATATAGAAAAGCCTATTTAACATGGCACCTCCATAAATGGTAGCTCTTTCTAGTCTCGTTCACACCAATGGAGTCAGTTCAGTTACCAAGTAAGTTCTATTTTGCCAAAAGAATACAATGTTAATATGTCTCATGATGACAGGATGTGCCCCAAGGTGCCCTTCATGGTGCCAAGTAGGGGACCACCTATACAATCACGGACAGAACCAGCTGGTAGGTACATCAGTGGCCCTGTCAGCCACAGCTCGTTCCAGTGATGACCTCTTGGGCCTCACAGGAGGTGGGCAGGGAGGGAGCCAAGTGGTGTGGTGGCAGGTGGGACAGAGCCTGCTCAGGGAAGAGAATTCTGCCTAGTAATATTTCACAGGGAGGAACACACAGCCGATCAATTTCCAAGCACAGTTCCCAGTCACTGCCATTCTTTTCTTTTCTTATAAAGAGCTTTATTTATTTATTTATTTATTTTGGTCTTTTTTGGGGGGCCACACCCACAGCATATGGAAGTTCCCAGACTAGGGATCGAATTGGAGCTGCAGCTGCCGGCCTACACCAGAGTCACAGCAACTCCAGATTTGAACCATATCTGCGACCTGCACCATAGCTCACGGCAATGCTGGATCCTTCACCCACTGAGCAGGGCCAGGGATCGAACCTGCATCCACATGGTTTGCTAAGGCTGAGCCACGACGGGAACTCCCGTCAGTGCCATTCTTGAGAGCCATTAGCTGTAGGATCCTCACATAGTTCTGACGTCAGGAAGCACAAAGAGACTCTGAGATCACGGCAGGCCTTGGCCAACATCTGGATCCTGTGAGACCCCTGACCTTGGAAGGTATGAACATCGGCACTTTTCTTCCCTATCTGCATTCATCTCTCTCCCAGTTTCTCCTCTCATCCTGCCTTCCCTTCCACAAAATCACAGATTTTGGTGGTAATAACCACTCTGTAAGCTCTCGCTGAAACTAAAGGAACTGTAAATACTGGCACACAGATATCAGTAGTATCCATCTCATAAATAAGTGAAATTCCAAAGTAACTCAAATGTGTGGAACCGGGATGCTTTCTCGCCTTACGATGATACCCTAAGAGCTTGTTAGGGCCCCACAACAGCCATTAACCCACAGTGTCGCCGAAACTTTTTTCTTCTTCATCTATAAGACAAAATGTAGAAATCAAGGCCCCCCTTCCTGTCAGCTCTGAAGTTCTGTGTTAAACCATCCTAGAAGTCCCAGCTGCCCTTTGACACGGCCCCTCAATTTACTTTCAGCCATCCTGGCTCTGAAATGTATTCCTAATGACATCTACATGATGATTAAAAATAACAGAGGGAGGAGTTCCCATTTTGGTCCAGTGGGTTACAAACCCGACTAGTCTCCATGAGGATGTGGGTTCAATCCCTGACCCCGCTCAGTGGGCTAAGGATCCAGTGTTGCTGTGGCTTTGGTGCAGGCTGGCAGCCATAGCTTCGATTCCACCCCTAGCCTGGGAACTTGCGTATGCCACCGGTGTGGTCCTGAGAAGAAAAAGTCAAATTAAAATAAGATAAAATAAAAATAAATAAAATAAAATAGGGATCCGCTGTCAAATGGGAAGTGAACTAATTTCAAGGGTGCCCCTCCCTCTGAAGTTCATGTCCCTATGTAACCTGTGCATGTGGCCTTATCTGGAAATCAGGGCAATGCAGAGGTCCTGTGACCCAGCATATTTACCCAAGGGTTACTGGGTTGAGGTCAGCCCTAGTGTAATGATTCACCATCCTTATAAGTAGAGGGAAATTTGCACATGCAGAGATACAAAGAAAACCATGTGAAGACAGAGACAGAGGCTGGAGGGGTGTTTCTAGAAGCCAAGGACACCAAGGACTGCCAGAAGCCACCAGAAGCGAAAAGGTGTTCTCTCGTTCTCCCACAGGAAGCCTCCCTTCCTACCATGGTCCCAAACAGCCTTGGGGTCCTTGCAATTCCTAAAGCCCTGCATCTTCTGTGAAGATGCTTCAGTGTGTGTGTGTTTATGCATGTATGCAAACTCCTGTATGCATTTACACACTAAGGTATATTTTCCCCTTTGGCTATTACCCTACCTGACTGCATTTTTTTTTAACCCTTTTCCCTTTTGTTCTTTATTTTTATTTACATCTTCAAAGAGCAGGTGGAGAGTATCTTACCCGTTTTCTGGTACCCAGACTGAGACAACAAACAAACAAGAGCTTAGTGGATTTCACAGTTCTGTCTGAGGCTAATCCTGGTACAGCCTCAAATATTCAGAAATAAAGGCAGCAAACTACTTTCATTCACATTCCATAGATATTTACTGAACACCTGGCTGAGAGAAGCACTGTTCTGGGAATACAGTGATAAAAAATAAACAAAATTTCCCTCAGGGAGCTTAAATTCCAGTAGAGTAGAAAGAAAATAAGCAAAATAAATACAGTACGCTTGTGATAAGCACTAAAGAGTTAATATAAAGTAGAGAAAGGGGTTTGAAAGTATACATTCAGGGTAGGGAAGTGACATTTTCATCAGAGTGCCCTGAGCAGGCCTCACTGAGCAGGTGATATGTGAGCAAGCCCTGAAAGAAGGGAAGAAAGGATGTAGCAGCTGGGGAAGGGTGTTCTTGCTGAGAGTCCAGCATGTGCAAAGGCCCTGAGGCAGGTGCATGGCTGGAAGAGGCCAGGCCAGTATGGCCATAGCAGGGTCAGAGGCTGAAGAGCAGAAGATAAGGTCAGAGGCAAGAGCAGATTAGATTATCCTAGACCCTGTAAGGCACCACAATAAAATAGACTTTTACTGAATGTCCTGAACAACTTTTAGAAGACTATCATTTTTTTTTTTTTTTTTGCTTTTTAGGGCCACACCCATGGCAAATTTTCAAATTGGAGCTGCAGCTGCTGGCCTACACCACAGCCACAGCAATGTGGGGTCTGAGACTTGTCTGAGACCTACACCACAGCTCACAGCAACGCTGGATCCCCGACCCACTGAGAAAGGCTAGGGATCGAACCCGCACCCTCATGGATACTAGTCGGATTTGTTTCTGCTGGGCCACAACAGGAACTCCCAAGAAAATTATCTCTTAAATGGGTACGAGACTTTTGGTAGGTCATCAATCTGAGCATCAGTTTTCTTATCTCTAAAACACAAAGGCTGTGCCAGGGAAATATCTTAAGTTCTCTTCCAGCTGTAAAAATGGGTTTCTAGACATTGAGAAAAGGTTCGGTTCCCACAGGACAGCTAACAAAACCATGATCCTCCCTGCCCTCCTTCACTCCTCTCCGATGCTGGTGCAGGTGACAGAGGACCCAGCCCAGGCTTGGAAAGGAAGCCTGGCTGTACACATACAGTCAGCGAGACATTTTCATGCATGAAACACGTGCTAATGGGGATGCTGAGAGATGATGTGGACGGCAGCAAACTGCTGGTACCCGAGTTAAACTCCCAGGAGCACGTGGGGCGTCCTAAACAAGATTGACATGTTCACCTGGGCCCGGAAAGCAACATCAGCCCGAGGAGATCGAATATCTGCTTCACATTAAATACAAATCTAAAAATAAGCATTTTCCTTTGTCATCATTTCACATCACGCATGGAATATTTGCTTTAATTTTCAAGTTCGTTTACTTCGTTTCGGGGAAGCATTTGAGCTTTGAATAATGTCCACCCAGCAGGCTGCCTTTCTAAATAGGCGAGTCTGTGTGCTTTTTCGTTCCCCTCGTTACTTTCTACTGCTTTGTGCTTCCAAATGCAAAATCCCACAGCAATTTTTTGCTAAAAGGTGAAGCAAAGTTCTTGTTCTTTTTTCAGTATCTCCATTTCTCCGTGAATAAACCACAGCTCTAAGGACAGTCTGGCAGCATCCTAGAGAAGAGCCCCAACTGGTCTGTCTACTGTTTGACCTGGGTCTCCATTTTCGTTTTTTTTTTTCAGCTGTACCCTTGGGCTAGGGATTGAATCCGAGTCACAGCTATAGCAACACCAGATCCTTTTAACCCACTGTGCTGGGCCATGGATGGAACCTGAATCTCCACAGCAACCTGAGCTGTTCAAGTCAGATTCTTAACCCACTGCACTACAGCGGGAACTCCTCACTCAGGCCTCCACTTACCCTTTTTTTTTTTTTTTAAGGGCCACACTCACAGCATATGGAAGTTCCTGGGCTAGGGATCGAATCAGAGCAGTAGCTGCCAGCCTATACCACAGCCTCAGCAACACCAGATCTGAGCCACATTGGCAAACTACACCACAGCCACAGCAGCGCGGGATCCGAGCCACGTCTACAACCTATGCCACAGCTCACTGCAAAGCCGGATCCTTAACACTGAGTGAGGCCAGATATCGAACCTCATTCTTATGGACACTACTCAGGTTCATTACTGCTGAGTCACAACAGGAACTCCCAGGCCTCCATTTATAAATTTCAGAGTCCACCAAGCATTCCTTATATTTCTGAGGCCCCCTGTAATAATGCCTTAAGAACCATCATATTACGGTCTATTTGAACCGCTTTAAATAGTGGCCGAGAGGTTTAGGATGCCGTCCTGATTACCCCAGTGTGTTATCACTGACAATTATATTCCAACAGTATGACAGAAGTTTTTAGAAAACAAACAAGGAGCAAAACCACAGTGAATGTTTAACGGAATCCCTTTGTTGTACAGCAGACATTACCACAACCTTGTAAATCAACTATACTTCAAATAAAACTTCAAAAAATGGAAAAAAAAAAAAAAAAACCCACAGTGATTCTGGATTCCTGATGCCTCCCTGAGAAGGAGGGGGAACTAATCAGAGACCTGTAATTTCAGCACTTCTCATATCCCTCATGCCAGCACAGGGCCTGAAACATAAGAAATGCTCAAGGAATTTTTACTCTGTAAGCAAACAAAAGATGAGTGAATGCAAACACCCGTGAAACTTGGGCCTGACCTCCGTCCCTTTGCGCTCTTTCATATCTTTGCCTATTCGATTGATCCAGAAGCCAAGGCACACAGCAGAGTGCCCATGGTGACACACAAGATGACAAAGAGAGAACCCAAAGTATGCCTCCTGCGTGACCAAGGCATGATCGGAAAACAAGGGCACAGAACAAACTCCACCCAGACTGCTTCGCAAGAGCTGGTGTCCACAAGGAAGCCCAGGAGAGAATATTTTCTCTTGCAGCCTATTTCCATCCCAGACTCCCCACCATCTTCAGCAAGAAGGCCAGACCCAGGCTGGCTGATGTCAACTGTGGGCCCACCGGACTCGGCCCCCCTTCTGGGCACAGGCCTGGTCTTACCTCTGCGGCAGGAACCCCCTCCGGCGGGCGGCAGTGCAGCACGATCATGCCTTCCAGGGGAACCTCCCTTCCCTGCGGGTCTTGCTCAAAGTTTTTCCGTAAATCTGCAAAGAACGTGAGAGACATGACACTTGGCTCTGGGACCAGGAGGATCCACAATCGCTCCAAAAATAATAAAACAGTGAGCTTAACGTCACAACCTAGATACACACACACAAGCCACTGGTGTCAAGGGTTCCAGAATCCAAGAACCACTTTCCTCAATATTCATAAATATATGTGAGATAAACGTTCATAGAATTGTTCCTAATGTTCCATACTAATGTGCAGGATAAAAGATTTACTACAGGAACAGGGGAAAAAAAAAAAAAACTCATTATTTCATGTGTCTTTTGCCAGCATTATCTACTTAGCATCTGATGAAGCACTTGGCCTAATAAAATTGCCATCCACAGCTATTATGCAGTTGAGATGCACGTGATTTTTTTTTTAAATTAACTAAAGGATGCATTATTAATCTGTAACCTCTGCCATTTCCTTAACCCTCTAGGGAGCTCTAGAAGATGGTAACAGAGTGAGATCACCTATTAGTCTTTTATGTGTAACAAGGGAGAAGAGGCAACATTCAACGGCAACAAAAATCTATAACCTATCCAACCAAACATATAATTGAAAATTACAAGCTCCCCGCCCCACCCCAGTCAAAGAGCAATGCTGGGTAGCTGGGGAGCACCCTTCCTGCAAGGCTTTAGGCTCTTTGCAAACGAGCTGCATGATTAACCTTTCACACGCTTTAGGGTGACACTTGGAGAGGTTAATTGGCTTGCCAGTGGTCACAGAGACCATCAGCGCCAGTGGTGGGGAAAAAGTCACACTTCCGGACACCCATCTCTGACTGCTAACCAGCAATGCTTTCTCAAGGAAAAGGACAGAGGGACAGTTCAGAAAGTGTGTGTGTGTGTGCTTCATTTGCATGGCTTTCCACTTAAGCATATGCTTCATTAACAAGAGTGGGAGTTGGCCTTTGCTTCTTTGGAAGTGTCATAACAAGACTTTGATAATTTCACAGCACGAGCTTAATTCCTGCTGTCACTTGAAAGCCTGGGATGGTGGAGCAAAGACAGTTTTACAAGTCTTCCTCAAGATTTCCCCCTCTCTCCCTGAGAGTATATTTTTCTTCAATTGAGTATCTCAAATTACAGGCTATGGATTTATTGATTTAATTTTCTTTAGTGCTTACAATAACACAAAATATGTTCTCTGTAAAAAGCAGACCTTTAGAATCAGTTACATATTTATAAATTGTAGAAATACATTAAACTTGCTTTTAGCAAGTCAAAAACACTTGATGAATAACAAGCACAGCAATTCATGTATTCACTTTTCTACTGAGTTTTACTCTTAATGTTTTCCCTCCCAGAGGCAACCAATGTCTTTTGTCAGGAGTGTTGTATATTTAGAAATCTTTGGGTGTGTAGGAAGCAAAGGATCTTAAAAGGACTCAAGGCAGAATCCATTTTCCCATTTCTTCGCTGTCCTCCATATTGTAAAGATAGCTTCCTTCTACTGGAGGTCTGGAAATTGCTACAGCCTTTAGAATTTAGAATTTCTGACTCTGTGTGAGGAAGTACACATAACTGATGACAAAACTAAGAGTGATGGAAATATGAAGAACTCCCAGAATGAAACATCTCATGTTTCCTGCACAATGCGACATTTTTTCCCTCTGCTCTCCTACAAGGAAACTGAGTCAAAACTCCCCTTTCCATTCGACTAATTGATTCATTGGGACTATAGTAAACCCCAGGGGATGCCGGAAGCCACAAATAGTACCAAATTTTATTTATACTGTTTTTTTTTTCCTATTCATATATCCCTATGATAAAGTTCAATTTATAAATTAGGCATAGTTGGAGATCAGCAACACTCATAATAAAATAGAACCATTACAACTATATACTGTAATAAAAGTTACATGAATGTGGTCTCTCTCTCAAAACACTTTGCTGTCCAAGTGTAATACTTTTCCATCTTGACTAAGCACTTATCAAGTACTGTGGCCCTAACTTTTGCAGTTTGAGGTAGGCCAGTGAAATTAGCACAAATTTTTTGTTCCTTCCTCACAATTTCACAAGCAGAGGAAGGATTTTTTTTTTTGTCTTTTTTTTTGGCATTTTAGGGCCACACCTGCAGCATGTGGAGGTTCCCAGGCTAGGGGTCTAACAGGAGCTGTAGCTGCCGGCCTATGCCAGAGCCACAGAAACGCAGGATCTGAGCCATGTCTGCAACCTACACCACAGCTCACGGCAATGCCGGATCCTTAACCCACTGAGCGAGGCCAGGGATCAAACCCACAAGCTCATGGTTCCTAGTCAGATTCATTTCTGCTGAGCCACGACGGGAACTCCAGAAGAAGGATTCTTACTCTAGATCTTAGCCACCTCAGCATACCATTTTTTTCTTTCCTTATGAAGTCAAGAACTTTCACCTTTTCACATGAAGACAGCACCTAACAGCATCTCTTTGGCAAATCTGAATTTCCAGCATCATTACGCTTGTGCTTTAGGACCAGTATTAATTAAAATCGGGGTTCCCAGGATACAAACACTAGAAAGCTCAACAGACAATCTGACAACCAAGATGGTCACCAAGGGATTCATGGGCAGGATGCGCTGGACAAAGATGATTCATGTCTGGGGCAGGATGTAGCTGGATGGTATAAGGCTACTCAGAATGGCACATTACTGAAAACTCATGAACTGTTTATTTCTGGGATTTTCCACTTAATATACTCAGATAAGCTTGATTGTGGGTAACTGAAACCACGGAAAAGGGGGATGACTCTATACTGAAACTAGTCTAATGTAGAGTGTGAGCGACTCTTAACAGGACAGTTTGCTAATGCCAAGAAAGGGGTGTGTTTGGGAGGGGCTTATTTTTTGTGATTTTTTTGTTTTGTTTTCTTTTCTAAAGGACGTCTACATGATTAGTTATGACAACCAAATAATCTGCATTTGACCAGATGAAGCAAAGAAAATGAAGAGCGGTAATTTCTATTCTATCTTCTATTTCCTTCCTTTGCTCACTGGAAATGGAAAAGGTAGCAAAAAATGCCTCATTTTAGGGACAACTCCACACTCCTCTACACGACATTGGCAGATTAAAAGGCAACTGAAGTGAAGTCATTTTCCTATCCCATCCCCACCTGCTCCACGAACCAGCCAAGCAAATACATATATCAAGAAGGATAACCCTATGTCAACACTGGTATGTAGGAAAGGGTATTGTCTATAAATGAGGAGGTTTGAGAAATTTCTAGTAGGTCTCGTACAGCCAGGATTAGATTGAAGAAAGGCCCCATACCACCTCTCGATCTTCCTGACATTTGCAATCAGTGTTAAAGGGTTCCAACAAGAAGTATATGGACACTTCTGAATGTGGAGATACAAAGATTAAAGGCAGTGGAGTAGGGGATCAGCAACAACTGGATGTCTTAGGTATGGATCCAACAAGTAACAGGCAGCCTACTAGGCACCAGATAGCACTCCAAGTGAGAAACCCAAGTATCAGTATCGCTGAATCCAAGCCTATACCTGATGCTGGTAGCAGAGGCACTGGCACTGCTAACTCCTAAGGAGGGCAAAACATACCAAATTCTAGCTAGCTACTGAATATCCTGAAAGTGACAGAAATAAATCCTCCAACACAGAACTAACTGCTTTCAGCTCTACCTATGATTCTCAGGATAAATCACCCACCTAATTAGTTTCCAAATTGGCAAACTATATACTTTCATCACTTATGTTAGTTCCAGGGCTTGAAAGATTCAGATAGGAACCTGTGTAAATGTCTAATTGTAGGGAAAACATCCTCAGCTGCATGAAAAGAATTATACTACAAATGAAGGAGACAAACCACAGAACTGAAGCTAAATGGCTTCTTCTAAGACTAGAAAAAAGAGACGTATTTAGATAACTTCTAATTTAAGTGCTTTAAAGTCAAAAGGAAATAGTAACTGAGAGTCTAGAGTGGGGATTTATAAATAGGATAACATCTGAGATCAAGAAAACTGCCACTATGCAGGAAAAAAAAAACAACATAACTGCTGAATTAGAAATACATATATATATATCATGGAGACAGTAAACAGCACACTGAAGATTGCTGAAACCTCAACTAGTGAAACAGAAAACAGATTTATTGGTCAGGATCCAGGCAGGAACATAGAAAGCACACAAGCTCATTTAGCAGAAAATATTAACGTAAAAATTGAAGGACCAAATGGCAAAAGGGGAACTGCTCAGGGCTGGTCCCACCCTAGGAATGGGGAATGGGGGAATAAAGGGAAGAAGCTGGGGTTACAGAACTTTGTTTTTTGTCTTTTTTTTATTTTTATTAGAGTTGACTTAACAGTGTTGAATCAATTTCTGCTATACAGCACAGTGACCAGATCATATATACATGTATATATACATACATTCTTTTTCACATGTTATCTTCCATCATGTTCTATTCCAAGAGATTGGATATAGTTCCTTGTGCTGTACAGCAGGCCCTCATTGCTTATCCATCCTAAATCTAATAGTTTGTATCTATAAACCGCAAACTCCCAGTCCATCTCAATACCTCCCGCCTCCTTCCCCCTTGGCAACCACTTTGAAGCCTAAAGAGGGCTCAGCTCTCCAAGGAGAGGGCACTGGGTGCTGGTGCTGGCATCTCAGGAACTTGGAAGAGGGACCCAAGGGAGTCAAGACCTAAACCTTTGAAGGATGGCCCATCAGACTGGCACTGGCATTTCCTGGGGGAATAGAGGAAGAGCACAATAAAGCTGTACTCGAAAGTACTCTCTGCTTCACTGTGCAGTCCTCTGTTTCTGGAACCTCCAGGGCACCAGGATCTGGCAAGGGAGTCCTAGCCTTAGCGCCTCAAATCACAACGTAGTGGTTTTGGAGATAAGAGGCAAGAGTTTGGTAACCAGCAAAACCTAGTTTAAGAAACGTCCTCTAGGATGGCTGTAATAATTGCTTTCTCCCTATCTGTTTTCCTTACTAGATCGTCAGTTCAATAATGTGTGTTGTTTTTTGTTTTGTTTTTTAGGGGCTGCACTCACAGCATATAGAGGTTTCTAGGTCAAGGATTGAATCTGAGCCACAGCAGCAGCAACACTGGATTCTTTAACCCACTGCAGGGCTGGGGATCGAATCTGCACCTCTGAGGCAACCTGAGCTGCTGCAGCTGGATTCTTAAACCACTGCACCACATCAGGAACTCCGAAGAATTATTTACCACTGAAAAACTACAGTTAGCTGTACTCTTTTTGCTGGTGGAAGGCCTTACTTCGACGCTGACAGTTGCTGCCTGATCAGGGTAGTGGTTACTGAAGGGTGGGGTGGCTGTCACGATTTCTTAGAATAAGACAACAGTGAAGTTTGCCATGACTGTCTCTTCAGCAGTTTCTCTGTAGCATGCAATACTGTCTGAGAGCATTTTACCTGCAATAAAATTTCTTTCGAAACTGAAGTCAATCCTCCTAAAGCGTACTGATGTTTTATTAACTAAGTTTATGTTATATGCTAAATCTTTTGTGGGCATTTCAACCATCTTCAGAGCATCTTCACCAAGAACAGATTTCATCTTGGGAAACCACTTCCTTTGCTTATCCGTAAGAAGCAGCTCCCCAACCATACATGCTTATCAAGAGATGACAGCAATGAAGTCATATCTCAAGCTCCATTCCTAATTCTAGTTCTCTTGCTGTATCCACTGCATCTGCAGTTACTTCCTCCACTGGAGCCTGACCCCTCAAAGTCACCCATGAAGGTTGGAATCAAAGTCTTCCAAATTCCTGTTTGTTAATATTTTGACTTTTCTCCAAGAGTCAAAAGTAATCTTGGCATTCTCATTGTGGCTGAGCAGGTTAAGAACCCAACTAGCATCCATGAAGATGGGGGTTTGATCCCTGACCTCGCTCAGTAGGTTAAGGATCCAGTATTGCTACAAGCTGTGGTGCAGGTCGCAGATATGGCTCAGATCTGGCATTGCTGTGACTGTGGCGTGGGCCAGCAGATGCAGCTCTGATTTGACCCCTGTCCCAGGGACTTCCATATGCTATAAGTGCAGCCATAAAAAGAAGAAAAAAAAAGTATTCTTAATGGCATCTAGAATGGTAAATCACCTCCAGAAGGTTTTCAGTTAACTTTGCCCAGATCCGTCAGAGGAATCCCTATCTACATCAGCAATAGCCCTAGCAGATACAATTCTTAAATAATACATCTTGAAAGTTGAAATTACTCCTTGATCTATGGAGTACTGAATGGATGTTGTGTTAGCAGGCATAATAAACAATACTAAACTTAAACATCTCCACCAGAGCTCTTGGATTAGGTAAGCTGTCAGTGAGAAGTAATATTCCTAAAGGAGTCTTATTTTCTGAGCAGTAGATCTCAACAGTGGATTTAAAATATTCAGTGAACCATGCTATAGACAGAGGAGTTAACCAGGCTTCGGTGTTCCGTTATGGAGCACAGGCAGGGGAGATTTAGCATAATTTTTAAGGGCCAGAGTATCTTCAGAATAGTAAATGAGCACTGACTTCAACATAAAGTCATCAAATACAGTAGCCCCTAACAAGAAAGTTAGCCTGCCCTTTGAAGCCGGGCCTTGACTTCTCTCCAGTTAAGAAAGTCCTAGATGGCATCTTCTTCCAACAGAAGGCAGTTAGGTCTACACTGAAAATCTATTGTTTAGTATCCACTGTAATTATCTTAGCTAGATCTTCTGGATAACTTGCTGCAGCTTCCACATCAGCATATGCTGCTTTACCTGGTACTTGCATAACAATGGCTTCTCATGAATACTCATGCTACTTCAGACGCTTCTGTAGCTTCCTTGTCTCTCTCAGCCTTCACAGAATTAAAGAGAGTTAGGACCTTGCTCTGCATTAGACTTTGACTCAAGTGACTGTTGTATCTGGTTTGATCTTTTTAAGCTTAAGTTTACCATCTGATTATATATATCATACCCAAATATGACACAGAGACGTGAAGTGAGAAAATGTTGGAAAAATGATGTTGACAGACTTGCTCAACACAGGGTTACCACAAACCTTCAAATTGTAAAAAGCACAGTATCTGCAATAAAGCAAAGCATAACAAAATGAGGCATGCTTGTTTCTGTTTGATTCTTGGTCTGTTGCTTGCTAGCACCTTGTCTTGATAAACAATATCTTTATTTCTCTTTGCCTCAGTATTCTCATCTGTGAAATGAGGATAATAATTCCTAATATATATAATTTTTCTGTGAATTAAATGCTAATGTGTGTAAAATACTTTTAAGAGCACTGAGTGCATAAAAGGGTTTAATTAAGGTCACATCTGTTATTATGTCTTATTATAAAGCCATGATTATTAGAAGAGGGTAATCTTGCCATAATCAGGTATACAAATTAATTATAAACTAGAACATTTTCCAAAGACACTCAAACAAAAAGTGTACTTAGTATATGATAAAAGTGATACATAAATTAAGAAAAGGCATTAGGATGCCCTTTTGGGGAAAAAGATTAGGTTAGATTTATGTATTACTTTATACCAAAATAAATCTCATCTTAATAAAAATACTTTCTACAAACCACAGCAGCAATGAAGTACTTATTGGATCTTAGGTTACGAAAGACTTTTCTAAACCAAAAACACTTAAGGAGATGATCAGTAGATATTGTTGTCAAAATTGAAAATTATTTTTATCTAAAACACTCTAAGCAAAATTATAGGCATCAGCTTAACAGCCTTGACATATAAAGGCAACTTTTGAAACAAAGTGAGAAGGATAGTAAAGTAAAATGGCAAAGGGGCATGAAAACATAATTTACGAAAGAAGAGACACAAATGGATAATAAAGATATACAGAAGGGCTAATATTACTGTTGCTAAAAAAATGTCCATTTAAAAAGCATCACTATGTCTCTTTACTCTTCCAAATAGCCTTTGTTTTCTTCTTTGTTTAAAGGATTTGTTTGCTTATTTGTTTAAAGGATCATTTCCAGTGTTAGAAAGCATATGGAAAACCGTATAGCCCTACACACTGCTAGAAGTGAAAATGGTTAAACGTGAAAGGTATTAACAAGTACATATCTCCATTCTTTTTTCCCATATAGGTTATTACAAACCATTGAGTAGATTTTCCTGTGCTTTAGAGTAGGTTCTCATTAATCATCTATTTTATGCAGTAGTGTAAAACAAAATATTATTAGGGAACAAACACAAATGGAGTACTGATATGTGCTACACCATGCGTGAACCTTGAAAACACAAAGCTAAATGAAAAAAGTCCAGGAGTTCCTGTCGTGGCACAGTGGAAACGAATCCGACTAGTAACCATAAGGTTGTGGGTTCGATCCCTGGCCTGACTCAGTGGGTTAAGGATCCAGCGTTGCCGTGAGCTGTGGTGTAGGTCACATATGTGGCTTGGATCTGATATTGCTGTGGCTGTGGCGTAGGCCGGCAGCTGTAGCTCTGATTTGATCTCTAGCCTGGGAACCTCCATATGCCTCAGGTGTGGCCCTAAAAAAGACAAAAAGAAAGAAAGAAAGAAAAACCCCAAAAAACAAAAAATCAAAAAACCAAAAAAAAGTAAGAAGAAAAAAGTCTAGTTACAAAAGACCAAATATTGTATGATTCTATGAAACATTCAAAATAGGTAAGTCCATATAGTGAGAAAAGAGGGAAGTTTTTGCCTACAGCTGCAGGTGGAATTTGGGGAGGAAGGACCAAGAATGGTTTTGTTTTCTGTTGTGATAATGTGTTCTACGTTTGACTCTGATAATGATTGCACAACTCTGAAGATACACTAAAAACTATTAAAGTGTACACTTTAAATAGGTAAATTAATTGCAAAGTATTGTGGACTATATCTCATTATTAAAAAGATTCATTTACGTGGTTCAATAATTCCAAATATAATTTTCTAAAAGAATCATTAGAGAGCTACACACACACAAAAAATACAGCATGGTGACATTCCTCAAATCATCATTTACAATGCTGAACAACTGCTAACAATCTAAACATTTAATACCATAGGAATGGTTAACATCTTTTGGTGCACTCATATAATGTAATACTATGAAGACATTTAACAAAGCTCAAAGGATATTTTAAATTATGAGTAAATATATGAATTGCTAAATAAAGCAGTTTGTAGTAAACGATCCTCTTTAATATGTAAGAACTGTTCTCCAAATGTGAAAACTATATTTTTATAGAATGCACCTACATCCAAATGGAAGTAGGTACATCTGGGAGTTCCTGTCATGGCTCAGGGATTAGCGAACGTGACTAGCATCCATGAGGATGCAGGTTCGATCCCTGGCCTCACTCAGTGGGTTAAGGATCCGGTGCTGCCGTGAGCTGTGGTGAAGGTCACAGATGCGGCTCGGAACCCGCATTGCTGTAGCTCTGGCGTAGGTCAGCGGCTAAAGCTCCGACTGGACCCCTAGGTACATCTGTATTAAGACCTTGTTTTGCAATAAAGTTCTACTGCATAGAACAGGGATTTATATCCAGTATTCTGCAATAGACCATGATGTGTGTGTGTGTGTGTGTGTGTGTAACTAAGCTATTTTACTGTACAGCAGACATTGACACAACATTCTAAATCAACTATATTTTAATTTAAAAAATAAAAATGTAAAAAAAAACTTGTCTTGGTAGGTAGCTCTTCTCTTAATTTGCTTTCAGTTTTTTCATAAATGTGTAACAGCCTCATTTAGAATTCACTCACACTGTTGGTCATGGGCTAGAGACTCTGCCAGGCAGCAAGGGATAGGTTACTGAACTTGACATAGACCATCACAGCCTTCTCACAGCATAAGCTCCAGCAAGGAGGAGATATACTAAGCAAACAAGAGAAATAGAAAACTCCCTAAAAATGTGTCACAGTTGGACCTACTTTAATCTGGTGATTACAGGAAAGTTTCACAGAGAAAATTATAGGTAAGCAGAGGCAAAGCATCTCACAGGCCTACATCATACACACTATGCCTCATTTACTATTTCAGTCAGGCTTTTACCAGCTTACAACTTTTTTTTTTTTTTTGCATATATATGCACTCTTGTTTCCTTCTTGCCAAATTTCTGCAAAACGCTTGCCTAGCTACCTCTCTTTCCATAAGTTATCACATCACATAAGGACGCTCTTTTATTAGACTTGGCCTGCTATTCATATATATTGAGAGGGTAAACTATAAATAGATTTTCACCTTCTGATCTCACTTGTGTTCACATGGTCTATGGAAAGAAGAAAAACAATAATTTTCACATTATTTTGTATAATGGGACTGAACCAAACTGCATATATACACACATCAAGATTGAAGATTGCAAAAATTTTAAACAGCAACTGGTATGGAATTACCATATATGTCATAGGAAAAGCCCTCAGAGAGAAATCACTCAACATTTCATAGATTTGCTACTGGATGAATATGGGTCTATTCATTATCTTCTTCATCTGTTTCTGCATTTTCTAAAATTTTCTCTGATGAACATAGATTATTTTTGTAGCCAAAAAAAGATAATGTCCAAAAAAATCTCCTCTTTCCTACAAGTTGTCAAAATTCTCTAAACTAGACCAAACTGAATCAGAAGCCAGGGACGAAGTACATTTTGTTTCATTTCATTGTACCAAGTTTCACTCCTACATGGTCTATTAAAGAAGGAAGCAAGGAGGACTATATTTTTCAATTTTTAGTGAATTCTAAAATAATCTTTAATTTGATTTTATCCCTGCAGATGAGAAAAAAAAATCATCTGTTTTGTTCCTTGCCTTGCCTCCAGTACCTGGAAGGGTATACTGTAGTCACTTAATAAATATTTGTTGAACCAATCAATGAGTTTCCATTTCAATTCATCTGAAGTATTATTATAAACCAAGATAGGAGTTCCCTTCGTGGCTCAGTGGTTAACGAATCCGACTAAGAACCATGAGATGGTGGGGTCTATCCCTGGCCTTGCTCAATCGGTTAAGGATCCAGCGTTGCTGTGAGCTGTAGTGAAGGTTGCAGACGTGGCTTGGATCCTGCGTTGCTGTGGCTGTGGCGAAGGCTGGTGGCTACAGCTCCTGTTAGACCCCTAGCCTGGAAACCTCCATATGCCGTGGGTGCGGCTCTACATAAAAAGGCAAAAAGACAAAAAAAACCCAAAAAACAAAACCAAGATACAATTAAGTCCCCAATAGCTAAGACAACTAGGAGAAGCAAAAATACAAATGGATTAGAGTTCCCTGGTGGCCCAGAGGTTAAGGATCCAGCATTGTCACTACTCTGACATGGATTCCATCCTTGGCCTGGGAACTTCTACATGCCGCAGATGTAGCCAAAAACAAAACAAAACAAACACAAAAATAGATGAAGGTATGACACTGATGTTAAAGCAACACTTATGCATTTTCATCTTCATTGCTAGTATGAATTAACCAACCCACATCAGCACTAACCAATTTTGGAAGATTATCCTATCTCCTTCTGCTTCCTCTTCACCCTGTCACCCTGTTTAGTTCCACAGCAGAATGCCAACAAGGTGCACAATGACTGGAAACAAAGGAGAAGGGAAGAGGAGGGAAAGGTGGCAAAGCCAAGTACTTGGCTAACCTGTAAATCATATAATCAGCAATGGGATCACCCAGAGTCAGCAGTACCTGCCGATAAGCAGTCCATCTGGGGTCAGGCCATGGGAAGCACCAGCCTTCCTTTCCTCACCCCGTGCCCTATATGGCCTTTTTCTCATTTTCCTTTCATGCTACTATGTTAGAAAAGTCATTGTAGCACAAGAAAATCAATAAAAATTCAATTCCAAATAATAGTTCTTTGCAGCTCAGAAACACCAGGGAGTTATCGGCTCATTCAATGCTCTGGCAGTTAATGCAATGAAATAAAAATAATTTACTCATTCAAACCAAATCAGCCAGTGAAAAATCACAGTCATTTTTTTTTAATAGTCATAGTCATTTGTTAAGATTGCAGAAGGATGGGACAACGTCCCATCAGTGCCAAACTACACTGGTGTTCAAATCAGCTTTGAATTGTTCTCACCCATATTTTTCTGAAGGAACAACACACCATATTTGTCATACATAAAAGGAATTTGTAACTTAGCCAAATACAGATCATTTGTTGTAATAAAAGGGTTGGTTTGAATGCAGAACAGATGGATGCTAGCAAAATGAAAGTCAAGGCTTGGGGTCCCTATTTGGTTCTGCTTTCATCCTCCAGCTCCAATTGGTTATGACCCAATGGGTCAGCTACCAACTCCTATTCCCAAAGCAAGCATATAAAAGCCTTCCTGTCAGGTCAATGCTTTCCTTGCTGATAATCTCCTTGTATTTGGTGCACTGACAGATGTTTCTCTTGCCAGCCTGGCTTAAACACTCTGCCTTGCTTTCATCTAGGAATTCTCCCCGTTTCTTGACCCACTAATCCATGTTCATGCCAGATGGCTCCTAGCTGTCATTTCCCGCCTTTACTGTGGACCATCTTATTTGCTTTTGCTATCCTTATGAAGGACAACTATAAAAGGACAATTCCACATGTAAATTTCTCTAAGATTTCCGAATACTATAGCCTTCACTCCTGCTGAGAAAATCTGGCAGCAACAGTAAAGGAGAGACACCTCTGATCACAGTTGGATTGTGTAAGCCTTATGCCATGTGCCCTCTGACCCCACCTTGGGGCCAAGTGATGAGCAGGCTCTATTTCCTGGGACATCAAGAAGTGTGGATAATGCCAGGGGTCCTGCAGTGTAGCGGCTCCTCAAGGCTGCTTTTCAGAGCCACAGAATAACGTTGGGGTTTTGTTAGCTCCCTGGTGCTCTGCAATTCCTCTGCTGTTAAATTGCTGTTGTCAATAAATCGTTTTATAACTAGCATGGTGTGTCATTATCTCGTTTGCAACAAGTAACATAGTTTGTCAGGCAACACTGGTGTTGCGAAGGCAGCATCCAGCAGCAGGAACACATCATGGTGGGAAGCAACAGCTGCAGGTTTACAAAATGCTTTGAGTACTCATTTAACCTGCTTTCTATTGAGCTCTTCCCACCTCAATATATTCCACTGTATTTGGCTTCTTTCATTTAGAAGGACACACAAACATTCATTCAGATTCCATCAGGATTTGAGGATTTACTGAACATTAGGAAGACCATCTTAGTTCTGAGTCCAGGACAGAGTGGGAACCAAGAAAGACCACAAACGGAGTTCCTGTTGTGGCTCAGCAGGTTATGAACCCAACTAGTATCCTTGAGGATTCAGGTTCATTCCCTGGCCTTGCTCAGTGGGTTAAGGATCTGGTGTTGCCATGAGCTGTGGTGGAGGTCGCAGATGCAGCTCGGATCCCGAGTTCCTGTGGCAATGGCCGCCAGCTGCAGCTCCAATTCAGCCCCTAGCCTGGGAATTTCTATATGCTGTGGAAGCAAAAAAAAAAAAAGAAAAGAAAAGAAAGATCACATACCAGGCTTGAAGGAAAGAACAAGGAACAAGGATCACAAAGGAAGTAGATCATAAAGAGAATATAACTTGGTCAAGCAAGGGGGGATCAAGAGATCCAATGTAATTCTATTAACTGGATTATTTCACAATCCTTTTTTAGCACAGATGTTTCTTCTGTCACTTCTGCCCAACCTAAACAACTGCGTCTTGTTCTAGTCTGTCTTAAAGGCCTCTGCTTATTCGTTACTTGTATTTACCCGTGTCCTCTGATATCTCAGGGTCACTATTACCTGCTTCTTTGTATCTTTCCCTTTCTGTTGCTGCTATCAACTACTGATTCTCCTTCAGAATCAAGTCATATTTGAAGAGCAAGGCTCCACAAATACGTAATCACTTCATTCTTCTTGAATCAGTCTCTCATTCTGACTCTACTCAGAGGCAGCTAACCTGCGTAGTACATATTCTTGGTGCAGTGGACATGACAGCAGCTATATGTGCTACACCACATGGCCACTTATACTTAAGACACTCACCACCACTTCCTTTAGCAGGGACTATGGATGGAAACTTCATAAGAAAACCATGCCTATGGAAAGATTTCAAAAGTTTGCTTTATCTCCAAGTTCCATAAAAGGCACTTTCTGTGTATTGATTAGATTAGTTTGGCTGTGTCAGTACAGAAAGGACAGCTGAAGCATGACCTAAATAAACAGCACATCTCAACAAAAGCATTAGATGAAAATATAGTAATTCTCTGCTCCCTTGTTTCCCAAGGTATTAAATCAATCAAAAATAAAGTTAAGAACTCACATTTTATATCTTTTCATCATGTTCCAATGAAAGCTCTGGGGATAAAATACTCCTAAGTTCCACATTCTCTATATTTGAAAATACTATTGTCCTTTGTAGCCCTAATGATAAAACTGAGTTTTAGGTGAAATAGCACTAATAGTTTTAGTGCAGAAATAGCCACTGAACCAAAATGCTTTTGATGGAGAGAAAAAAAAAATGCACTTCCAGGAGCCACTGACTAGACTAGTTTGCTCAGTTCTCAAGACGTATGTAGAAAGTCACACTCTATCTTCCTCCATCAGAACTCCCCATCCATGATGTTGCTTAAACCCCAGGTCCCCTACTGGCTGCACCAGAGTTTATCTTCAGCTAAGCATCTTGATGAACATTTAAAGGCAAGAAAAGCAAAACTAACTCCACGGTGGGTGGACAGAGTTGCAAGAACAGAGACATGAAGAATCATTCCTGACTTTCTTCAGTGCCCTCATAGCCCTCCATAGAAAATTAGAGGGATGTGAACTTGCTATGAGTTTCAAAAGAAATGACCTAAAAATAACCTTAAGCTTTTAATACCCACTACTTCATCATATTCCAGCACTAGTACTACAGAGAGATGTAGAGTAAAATGGAAGAAAGAGTCAAAAAGGAAAAGCCAACCTAGCAGCAAGATGAAATTTAGCTTTTAACCTACATGATTAAATTTTTTGATTCTCTCTTCACCCCAGGTATCCTGAGGCCAAGAATGTTGATCAGGACAAGATGTAGCCACACGTCTTGAACATGTAAAGGCTGACCATGGCACTAAACAGTTAACACTCCACCTCCCACTTCACCCACATAACAACCAAATGGAAGAAAAGTGAACTGCATTTTGCTTGACCTTAAATCAATCTTGCCAGAACAGGAAGGGTCTAAGAGATCACTTTAACTAGAAGTTGCTAGCATCTTTGGTAGCAAGTTCCATATTTCATACTAAATTTTACAAAGAGACCTAACCAAGAATGAAGATGAAACTAAAGCTTACAAGTAAGACCTAATCATGCAGAGGTTGGGAGGATGCTTTCCAGGAAGAGAGAATAGCAAAGGCTCTAAAGCAGTGACAACAACAGGTATCTGAGTAATAAAAGAAGTCACCATGACTGAAACAGCAAAGGAGAGCATTCAGGTGCAACGGAAGTGAAGAACGGTCTTGTTATTTCTCTGGTGCCAATATCATGGAATTTAGAAATCCAATAGGAGAAGTTCAACCAAGGGAATAGCATGATCTGATCTTTTATTTTTTTCTTTTTCTTGTTTTTTGTTTTGTTTTAAGTAATCATTCTGGCTACTGTGTGAAGAAAAGATTTTAAGATGGAAAGAGAGGAAGCAGTGAGAAAACTATCACTCGAGAGAAATAATGATTGTTTAAACCAGATGCAGGGAAGTTGACACATTCAGGATGTATTTTGGAGATAAATTTGTTGCTGGGTGAGATATGACTGAAAGAAACAGGAATAACAGATGAAACTTGGGTCTTGTCATGAGCCCTGAGGCACCATTACTGAATTGGGAAAGGTGGGAGTAACACAGGTTTGTAGCAGTGCTGATGGGGTGAAATCCAGGAGAGTTCTCTTGGGGATATATTACATTTGAGACACTGACTAGATACCCAAGTGGATATGTCAGATAGTCAGTGAATAAAGGCATCAGGAGATGAGATGCAAGGTCAAAGCTGAGGAAAATCAGTATGTAGACAATATTGGGGCCATGGAGTAAGAGATTTCATCAAAGGAGAGCCTGTGGATGGAGAGACCTAGAGTATTACAGTATTTAGAAATAGGAAGAGAAGGAAGTATCTGAAAAGGAAAACTGAACTGTGGACAGTGGGAAGGAGAAGAAACAGAAGACAGTAAAATCACAAAGCATCCAGGGGCCACATGCCCAGAGATTATAATTACAAACATCTTGAATAAAGCTCAGTGACCTTAATTTTAGAGCCCCTCTACTGCCACTTTTATTCAACACAGTTTTGAAAGTCCTAGCCATAGCAATCAGAGAAGAAAAAGAAATAAATGGAATCCAAATTGCAAATAAAGAAGTAAAACTACCACTGTTTGCAGATGACATGACACTGTACCTAGAAAATCCTAAAGACACTACCAGAAAAACTGTTAAGAGTTCACCAATGAATCTGGTAAAGTTACAGGATACTGAATTAATACACAGAAACCAACTACATTTCTATATAATAACAATGAAATATCAGAAAGAGAAATTAGGGAAACAATCTCATTTACCATCACATCAAAAAATAAAATACCTAGGAATAAAACTATCTAAGGAGACAAAAGACCTGTACTCTGAAAACTGTAAGATGCTGATGAAAGAAATCAAAGACAGAAACAGATGGAAAGAGATAGCCTGCTCTTGGATTAGAAGAATCAATACTATCAAAATGACTATACTACCCAAGACAATCTACAGATTTAATGCAATCCCTATCAAATTACCAGTGGCATTTTTCACAGAACTAGAACAAAATATTTTAAAACTTGTATGGAAACACAAAAGACCCTGAATAGCCAAGGCAATCTAAGAAAGAAAAACAGAGCTGGAAGAATCAGGCTTACTGACTTCCAACTATACTACAAAGCTACAGTCATCAAAACACTACGGTACTGATCTACACAAATACAGATCAATGGAACAGAATAGAAAGCCCAGAAATAAACCCAAGCACCTATAATCAACTAATCCACAAGAAAGGAAGCAAGAATGTACAATGGAGAAAAGACAGTCTCTTCAGTAAGTGTTGTTGGGAAAACTGGACACCTACATGTAAAATAATGAAACTAGAACACCCTCTCTAAGCACCATACACAAAAATAAACTCAAAATGGATTAAAGACCTAAATATAAGACCAGATACTATAAAACTCTTAGAGTAAAACATAGGTATAACACTCTCTGACATAAACTACAGCAATATCTGCACAGACCCAACTCCTAGAGTAATGAAAATAAAATAATAAACAAATAGGACCTAATTAAACTTAAAAGCTTCTGCACAGCAAAGGAAACCATAAACATGCAGATGGCAAAGAAAACACATGAAAAGCTGTTCAACATCAGTCCTCATTAGAGAAATGCAAATCAAAACCACTATGAGGTACCACCTTACACTGGCCAGAATGGCCATCATCAAAAAGTCTACAAACAATAAGTGCTGGAGAGGGTAGGGAGAAAAAGGATCCCTATCACACTGTTGGTGGGAATGCAAACTGGTGCAACCACTGTGGAAAACAGTATGGAGATTCCTCAGAAAACTCAAAATAGAATTACCATTTGATCCAGCAATCCCATTCCTGGGCATCTATCCAGAAGAAACCATGACTCGAAAAGACACATGTACTCCAGTGTTCATTGCAGCACTCTATGCAATGGCCAGGTCATGGAAACAACCTAAATGCCCATTGACAGAGGAGTGGAGAGGGAAGATATGGTACATACACACAATGGAATATTACTCAGCCATTAAAAGGAACGAAATACCAACATTTATAGCAACATGGATGGACCTAGAAATTATCATGTGAAGTGAAACCAGTCAGACAATTAGACAGCAACACCCAGTGCTACCGCTTACATGTGGAAACTAAAAAGACACAATGAACTTCTTTGAAGAACAGAGAATGACTCACTGACTTTGGAAAACCTTGGTTTTTCAAATAAGACCATCTGGGGGGTGGGGGGATACACTGTGGGTTTGGGACACAAAATCTGTAAAATTGACTTGTGATGATTTATGTACACCTATAATTGAAATAAAATCCATTAAGTTAAAAAAGTAAAATTAAAAAAACAAAACAAAAAGACAACCCACAGAAGAGAAGAAAATATTTGCAAGTGTAGCAACTGACAAGGGCTTAATCTGAAAAATACACAAATAACTCATACAGCTCAATATCAAAAAACAAACAATTCAGTCAAAAATGGGCATAAGATTTAAATAGACATTTCACTAAAGAATACATACAGATAGCCAAAAAAATAAAATAAAAGATGCTCAACACTGCTAATTATTAGAGAAATGCAAATCAAAACTGCTGTGAGGTACCACCTTACACAGCCAGAATGGCCATCATCAAAAAGTCTACAAACAACAAATGCTACAGGGTGTGGAGAAAAGGGGACCTTCTTACACGTTGGTAGGAATGTCAATTGGTATACCCACTATGGAAAACAGTACAGAGGTTCCTCAAAAAACTAAAAACAGAACTACCATATGATCCAGCAGTCCCACTCCTGGGCATCTATCTGGAGAAAACTAGGATAACCTCTAAACTCCTGTCTCACTTTTCATTAGCTTTGCATTCAAGGGCCACGTGATCTTGGTAATTTCACCTTTCTGGAACCTCAGATTTACCCCTTCCCCTTTAACATATACCATCCCAACAAAGGTTCAAATCCCATCAGCGGTCTCATAGGTTGGCATGAAGCTTCCTTGCCTTGAGTCCTGCTCCCCTTTCAATCTCTGCACCTGAGTGGGAAGGTGGGGTTCAAGGTTCAAAGACGACCATATCGGAGTTCCCATCGTGACTCAGTGGTTAACTAATCCGACTAGGAACCATGAGGTTGTGGGTTTGATCCCTGGCATCGCTCAGTGGGTTAAGGATCCGGCGTTGCCATGAGCTGTGGTGTAGGTTGCAGATGCGGCACAGATCCCATGTTGCTGTGGCGTAGGCTGGCGGCTATAGCTCCTATTAGACCCTTGCCTGGGAACCTCCATGTGCTGTGAGTGCGGCCCTAGAAAAGAAAAAAAAAAAAAAATGACGATATCACTGCCCTGCTTATGTCACTCCAATGGCCCCAGACCACATCCCAGATAAATCTAAACTCTTAGCAGAGAATTCAAACACCCTCCACAATCTGATCTGTCTCTTTCTCCCTGGTCACCACATCTCCTTGTTTTCTCATGTGTAGCTTCCTTACTGTTCCATCTTTCTGTGCATTTAACTCAAGCTCTTTCCTTAAACTTGAACACGGGGTCTTTAAGTTAACCCTCCTTCTTCCTAATTACTTCAGGAAGCTTATCACAGACCTCAGGAATCAACAAATTGTCCCTCAGGTGAGCCACTAAAACACACCATGGTTACTCTAACCATCCTTTCTCAAAAAGATTTGTTTATAAGTTTATCTCTTCACTTAAGTGTAAGCTCTTCAAAGGAAGGGATGGAATTTTTATGTATTACTGTGCTGAGAACATGGCAGAAATTTAATTATTCACGGATGCCTGGCACTTCACACCCTAGACATCTTTGACGCTTAACCAATTTCTACAATGCACCCCCTTGTCCTTACTTACACTGGTAGAGGGATGTTAAACTAATTTAAGGATAATATCACTAGCCTCAAAGAGTCCTCAAATATTAACAGATAAGTTGTGTTTTTATTTTGGGACTTTTTGTTTTGTTTTCTTGCATAACATTATCTGTCAGAAATTTTCTTCAGTGGAAAAAAAATGAGAGGTGAATTGAAATAAAATCTATGTCCTCTTCCTCATAAACTTCCACTGAGGTTTTTAGAGAAAGGGCCATTTTCCAGGAAGTTTCAAGTTTCTTTCACAAGAATGGCAGATTCAATTAACTGAGAATTCCTAAAAAGGTGGTGGCCATATTTCTGCAAATTCTTCTCGGTAAAATAATAGTTGGCAATAAATGACACGAAGGCATGTTATTTGGGGAACGTTTTTTCATCATATACAGTAGGATATGTTGCAAAGTAACATGCTGTTACCCAGCAGTTCCCATCTTTAAGGTTGATATTCTCAATTGTGTAGACGTTAAGCCAAAGTAACACAATTTATACCAATTCTGTAGAAATCATCCCATTTTGTTCATAGAATCACAATCACTTACAGTTCCAAGTTACTCACACTCTTTACTGAGGTGCCCCTACCGGTAAAGAAAAATAAATTCACATCCCCAAGGCATTTATAGATGGAGCCTAAAAAAATGTGGCATGCACAAGATGGTTTTGAGGTTTTAAGTTGAATCTTCACCATATAATAAAATTATGCATTCTGCTCCATACTTGTGTTCATCTTTATATTTTACTGACCTAAGGGGGACAGCAAGTGATGTTTCAGAAAGCTGTACCATGTCTATCCTGTGGCTTCCTTTATCCCCAGAACACCCCAGCACGTTCCACACCAGGCTGGCATTTTGAGAGATATGTGTATGTAGTTAAAAATGACCGATTATGTAAAATGTTCCTCAATTTAGGTTTGTCAAATGCTTTCCTATGGTTAAATACAGATGAGCTATTTTTGGAAGGAATATCATTGAAGTGACGCTATCTTCTCCATTTATCCCCATCAAAACATAACGCTGTGGATTTGTCCCCATTTCTAGTGATGTCAACTCCAATCACCTGATTAAGGTGGCATGTGGTGGCATTCTCTACAGCAAGGTTACTAACTCTCCTTTTGTAATTAATCAGTATCCTGTGGAGAGACACTCAGACTCTATAAACATCCTGTCACTCCTAAAACTTTCAGCCCTTAATTTTAGCATCCATGATACTTTTCTGAATCAATCAATATATGCTAAATAAATTACAACAGCTGCTAAATAACTTTCCATTTCCATTATTCCTTTTACATTTATTCATTTATTCTAATATAAGGAAGGACTGTCCCTTTCCCCTCATTTATTTTTACATCATTTAAAAAATCATTATAAATTCTTGGATTCTTTTTTAATAAACTGTAATCCTTTACTATGATACCCTTTTTTCTTTATTTTTTTAGGGCCACACCTGAGGCACATGGAAGTTCCCAGGCTAGGGGTCGAATCGGAGCTATAGCTGCCAGCCACAGTCACAGTAACTTGAGATCCGAGCCGCATCTGCCATCTACACTGCAGCTTGTTGCAATGCCAGATCCTTAACCCACTGAGCAAAGCCAGGGATTGAATCCACTTCTTCAGGGATACGAGTCAGGTTCTTAACCTACTGATCCACAATGGGAACCCCTACTGTGATCTCTTTTGATGCTCAAAGTGTCCCAGATATAGCCAGTAGAGGTTCCTTTTAGGTGACTGCTATTTCCTTTTCACATGTTCAAACTGAGGAACATTATACATAATAACTGAACTTTACACTTGTAAAATTCAATGTAATGAACAACAAAGGAAGACTAAGGAATTATTTGGATTAAAGAAGGCTAAAGAGACCTTTCAACTGAATGTAAGCCATAGGATTTTTGTTATTATTATAAAGGTTATTCCTGAACAACTGATGAAAGAGAAGGTCTTTAGACTGGATAACAGCATTGTATCAATGTTAATTTCTTGATAGTAATATTACAGTTATGTCAAAAAATGTGTTTATTAAAAACATACACACATGATGGAAGATAAGGGAAGTGAATGTAAATATGCATGGCTATGTCGCTATGCTATAGAGCAGAAAAACTGACAACACTATAACTAATAAAAGTAAAAATAAAATACATACACAATGAAGTATTTAGAGGAAAGGGAACATGGTGTCTGCAACTTAAGTCAGAAAATATAATCATCTATATATAAACACATATACTAATAAACACAGAAAGAGATCTCAAAGCAAATTTGGTCAAATGTTAACACTTGAAGATTCTCAGTAAAAAGCTTAAAGGGATTTCTTTGTACTACACTTCAATGTTCTCAAAAGTCTGAATTACGTCACAATACTTTTTTTTTTTGAAGAAAACCCTATTAGTCACCTATTCACCCAATGCAGTAATTGCTTCTCCAGTATCACCCTAGGAGACATACTTGATTAATTATGTAGTTTGCAGAAGAATGTGGCCACAATAGGCATTTCCAGTTGTCAGCCTGGCCCCAAATATGCCATCTTAAAATTTAGCTCCTGTGATGCTGCCTCTGGCTTTGAAGCAAAAGCAAAAAATCGTGTCTCCAATTCCATGTGGAATCAGTTTGAATGTGTCCCCTAGCTTTTCAAGGCCCTTTTAATAAAATGATTACATATATAAAGTGATTTCATTAACCATCACCACTACCGCCATTATGGCCAGCCTCCTAGAGGTGGGACCAATATGGTTGCATGGGGCCTCATGCTTGATTTAATACTCTAATACCGATGGTTTGAAACTCTTAACTTTTGAACAAGGGGCCCCATATTTTCATTTTGCACTCAGTACCACAAATTTTGTGCCCAGTTCTGCTGCCATAAGCCTACATGGCACCTTTGTGTATATTGGACAAAAATCAGATACCTATAAGAACACAGGTCGTGGGCTAGAAACCAGCATCAAAAAAACCAGTACAAGCACTGTGGAAAACAGTAAGGAGGTTCCTCAGGAAACTAAATAAAAATATGATCCAGCAATCCCACTCCTGGGCATATATTTACACAGAACTTTCATACAAAAAGATACACGCACCCCCATGTTCATTGAAGCACTATACAATAGCCAAGGAATGGCAAGAACCTAAAACTCCATTGACAGATGAATGGATTAAGAAGATGGGGTACAGATAGACAGTGGAATAGTACTCAGCCATAAAAAAGAAAAAAATAATTCCATTTGCAGCAACGTGGATGCAGCTAGAGATTCTCACACTAAGTGAAGTAAATCAAAAAGAGAAAAGACAAATACCATATGATATATCTTATATGTGGAATCTAAAATATGGAACAAGTGAGCCTACCTACAGAACAGAAACAAACTCATAGACAAGGAGGGCAGAATTGTGGTTGCCGAAGGAAAGGCAGAAGGGAGTAGGATGGACTAAGAGTTTGAGGTTAGAAGATGCAAACTATTACATTTAGAATGAATAAGCAGTGGGATGCTGCTATAGAACACCGGGCACCATATCTAATCACTTATCATAGAACATGATAGGATATAAGAAAAAATGTATATATATGTATAACTGGGTCACTATGCTGTACAGCAGAAATTGACAGAACATTGTAAATCAACTATAATAAAAAATAAAAAAAAAAAGAAAAGAAAAACCAGCCTTGGAGTTCCAGCTTTGGCAAAGTGGATTAAGGATCTGGCACTGCCACAGCTGTGGTGTAGGTCAAAGCTGCAGCTCAGATTTGATCCCTGGCCCGGGGAACTTCCATATGCCACGGGCACTGCCAAACGGGCCAGGGACGGGGGGTAGGTGGGACAAAAAACAGTCCCTTCTTTGTGTGATTGCAGCCATGTTCTGGATTGCAGTCCTGGTGGGTAGAGTGTAGGCTTCATTTCAAAGCCTACCCTTTCCTTGGCCAGACGCTCTGCTGAAGTGCACAACTCCATCAAGAGGCCTGGACCCTCAGATCCTTCGGTAATGCTCATATTTGTCCATCTCAGTCTAAAAGAAAGGATCAACCTTTGGCCAAGTAAAACACTATTTCCTCCCGACTCTGGCCACATTCTTCCAGGGGGAGGCAAAGAAGATTGCAAACCTTTGTGCAATTGCTACCAAGTGTTAAGAATTGGTCTGAACATTATTTTCCATAAGCTAGAAACAAATACCAGGTTCTGAAAATGAAGGAAGGTAAAAGGGAGGAAGGTAAAGCTGGCAGCCTCGGGGGCTTTCAAAGCCCTGTGCTGCATGTCACAAGGCGGTGTGACTGTAATGACTCCTCTGCTCCCAATTCCCTTGTGACCTCATCTTTATGGCAGTAAACATTATTAGGAGTAGGACACGAGCCAGGGAGGACAAAAATGATTCTTGTAATTATAACATCCTTGTAAGCTATAGATGAGCTAAGAAGCCAGATGCCATGTTAGTCTCATAGTGTGATCATGACAGAGAGCTCACAAGTGCACTTTTACGAACCCTATCTGGCATAGACCTGGTTGCCTTTCAAACCAAACAAGCATTTATAATACAAAGGAGAGATTAGGCTCTGTACTGGCCTCAGAGATCAAGTCAATGAGAATAATGCAACTTAAATTATTTACTTTTGGCTGCATCTGTGGCATGTGGAAGTTCCCAGGTTAGGGAATGAACCCACGCCACATTAGGGACTTAAGCTGCTGCAGTGACAATGTCGGATCCTTAACTCACCGTGTCACAAGGGAACTGCACAATCGAATTTTAAAGCAGGTTACAATCTAATACGGGAAATAAGTCCACACAAAACTTCAAGACAACCATGAGTCTGGGAAAATACTAATTGGTACCACAGGAGACGTACTCAGTAAATGCCATGAGAGGTCAGAGGTGGATATTTAGGTTTTATCAACTGTGCAGCTGGAGATGCTGGGGGGTGGGTATCTTTTTCAAGGGCTCAGTTGGTATGTTAGGCTGCTGAGGTCAATTACTGCTAAGAGAGCCACTATACTAGGTCTCATAAAGGAGATGGCTGACATGGATGATGGTCTTTGGGCGCAGTTGGGAAGAGAATGAGATGGGGCTGGGAATGTGCTCCACGAAGGAAAAAGAGTATGAGCACATCTAGGAGAAGAAAAACAAGTTCTTATTCTAAAACCTAAGCCGTCCTAACTCAGTCAGAGCTTACATGGATATACCGGGAGGTAAGATGGAAAATGTAGATTAAGGCTGAATTTGAACACCAGATAGATGTGCCTATGTTTGGTTTAATATTTAATTTCGACATCAATAGGGGGCTGACTCTTTTCAGCAGGTGATATTATTTATCAAAGCCATGGAGCCAAGATCTGTAAGTATGGCTAACGGGATGTCTTCCACAGCTTTCAAAAAAGATATCACCCTCCCCGCCAAAAGCATATAAAACTAATAATGCTTTTGCTACGGGCCAGTTAATTTTACTGGTAATTTTTAGGTAGGGAATTTCATAACTTTTAAATGAGATTCTCCCCTAAGTTCTTTGCTCATTCTTGGCGCAACTACACAGATATTTTAGGAGTGTCTTAAATAAGCTGTCTATTTAAATTATATTCAGGACATATCGTATTTTCAAATTCCCCTTTAAAAAAAAAATCAACAGAAAAATGGATTCCTGCTGTACTTTATCCTACCTGGTCAACAATGTGACTCTAACAGGGACCTGTTTCACTGATCCCCCAACCCCAGCAGCTCCCAGATTGAAGCACAGGTTCGGGTGTTAAGAAGGGTCAGGAGTTCCTGCTGTGGTGCAACGGGATCAGTGGCATCTCTGAAACAATGGGACACAGGTTCAATCCCTGGCCTGGAACAGTGGATTACGGGTCTGACTTGCTGGAGCTGCGGCTTAGGTCACAAATGTGGCTTACATCTGAACCCCAGACCAGGAACTCCATATGTCAAAGGGCTGCCCAAAAAAAGAAAAAAAAGGGAAGGGTCTGCTCAACTGAGGGTTAATGACAGAGGCCAAACATTCTGTAAGCAGATGAAGAAGGAGGAGAGAAATGGGAATGAAATGCAAGGGCTAAGCAGCCAAATGTTCAGGCATGAAAATAAACAACTACGAATAATTGAATATTCCTCTTTTGACAACTGCCCAGCAGCAGAAGTAGCAGATGCCACAGCAGCCCAGCCACCTCCAGCTTGATTGAATCAGACCAACAAGAGAAGGCCTGTGGGAGTCACTCCCTGGAGATGGACTGCTGCCAGCTTGGCGGGGGTGACTGTGGGTTAGCTTTATTCCTTTATTTCACCTTTGGAACATCACTTTGAAACGAGGCCTCGGCTATTTCCAGCCCCAGGCAGCTGGATGGACTGCCAGCATCTCTCTAACACAGGGTGAAATTATTAAGGAAAACACAACAGTTTAAGAAGATAGGTACTTTGGCTACTAAAAACAAAACCCATACCTTTTTTTTTTTTTTGCTATGACGGCATCAATACGTCACGATTTTTGGAGTTCTCTTGTGGAACAGTGGGTTAAGGATACAGTGTTGTCACTGCAGCAGCTTGGGGCGCTGCTATGGCGCGGGTTCCACCCCTAGCCCAAGAATATGCCACAGGCAGAGCCAAAAAAAAATGTGTCGTGATTTTATATATAAATATATGTATTGGAGTTCCCGTCGTGGCTCAGTGGTTAATGTAACCGATTAGAAATCATAAGGTTGCGGGTTTGACCCCTGGCCTTGCTCAGTGGGTTAAGGATCCGGTGTTGCCGTGAGCTGTGGTGTAGGTCGCAGACGCGGCTCAGATCCCGCGTTGCTGTGGCTGTGGTGTAGACCAGCAGCTGCAGCTCCGATTCGACCCCTAGCCTGGGAACCTCCATATGCTGTAAGTGCAGCCCTAGAAAAGGCAAAAAGACAAAAAAATAAATATATGTTCTATATATAATGTAATAACCTATATAAAGTATAAGTATATAATATATAATAACTTGACCATGTGGAGGAATGCAATTTATTCAGAAACAGAGTAGAAAACAATCACGGCTGTCCTCAAGGAAATATTCAAATGTGCTTGAACTTTTCTGTCATGGTTCTCAAACTCCCATTTAACAGAAACAAATCAATGGGGCTTAGTAGCAAAAGTGCTCAGGGAGGGCGGATGGATGTCAGATCTGGCTCCACGTCTGCCATCTGCTGGGGGCCCTGTGGTCAAGCCACCTCACCTCTCTGAGCATCACTTTCTCAGCTATTAAGTGACAACGCTGGAGGCATTGGTTAAATCTGTTTCCCAAATAGTGCTTCCTAGGGGTGTTCCAGTGTCTTGCTACTCAAAGTAGGGTCCATGGACCATATGGCAGCATCATCTGAGGACTCTTAGAAATTAAAGACTCTTGGACTTTGAATTGGACATACAGACACATTTCAATTGAATTATCCACTTTTTAATAAGAACCCAGCTGATTTGCATACGTGTTTGAGAAGCACTGTTCCTGTGCAAGATGTCCCTAAGTTCCCTGATCATAGAATCACCTGGATAACTTTACACCCACACAGCTTCGCTGGTCCTTCCTTAGTGTGATACAACAGGTCCAGGGTAGAAACTAGAAAGCTACATAGGTAACTGATACCCTGGGTGGATCCAGGTCAATGAAAATATGAGTGATATAAATAAAAAAGTAATTCTGACTATACTGTTTCCTTTTAAAATCGAATGGTCTCTAAGCCCTATCATGCCGGTGAGCTTCCTGGTATTTTTTGTAGAGATGAGCTAACGCCATCATGATTAGACATCCCTCAGCTGGACAGTCCAGATGCCATGGAGATTTTGTCCACTGCAGTGTTGAAACTGTTAAATTCTCTCTCTCTCTTTTTTTTTTTTTCTTTTTGGCTATACCTCCTGCATGCACAACTTCCTAGGCCAGGGATCAAACCTGCACCACGGCAGTCACAGTGCCAAATCCTTAACCACTAGGCCACCAGGGAACTCCTGAAATTATTAAATTTGAATGGATCATTGGTTAAATGCAGCGAGCATGAAGAGTTCTGATCGTGAACCACAATTTGATGAATAATATAAAAATGATACTAATTTTGCAAAGTCGCCTCAAGACAACTGTCATCAGATTCATAAGCAACATTCATATATCAAAATCCTTATTTAGCACATTAAGATGCCTTCAGCACTTCAAAAAACAATCTTAAAAAGAAAAAATATGGTGACAATTATATCTAATTTGGCTTTTCATTTATTGGAAATAAAAACTATCCTCATGTGCAATGTGTTACATGCTGGGAAATGACTGCAAATAGCAGCCAGAAAGCTCTTATTTCAAGAAAACATGAAAGTTATTACCAAAAAAAAAAAAAAAGGTTTTTTTTTTTCCCTCCTGCAAGCAAATCAAAAGGATCCCAACCAAGGTCCTAAAGGCAATTTTTTCCCCCTCCACTTTTGATGCCATTAAACATAGTTAAATTTCAATTTACATTTTAATGTATACTGGTCCCCAAGTCAAATGCAATATTTAATGACAAATCATGTCTTGACTTGCATAAATAATTTTAAATAAATTAAATAATCTTCACTTGCTACACAGGAAGAAATTAAAACTATGTTGTAAATATTAGAGATTATATTATGTTAACTGCGTAATACAGGCTCTAAAGATATTCTTTTTTTAACTAAAAAAATTACATCTTTATCATATTCATATGTCATATCATATTCATATCATACACAAGAATGACAAAATGACTTTTTAGTCCCTGAAGAGATTTGCAAGATGATTACCACAAAAGTATCAGTTGACTCTAAAAAAGAATAGAAGTGACACCGAGAAGGAAACTGAGGGAACCCTTGCCCATGCTGTTTTGCCTCTCCTCTTTTCAGGCTCTAGAGGATAATCGGCTTCACCCTGACCAGGGTCAAAACTGGCAGCCTGCCTGGCCAATGCCATGCTGGAGGCACAGAGCTGGACGTGTTAAGGAAAACTAAAATCAAACACAGTCCCTCTCTCAGCTGATCTGTCATAAGGTATTTGTGGGCTAAAATGTACTAAATCACGTTAGGAAAAACACTTCCCAGGGCTCTTACACCAAGAGCACAGCTTACAAGGTGACCTTCTCCTTGGCCTCCTAGGGCCCAGTCAACATCCAGGCAGGAGCCTCCCAAATCACCAGTGGAGTGAAGGTGAAGTGCAGAGGCTGAGAGGGAGATTTCCTTTCCCAAAAAACATTAACGTCTCTGCAACCAGCAATTTACTCCTATGCTTAATCCCTACGCCGTCAACATCTGCCAGGAAGAATTCCTTGAGTCCTTAAATAAATCCCTCTTGTCCTATATTCTTCACGGTAGGGCTCACAGAAGACAGTGAAGGCAGTATCTGAATAAAACAATAGCCATCTCCGTCTCTCCATTTCCTTCTTGTTGGGGGTGGGAAGTTCTTTTACACTCCTGGGCATGCAAAGGAGATTTTATGGGGTCCCATTAAGGTGGGATAATGGGGGTGGGGTGCGATGAAGCCATTTTAAAGGAGGAGAAAGGACACTTCTATATTTCTTTTTTTCTTTTTCTTCTGTTTAGTCTTTTTCAGTCCGCACCCATGGCATATGGAGGTTCCCAGGCTACGGGTCTAATCGGAGCTACAGTTGCTGGCCTACACCACAGCCACAGCATCGCCCGAGCCGTGTCTGCGACCTACACCACAGCACATGGCAACGCCAGATCCTTAACCCACTGAGTGAGACCAGGGATTGAACCCGTGTCCTAATGGATGCTAGTCAGGTTCGCTTACCACTAAGCCATGACGGGAACTCCGAAGTTTCTAAATTTCTAAACACATTTGAGATGATCAAAAACACTGATGCTGTTACCAAAGGGGACAGGCTGTGGGGAGGCAGGAGTCGACTGGGGGTTTGGGATGGAAATATTCTAAAATGAGTTTGTGATGATGGTTGTACAATTGTAAATATAATAAAATTCACTGAATTATTAAAAAAATAAAAACACTGATACTGAAACATGACAAAGAAATCTTAGGCTCTCCTGAAAGGGAATATTTTTTTGTTTTCCCTCAAATGTCTTTTTTTTTCGGTCCTACGTGGGTCAAACAAATGCAGTTTTAAAACCCATTTCCATGTTTTAAGATTCAGAGGAAAGAGGTTTAACAGTAGGCTATAAAACTCCCTTAATCTTTAATGTCTTATTTTTGCAGATTTGCTAGAAAAGTACAGTCAACAGTCATTGCTCCACTTTTCCCAGCAATGCCCCCTGAACTGTGTCAATGATGATGAACAGCAAAATCCATTTGCATGGTTTTATTTTTAGTTTTTTCTTTCTCTCTCTCAGGAACCGTTTTTCCTGGTATTGTGGAGGCACCTGCATTCTGACAGTCCAGGCAGAATCTCTTATCTAAAGTGATTTGCTGATTGTGCTCCAGAAAAAAAAAAAAATCTCCAACGTGTCAACCACCGTTTGACAAGAGGGAATGAGCAGAGGTAGCTAGAGTTCTGATGGTTTCTTGCTGCTCCCTCCCCCCTCTTCTGCTGAAGCAGCTGGCAGGTCCTAAGCCCTGCTTCCACGCTGTGTAACTCTAGTGGACGAGGAGGTAACCAGAAAATACTCACAGGCTATGCGCACAGAGGCCTTTCTGCTCTTCGAGGTCCCCAGGTGGCTCCAGGCCACACACTGGCACCAGTAGTCCTCGGGCCCATGGAAATCCTCCACCTGCTGCCTGGTGACATTGATAAACACCTCCCGGACCTTCAAACCTGCAGGAGAGAGAAAGCAAATCCACTGAGGCTGGGGTATGCCTCGAACGCAAAGTGAAGGCCAGCCCCACCTTTTCCTGTTAATTAAACAATTCTGTTCTTAATCAAGGCGAGGCTTTAATTACTTTGACAATAATATATTACTGCTAATTAAATTCCAACAGCTGATTAGGCTGGAAGAAGTAAAGTGTAAAGTACCACCAGCCAATGGGATGCACATGTAATAGCATAGTTTGAACAGGACTGTGACACAGTGCTTTGGCTGTGTCTTTCTTGAAATAAATCTGCTATGAGGAACATAGCACCACATGTATTGCTGGGATTCTAAAGGGTAAAGAGGCCTCAACAAATCAACCTCAGGGACATAGTTCCAGGTGGTTCTAAATGCTCCCCACCCCGGCAAATGGCAGCTGGAGAGGATCACTCTAGCTAGGTGGCTTAGAATTATTTTTGCAAATTTGCTGGAAAAGTCAACAGTCATCACTCCATTTTTCCCATCACTGAGCAATGGGGAGCGAACATGCATGGGATGCGTAAAGAGGCTGGGAACCCAAGGAAAAGCCCCAAACTCCAGACAACCAATGGGGTGAAGACAAGCTGAACTAAGTTAGTTTTGAAGCCACGAGAACTGAGGAAGGTTCTTCGATCAACAGAATGAGAAGGTGAAGAAAAGAGAGGCTTTTACAGAAAGAGGGTCAAGGCTGAATGAAGCTAAGAAATAGGATAAACTAAGATCTTAACTTTGTATTATTATTATTTTTTATTTTTAGGGCTGTACCCACAGCATATGGAAGTTTCCAGGCTAGGGGCTGAGTCAGAGCTGCAGCTGCCAGCCTCCGCCACAGACACAGCAACGCACTATCTGAGCCACACCTGTGACTCATGCCACAGCTGAAGGCAACTCTGGATCCTTAATCCACCGAGCAGGGCCAGGGATCAAACCTGCATCCTCATGGACACTATGTCGGGTTCTTAACCCACTGAGCCACAGCAGCATTCCTGTAATTTTTAAAATTATTGTATCTTCATTCACATTCTGCTTCTAACAATAAAACGTTTGCCTGGTGCTTCTTCCTGGGGACTTTTTTCCAAACCTACAGCTAAGGACTACCAGCCTGCCTTCCTTTGGGAAAGACAGTCACCTTGCACAAAGTGCCAAAGCAGAAAAGGCATCCTCCTCACTAGTATTAGTCAGTTCACCACGAGCAGGGGAGTAGCCTTTAGGGTCGGCATCTTCTCTGCAGCCAGCAAGCACTGGCCAAGGTTGTGCCTTGCTCCATGACAGGCAGCACGGGAGAAAGAGAGACGCTGCTTACTGAATTCCACTGAAGTGCCCAGCATCAGGATAAGCCTTGGCCACTTCACTCATTACACTTCCACTGAGCACTGATGCAGTCAAGGCCACTGTATTCCCACTTGGTGGAGGAAAGAACTCTTAGAGTTATTTGCCTACAGTCACACAGTCTGCAAAAGGAAGGTGCAAAGTTTAAACCTAGATGTGTCTTATACCCAAACCAGCACTTCATGCAGTACCTCTCAAAAATTCAATTCTGTACCTGTATTTTTAGGTAATTATACTTAACTATGGAAATAAGACCAACATGGGCAACATTTATAATGAGCTCATTTTAAGGATGAACGGGGGCGACAGGAGGGAGTGGGATGAACCAAGAGTTCAAGGTTAGTAGATGCAAACTATTACACTTAAAGCAGATAAGCAATGACGTCCCACTGTATAGCATGGAGAACCACACAGAAATTGATACATTGTAAATCAACTACAATTTAAAAAAAAAATTAAAGTAAGACCAACATGTGGAACATATAAGGAAAAATCAAGTGTATAATTCTGTGTTTTTCTTTAAGTTCAAAAGGAATTCACAGGACAGAACCACAAGTATCATCAAAACAAGCCAGGGTGCCTTGGTGGAGGGGGTGGAATGTGATTACAAATCCTGGGTGGTGGTTGGATTTAAAGCACAAGAATGAAGGTGTGGGATTAGTCAGGCTAGGGAAACGGTCCTTTCCGCCCAATCAATAACATGTTATTTATAGTTTGTGATGAGAGAGTTTCATGGCCGCATAAATCACCATGTACACACAATTTGAGTTACACTTTCTAAATCCGTGGGAGATATTACACGGAGAAAATCATCTTGAGGGCAGTTGGTAATTCACATCTTTCCTGTTTGTGCAGAAGTGTATCTTTTACCAGTCAGAGATGTAAGAGTCTAGAAAACCATCTACACCAAATAGGAGAGAAGCCTCAGAAGTGTTTCGATTGTTAATGCTGTTGCAGCCTTTTAAAAAGAAATTTGGGAGTTCCCCTTGTGGGGATGTGAGTTCAATCCCTGGCCTCACTCAGTGGGTTAAAGGATCTGGCTTTGCTGAGAGCTGCAGTATAGGTCGCAGATGCGGCCTGTATCTGGCTCGGCTTAGATCTGGCAGCTGCAGTTCTGATTTGACCCCTAGCCTAGGATCTTCCAGGCCAGGAGTGCAACCCTAAAAAAAAGGACCAAAAAAAAAAGGGGAAAATTGCACTTCAATAAAAGAAGTGGGAGGGGAAGGTTCAGGGCACTGAAAAGGCAGAGGTGGCAGGTGAAGAGGAAAAACGAAAAATAAAATCTGATTACCCAAAAGTTCATTAGGACAGAAAGCAGACCAGAGTGTTGTACCCATACTGAGGATTTGAAAATAAGGTTGAATAAACAAGATAAAGAATAAGGCTATACAGAAGAGAATCTGTTTCATATTTCACAGTTTTGATTTGTGATAAAGGGTAGATGATCTTACTTTGAACAGTGCAAGGGAGGAAAGAGAAGATCAAATCAATGTCTCCGGGTGCAAGGTGGGGTAATTTTGTTGTGCCCAAGCTCCCCTACCATGGGTCTCCATTTGGGAATCAGAGATAGTCTGAATGAAGAGGCATTTGACAAGCTTGGAAAGTCAGGAACGTGTTCAAGCTAATGGGAACTTATACATACATACAAATACACACACACATACACACACACATATAGTGTGTATATATGTGTGTATACGTGTGTGTGTGCATATATGTGTATGTATATATGTGCTTATATACATGCATGCATATATATGTACACAAATATACCTATACACACATACACACGTGTATATATTTTACTTTTTCCATCTTCAAAGACCATCTAAACCCATTAGCTTCCTCTAGACTGCAAAGATAGACACCTTCCCAAAACAGTTCAAGATTATCAAGTTTTTAAAGCACGGAGTTCCCCATCCAAATTTTAAAATGTGCTATGCTTTAATCTAGGCACCATGGTATTTTAAGGGTACCTGGGTCCTGTTTTAATGAGATACAGTAAGACACTCAGAAACAGAAATGGCCATCAAGAAGGAATAAGTCTACACAGCAGCTCCCTAGAAACAGGAGGCCTAGTACCCAGGGCCACACGGAGAAGCACCAGGGTCAATCAAGAGACGGAGGGGGTCAGGGAACATGGAGGCAAGAACCGTTATTGTGGTTTCCACAAGAAGGAACTGGAGACGCAGGGTGAAAAGATTTAGCTAGCTTGCTTTATTTCAGTGGGTTCTGGGACAGAATGGCTGCCTCTGCTTGTCGGGTACCTGGTCCTGGGTTAGGGCAGGGGAATGGTGGCCGGAGTATTATCGGAGTATAAGAGCTTGATTATAGAAGTGGTCAAGGTAAGAGCTCAGGTGTGAAATGCGTGCTCACAGGGAGTTGTCTGCCATCTCTAGGGATTAGCCAGTCCTAGGCAGGGCCAGACTCCTGGGAAGTCAGCAAGGCTCCAATCGGTCAGAGCACCAGATACAAAAAATTGAAAACATGGTTATTACACAAGGACAGACAGGTGTACATTTGTTTTGGCAAGTATAAACAGTAGCCACAGACCACACTCCTCCCCCATGAAGGTCATAGCTGATCTCTCTCCATTCTTGTCAGAAGTTTTGCAACCCCTCATTCAGACTAACCCCAGCTAAAAGGAAAGTATTAAAGCAGCATTTCAGTATTATGATGGCTCAGTTTCTAGTCTTTCACAGAAGCTCCCTATGGGTTTGAAGAAGCAAAACCAACATAAACCAACTATTTCCAAACACAGTGGGTTTTTTTGTTTTTTTGACTTAACTGATGGCATGTGGAAGTTCTTGGGCACTAGGGATCCAACACGTGCCACAGTAGTGACCTGAGCTACCGCAGTGACAATGCCGAATCCTTAACACACTGAGCCATATGGGAACTCCCAAACAGAGTATTTTTCCTTCAGGCAGCATCAGGTGTCAAACTTCTTTAAAAAGCCATAGGTGACATCACTTCCCCCCCTCACACACACAGTGTGTGAGGGGGGGAAGTGGATTAGATCTTTTTCTTCAAACATGAGGTCTTTCAGTCTTGCCAAACCAGTCCCTCTAGGAAAACCCTTGGAAAATCATAAATATTTTGTCTCTATTATACTTTTCTCCACCATAACAACAACAACAACAAAACTAGTTTTTTCTTTCTTTTTTTACGGCCACACCTGCAGCACATGGAAGTTCCCAGGCTAGGGGTCAAATTGGAGCAGCAGCTGCAGGCCTATGCCACATCTGTAACTTATACTGCAACTTGTGGCGACACAGATCCTTAACTCACTGAGTGAGACCAGGGATGGAACCTGCATCCTCAGACACTATGTTGGGTTCCTTTTTCTTTTTTTTTTTTTGTCTTTTTGCCTTTATCTAGAGCTGCACCCGTGGCATATGGAGGTTCCCAGGCTAGGGGTCTAACAGGAGCTGTAGCCGCCGGCCTACGCCACAGCCATGCAGGATCCGAGCCACATCTGCAACCTACACCAGAGCTCACGGCAACGTCGGATCCTTAACCCACTGAGCAAGGCCAGGGATCGAACCGGCAACCTCATGGTTCCTAGTCAGATTCGTTAACCACTGAGCCACGACGGGAACTCCTATGTTGGGTTCTTAACCTGAGTCACAACCAGAACTTCTAAAATAAAAATTTTAAATAGTATATTCTCTCTCACATTTTCACTACTGCTCTATCTTGTGATATATTACATATATATGTATGCATAAGTAAATATGTATATGTATATGTGTGTGTATATATATATATATATATATATATATATATATATATATATATGAGAAACATCCATTGAAAGCAGCTCTGTGTAAGGACTCCTGCACCCACCCTCCTGCAGTGAAGTTCATCAGGCTGTGTTGTACAAACAGCCATGTACTTCTCTATCTCAAAAGACAGCAGCAAATTTGTTCACAGCAAATGCTACAGGGGAGCAAAAATCCTAGGCAAATAGAAGATGGCATCTCATAAATAAGAAGAGCATTGTACCTGATAACTTGTGGAACTCTAATAAGCATGGAAAAGTCCAACCCTTTAAATTATTGTGCAAATTATAACCATCAGCCTTTGTTATGGAGGAGAGTCTTACAGAAGATAAAAATATGACTATGGGACTGGTATGCTAATAAGCTTTCTACGTTGTTGGATGGTTTAGTTGTAGATAGACTAATGTTGGCAGTGGATGAGTAATTGCTCTGCATGTACTAAACATAACAGAGCAGCACAGAACTTCATCATTTGTCAGCTTTATTTGTTTAAATGAGAAAAATGCTGACAGCAGTTATTGCTGTAATCCCCTTATTTATCAGATGGGAAACACTAGTTACTCTTAGCAGGTCTAATCCTGTTGGGAGAATAAAAGTTAGGGAATTTTCAAGCTAATTGAAGGTATAAGCTGCTCTGCTCAAAGAAGAGAAATACAGAAGACAGGAGAAAAGAAATAGAGAAAAATGATGAAATTTATGTATTTCTGGTCAACATTTAATAAAAGGGCTCTAGTCCTAGTCCTAATGCGTTCTGCAGAAAAGAAAGAGTTCTGCAGGAGTACTTAACATTCAGCACCATGCCAACCACATCTCGTGCCTACTAACCACTGTCCCCTCCTCCTCTACCCCCCACCCTCTACACACACCACACCACTCCCTGCCTATTATCTATGCTCATTGTCACTCTTGCAAGAAGCCCATCAGTAACATCCTGCCAAGACTATTGCTGCCAACCAGTTCTCAGATGCACCCAGGGATGGGTGCTGGAAAGGATGGGACATGGTTCTCCATGCTCACAACCTCATCACAACTTATGTCCAATCTTTCCAAGTTCTCGGTAGCGGGGTGCTCACTAAACAACCAGATTCTAGAAGGAAGGTGAAAATCCCTCTTCCTCCTGCCATATTCCCAAACCACACAAAAGTAATAAGAGGAAAGCAGATTAGGTTTTGGTGAATTGTTTTCTCGTCTGATTCTCTAGGCCAATTTCCCTGGATCATTTTCATCCAGCATTTTACCTTCTCTGTTCCTGATTCTCCACACTGTAATGTCTTATGACTGGGAATTAACCAAGAGAATGATTATACAGCTTCCATGGACAAAGCTCCAAAGAACTACTCTAATACAACTTTATGAGTAGCATGGGGCCTTGCTCAATTTGGGAGGACAGAAAAAAAAAAATCAAACTCCCCATGAAAAGCAACCATCTCATATTCATGAGCCTTCTTTAACAGACCATCAACTCACTAAGTACCTCAGTCCCTCTAATGCCTGGAGTTGGCTCTGAGCTAGCCCCGCCTTACTCCTCTGTCTCCTAAGAAGACAGAAAACAGCCTGCTTAGCTGGAAGAAGCAAGTCCACTGCTTATATAAGGGGATGTTTTTCACTTGTCTCTTCCTAGGTTTGGAGCGGAGAAAACAAGCTTGAACAATGAGAGGCTTCCCCATATTTTGAGTAACATTATCATTATTAATTATTATACCATTTGTAGGCCGCTTTCTATTAATGCAATCAATACATCATCTTATTTCATCTTGACACAATACGATCATTTCTATTTTATTACTATTATCTTTCTGTGGGTCCCATATCGTAGGAAACAGATCAAAGATATCTTAGGGTTTACAACATATGTTATTTGAAAAAAATTGTTTTGTGTGCCTCATATATACCTGCCTCTGTCCCAGGTGCTGAAGATACTGTGCAAAGGTAGATGATCAAGATTCACACCCTCAAGAAGCTTATAGGCTGGAAGAGGAGACATTTCAACCTCCCTCAACAATTCAGTGTGACAACTGCTATGACAGGAGGTGCACAGATTGCTACAAGAATGCTACAAGAAGGGCTTCCTAACCTCTCCACATCATCAGTCAAAGCTTCTGGGCGTGGGTGCCACCCACCTATGAGTTAAAGGCTCTGTCCTTACCTAACATTTAGCTTGATGTCTAGGACAAAGCTCTGGTAAGGACACGTAAATGTGATACATATTTGCAGTTTTAAAACTCTGATTCAGAGGGAAGCCTTTTCATGAAACTGTGCCTCCATTTCTTGGGGGAGCTTAGATGTCTTCAGGCCAACATGCTACTGAAAGTAGGAAATTAAATGGAGATAATTAAAAGGTAAAACCACATTTCATTTTACTGGAAGATGCTTAACTAGGGCTGTTTTTCGCCACTTCATCCTAGCAACAGGATTAAAATGTATTTTGATAAAAAAAAAAAAAAAAAAACAGCCATCCCTTGAATGTGCACTATGCCTAATGAATACTCTTTAGTTTCCCCTGGATAATAACCACTCCACGTATTTCTCCGAAGCACCACAAGTTCAGTCTTAAGTACAGAAACTAAGAATACACCCAAGCTCTCCAGTTTCATCCTCACTGGAGATTTGAATTAATCAGCACAGAGGTGTCTGGCAAAGGAAAGCAAATTAACTTGATAGTGTTGCCTGATAACAGAGAGAGGGGAAACTTAAGAGGCAGAAGTGGAGAGGGGAGGCTTATTTAGAGGACAGTAACCCCTGAATGACTCTCTCAGACATCCTACCCCCAGCTTATAGGAAACACTGTCCTGATTGCTAATCCTGCTGCCCCCATCAATGGCACTGAAACTACCACCTTTTGGTAGATCATGCCCTGAAGTCAGGCATATATTATACAGCTCCTTTCTCCCAAGGTGCCATCAGGGGCTCTGAAAATAACCATGATGAAATGTAAACAGATGGAGTGAGTCAAAGTCAAATAAAAAGTCATTCTATGGAAGACGATTATTTCTCTTTCTCTATTAATAATATTAGCCCTTTTGTCTTTTTGGACATGTAAAAGATCATGATTGTTCTACTGGCTTTCTGAAGCCTATCACCAGCCACTTGCCCCATTCAAAAAAAATTAGCAGTTTTTCTTTTTTTTGTTTTTAGGACAAGACCTGTGGCATATGGAAGTTCCCAGGCTAGGGGCTGAACTGGAGCTGCAGCTGCGAGAATATGCCACAGCCACAGTAAGGCAGGATCGGAGTCACATCAGCTCAAGCCAACACCAGATCCTTAACCCACCGAGTGAGGCTGGGGATCGAACCCACATCTTCATGGATACTGGCTGGGTTCTTAACCCACTGAGCCTCAGTGGCAACTCCAACAATTTTATATTTATCATTTTGAAGGTTAATCTTGATTAGGAACTTGCCATGCACTAGACCAGAGCTAAGCATGTCATCATGTATATTAGTTCCACAGGGTATATATAATTATTACTGCCATTTATATGTGGGGAAACTGAGGTAAAAGGAAGCTAAATAACATATCTACCTTAAAAAGTCTCTCAATGAAGAGTCAGATTTCAAACATAGGAGGTATTCACCCAGCACTAATATCCATGCTCTTAACCACTACACCATCTTGTTTTTTTTTTTTTTTTATAAGAGGCTTATAATCACTGCTTCAAATAAAGAAATACACATCTAAATGTTGTATGAACAGAAAAGACCAACAAAGCCCATAGGCGTTGTTCAAGGGTCTATAACAAAAATCTGACCAAGGTCAGGAATTGTTAAAAAATTTGAGAAAGTGTTTAGCTGCTTTCTATCTCTGCTATGGGTGGAATGAGACTAAATGGGCTCCAACTTTTTGTAGCAAAAGTTTAATTAGACAAGAGACAAGGGCTTCGTGTTCTGTCACGAGATTTTAGAAGGAATTCATAATATTTTCCTGAAAACCTTTGAAGATATGTCAGTCCTCCATGAAAAACAGTGATGAACAAGAAGAAATCTGAGGTGGGAGAATGTTTCTACAAAAGCAAGTTTCAAACCCACAAACTATCAATGGAACACTTGAGACATTGATTATCACTGTGTTATGTGATCACAAATATATGCTTCCCAAATGTACCTTGATGATTTGTGAATCACTGAATGTAACTTCAAATTAATGGTTTTCTAGAAGATACTATATTCAAATCCCCATCACCGGCACAGCAAAGTTCTTTAAGATAGAAGCTTTAAAGATTTAATACATTTTCATTTCTACTCTTCTCTCTTTTCTCAACACAATCCATTAACCTTTTACCCCCAGAGAGTGAGTTCAGTTGCTAGGAAGGAAATCACACATGGTGAAATCCCTGAAATGATATTATTTAAGAAGAAAAATATTAGTTTACCGGAGTTGAGACTTTTCTCATAACACACTGAAATACAGATTATTTCACTCATTAGAGTTTGATATCTCTAAGGTAGAATAAGAACCACAGAGCCTTGTAAGGGAACTCCATTTTCATTGAACAATAAAGAAGTGGTTTAGCTTATTGATAACTCAAGTTACCCACAGGCTACATTATCCTGATTGCCAAAAATGGGTTTCACGTGTTGTTGTTGTTGTCTGTGTTGGGGTGTGTGCGTATGTGTGCACACATGTGCATCTGCTTATTATATTAACACCCTTCATTTCTACGTTATTGAACAATCCGACCCTTTCTCAGGGGCATGACTCCTGAATGGGGATTGCCTTTCAACTCCAGATGTTAACAGGGGAAAAGCACAAGGAAGAAGACTTCCCATATTTCCAAATGAAATGAGGCAGAACAAATGAAAGAGGATGGTTTGGCTTGTGCAGGAACTAAAAGTGTACATTACTAAGAGGTATAGCCGTGTCTGTGCAAACATAGTAACTCATGTCAAATAAATTGTGCTTTCTGCAAGAAAGAACTCTAGCTCTGGGTTTTCCAAGCTAAATTGCATGAAAACACAATCCTTTTTCTTCTTATTTGAACTGGTAGATGACGGGCCAAATTACCAGAAAGACCAAAGGCAGTTTGCAGTCTTTAACAACTGAAAGGACTTATTGCCATCAATTTATAGAAATACAAAAGATTCTGTGTTGACTCCAAACACTCCTAGGTCCTATGCAATTCACATTAGTTCTGTGAAGAGAGAAAACCTGTAAGCAAAAAGAACAGCACAGTTCTCTGGGATTCTAGAAATGGAGAGTCTGTTGGGCAAAGATACAGAAGTAGTAACTTCCAACGTCTGAAAAGAACATGCAAAATGCTCTAACTCTGGTCAAATGTGGCCCCACTGTCCTTGGCTTTTTGGTGTCATTAGCTCCTACTGGACTGGCAAGAATTGTTTTTCAGATCCCATCAAGAGCCATTAAGACTGTAAAGGTAGTCAATCTCTGTACTCAAGCCCACATCCAAGAACCCAAGGGAAGTAAAGTATCTATTTTTCAATACCTGAGGCCATTTTGTTTCCAAGCTTAACTGCACTTCTGCATTGGTTTTGGGTATAATATCTCCACTCATCTTGCTCTAGTTTCCACTTATCCACTATTAATACAGAGCTTAGGAAACATAATTGCAGTGTGTGGTAGACAGCGATTTTCATTAGCTACTGCAGGAGAAAAACAGTTTCACGGAGAGACATTTCTTTCCTATTGATTCAATCAAAATGACTTAGAAGAAAAGGTTGTGCTTATTAAATTCTCTTCAAAAAGATAGCTGTTAAAATTTAAATTTTCTCAACAGTATTTTTTTAAGAGGTGTAGAATCTCTTCAGATTTTTGCCATTTATGATTTTTTTTTTTGTTTTTTCCAGTTCCTTTGAGATTGGTGACTTTTATGGGTCTTTTTTAAAATTTTTATTTTTTTCAAGGAAGCAAAGAAGGCAGACTTTTCACATGGAGGCAGAGAATGTAATCAACACTGCTATCTGGAAGACATGGAGTTGCCTAGCAATGCTGAGGGAATTAGAATGTGGAAGCAACAAAACAGAATGTCGTGAAATTACAAGAGGGTAGGTACTGTGTTAAATTGGCCTGTAACACTTATCAAGAGGTCTTTCAAGAGAACAGATATAGAATTTTCTGGCAGTGGCATAAAAAAAATAGCTGATCGTTTTCAATGTTCTTCCTATCTTTTATTTGGAGCAGTTTACCCAAAGGGGTTCTGCTATTTTGAGTTCATTACTGGGCAAAATCTAGGATAGAAATGTCTGAGGATAGAACACACAGCCCCATGGAGACACTAGCATTTGAGTCTTTTCAGTTGGACTGAGTATAAGATACATATACCTTTCATATTCTACCACTGTTGTATAGGCTTTTGCTCAGATGGTAACTGCTGTTCCCTTGGTTGCTCTCTCCCACAATGTCAAGAGTCTTCTTTGAGGTCTTCATGCCACCGTAAAGTAAGACTGCTATTGTTAGTGACTCAGTCTCCCCCAGTGCCAGATCCATCCACTTAAGTCTATCCATGATCCCAACCTTGGGAAACTTTCCTAACACTGAGATTCAATCTGTCCTCTTCTTTTGCTTAGATTTTTGCCCAATCCTTCCTTAAAGAAGGAACCTCTACCTGGAATCCTGGAAATGTCTCTGTATCTTTAGCTGTTAGAAACTTTTATCTAACAGTGCCACCAACACAACCTAGAATAAGGGATTGGCCCTAAGAAGGCAGACATAATCAGGGATAAAGAAATTCCAGTGGAACGGCTATGGGATTATACACTTGGAAAATGAAATTTTCCACAGATTAATGATAAAAAATGCTGAGCCATGTGCTGAAATCCATCCTTCTGTCAGAGTAAGGGAAATGTCAATATTTTGATTGTGAAGGAGACCATAGGTAAAGGTCAAAAAAATATATGTGAAGTGAACATGAGGAGACTTGGGTTCTAGAAGTAGCTATGCCATAACATACCTGTATCTTCTGGAACCTTTATTTCAGGTTTAAAACAGGGCTGTTAGGTTTACCACTGAGAGCCCTTCCCATTCCCACACTTAGATTCTGGAACTCTTAAGTATGCTTTGGTTTGAAGAGGAGTACCTCTAAAATAAGCACTTTTGTTTTCTTCCTCTCACCAGTTCCAAAGTGGAATGAAGAGGGAGTTGTGATAAGGTTTTAGGTGTTTCTCTACCTTTTGAAGTCATGTGTTTCTCCTGCAACCCCAAATCAGTTTAGAACTGTGTAATGCTTAGCACTGTTTATATACAGGTTTAGTTCTTTGCCATCTTCTTCACTGAGTCCTTGGCAGAGGAAGAGCACTACCTGAAGATCTTTTTAAAACAGTTTTCTCCTTTTACTTTGGAACACAGCATCCTCCTCTTCTTTGTTGGCTGCTCACGTTCCGCTTCCTGACTCCTAAGGAGGTCTATCTCTAGCTCCATTCTCTTGTCATATTACCCATTCTCTATTGATGACTCCATCACTCTTTGACAGATGACCAGACCTACTTCTCTAATTCTGAGCTCTACCAAGTTCCAGACCTATATTTCTTCATTGTTTCCCAGAAGTATTTCAAATGCAGTTTGTCCAATGATCTCAGACTTTCCTCCTTACCAGTGTGATAATTTATGTTAATTGTGTAACCCGTCTGCTTCTGTTAAAGAGATTAATTTGATTTCTCCTTCATTTCTTTATTCTTTCATTCAGCTATTAAGTCTGATTTGTTAAAGTGCTTCTCACATCAGATATCTAGTTCTTATTTCTGTGGCCATTGCTCTGGAAGCACATCTTACTTTCTCAAAGGAATTATCTAATCTCCTAACTTCCCCAATCCTGTTTCTGCTTACCATTCCAAATGCTTGTGCCAGATTCATCTTTTGAAGCATAGCTTCAAGGGTCATTGCATTCCCATATCTCAGTGTAATCAGTTCCCACCACCAGCAAAGTATCCATAAAATTAAGTCAAGAACTTCTCACTCTGATATTTGATTGAACTGTTTTCCAGTTATCAGTTTCTATTCTCCTACATCAATTTTATATTTCAACCAAACCAAGCTTCCCATGGAACACACACACTCAGCTTGCTTTCATTTGCTAATGTTGACCTTCAAACCCTGGAGACTCCTTTTCCCCCACAGCTTGCAGCATTCAATGATGCCTATTTGAATTACATATTCATCAATGTCCCTTTCAAATGCTACAGCTTCCACATCTTTCCTGAGAGTCCTAGTTAGATGTGATTTTTTTTAAATTCTCCCTGGAACCAACTACTTTTTTCAGACATTACAGTAAATTCAACTGCATTGCACTTATGGGTATATTGTTCTTATACCTATGAGGAGGCGTAAAGGCCTAGAAATGAGTGTTTGCCTCTTATCCTTCTTCGAATACTCAGAAAGACGTATCCTAGCTTATCAAAGAGCACTGGTATACAGTTAATAAATTGAGCTGACTTGAAACTTCCTAATTATACTCAGGCTTTCTGACTTATTCAAAATCTGATAATGAGTGAGTAAGTCCAGCACTGACCTAGGGTAATACCAGATTGGATTTAGGATGACACTAAATTTTCAGGTAGTCTGAGGAGCCAAAATTAAAAAGTATACACTGTTTATGTTACATGCTAAGATAAAAAGTTAAAATTTTTGCAAGTTTTGAGTCAAATAATCTTACTTTGAGATCCAGCACAAGCCCAGAGTTCACATTATCTCCTTGCGCCTCAGCTTCTTGAGCTGAGGCAATGACAACATTAGCTACCTTAGAAGGCTGTTGAAAGAGAGTAAGATAATGTCTACCAGATGCTTAGATAAGGCCTGGTATATACTAAGTGCTCTACAAACATTAGCTACTAAGATCACTATTCTCAACATCACTTCTTATCAGCCAAATTAACAAAGATAGTGCTCAAATTCTTCTTCTCCTTTTTTTTTCCCCCTGATTTTTAGAGCTACACTTGCGGCATATGAAGTTCCCAGGCCAGGGGTCAAATCAGAGCTACAGCTGCTGGCCCATACTACAGCCACAACCATACTGGATCCTGAGCCCCTGAGATATGTCTGCAAACAGCTCATGGCAATGCCAGATCCGAGACCCACTGAGTGAGGCCAGGGAATGGACCTACATCCTCATGGACACTAGTCAGATTCATTTCCACTGCACCACAACAGGAACTCCTGAAATTCTTCTATACTGGAGATCTTCAAATTTGGTCATCTAATTGGGGCTCTATCATTAGACAGTGATCCAAAACTCTTAAAGAAGATTCAGAAACCACAACTGGAGAATGAAGCACATAAGAATAATATCCAGGAGGAAAGATCAGAGAAACTGAATTTATGTTGCTTAAAAATGCATTTGGTTAAAGACTTATATCTTGAAAAATATTTAGAATTCAGAAAATGAAAACAGTGACTACCTAGGTTTATTTCCAGTAAGAATATTAACTTTCAAACAAAATTAGGTCTTAAAGTTACATTGAGCAGGAAAATGAAAAATGCCCCTCTACCATATTGGAGTAGGCTCATAAGGGAGCTGTGGAATCATTTAAAGTTCTGCCTGCACCTTATTTTTATATTTTTGGGATGTTGTTAATATGGCCTCATCCCAATGAGGTAATGGTGGGTGGCCTTTGCAGTTTTTCCCAGCCATATAACATGAGAATATCAGAAACTACCATAGATTCTTCCAATTGGTTCCCATTCTTACCTGAACTCTCGTCCAGACTCTCCTCAGAGACATGCTCATTTTGATGGACCCACTCGCCATTGCATTTGAAGAATATCTGCATGGCTGGCCTCGCTTTGCACCTCAGTGCAATGGGGTTGCTCTTGATGATATAAGCATCATCTGGCTCCTCTATGAAATGAGGCAGTGTCCCAGGAGCTGACGGGATGGATTCAGGGAGGACTTCACCACTGTCAGTTCCTGAGAAATTGAAGAAGATATTAGAGCACAGTCTACACTGGCCACACATACATCAGGCCACAAAGCACAACCAGCTCTAAGAATCTGTGCTGGGAAACTTTGCATCATGAAATAGCATGCTTATAAGGCTTGTGCAGAAGAATTATCTTCTAGAGATTGAATTAGTGTGATATGGTACCTTCAGGCAGATACGCACTCAGTATTACTGGATAAGTGAAAATGAACAGATCACCTCAAGCTACGGTTTTGAATCTGTGGATAAATATCTCTGGGGTGAGAGGCTGAATCCTATGATTCAGTCCAGTGAGTGGCTACCTTGAAGTGTCCCATGAGGGTCCCAAGCTGCTTCAAAATTTTGAAATAATGGTGGGAACAGATTTGGTTCTCCCATAAACAATGAGTGTGAACATGGTGATTTTGGTGAAGGATGCTCCACCATAAGACATGTCCAAGAGATTCCAAATTGTCTGCTTTCTTTATCTATGAAACTTTGGAGACTGTCTGGTATTCCCCCTTGGATAGAGTTTCTTCCCAAAATTATCAAACCTTCTAAAAAGAATGCATATTTATCCTGCTCACCTTTGACCATCATTATCTGCCCCAGCCCACCTGCCCCATTTACTATCTCACTTTCAAAGTTAAGAACTAAAATAAATCACTAACAAGCTATGAGTTTTTAGCTGAAGACTTTCGGTTACATTTGCCCAAAAGGACAAAAGAGGTATGAGTGTCTCCTAAGGGTAGGGAACTGATGAGTGGAAAGAACAAGATAAAAAGGAAAAAGCAGAAGCTAAGACTGTGCTTCATTGCTTCTTCACTACATTCAGCAAGGAACTGAGTCCTAAACAACTACCACAAAGTGGAGGGAAGAAAGAGGTAAATGTTGAGCAATATGGAGATGACCATGAGGAACTATCTTGTGCCTTCCCATGGCCATTTCAGAGAAAGAACAAAGCAAGCAAGGATTGCAATGCCCAGATCAACCATGCCTTCCTTGGAGAGGATAACTACCATTCAAAGCAAACCAGTCTGGACGACTAAGCTGGGGAAAGGGACCTAATGAAACCACTGGAAGAGCAATCCTGTTCATCAGGAGAAAGCCTAGCAACAGGGTGCACCCTGTGCCCTAAGCTGGCTTTCTGGGTCCCATCAGTGTAACTCTGAACAGAGTCTCCTATCATTCACACGGAAGTCAAGAACCTAAATGAGTAAGCACAATAGTAGTGGCAATATCCTGTTTTAAGAACTTCTAGTATGATCAAATGTAAGGGGGGGGAGCGGGTAGGACATAAAAGGTACAACTGCCTATAATTATGTCTGTATTAGAAAGAAAATAAATGACACTGAGTTATGAAAAAGACTCCTTGCCAATGGGAATATATATAAGCACTATGTGTACCACTGAATTAAACACAGTAGTTTGTTTCTCCTAATTTTTGTTCATTAAATATATCAATTTAATGGCAGGGTACGGTCCTCACATATTAAAGCATTTGAATGTTAGAAGTTTTCAAATGTATTTGTAATTAAAAAGTTAATTCATAGAGTTTCTTCCATGATGCACTTGGTTAAGAATCTGAATGCAGTGGCTCAGGTCCCTGTGGAGGTATGGGTTTGATCCCTGGCCCAGTATAATGGGTTAAAAGATCTGAATTGTCAGAGCTGTGGTGTAGGTCATAACTGGCTTGGATTCAGCCCCTGACTCGGGAACTTCCATATGCCAACGATGTGGGTATATAATGAAAAAAAAAACTAGCTCATGTTAACAGAAACTAACTCATGGAAGGACCAAAAAAAAAATCATTGTAAAGCGAACACTGGAAATAACAAGAGCGCAAACAATTTGAATCATAAAAGTTTCCTCAATTTAAATTATAAACTCCCTCAAAAAATAAAAGGTACAGTCACCCCATGGAATAATAAGAATGGTGTCAGGATAAAATCTGAGAAGTGTTTTTTTCTTTTAATGTTTTAAATTATATTTACAATGGACTTCATAAAATATATCATATATTAATTCATTTTGTTACTGACTGCTCATGGCAATTTCCATCTTCAATAAATATCAAGTCCCCTCAGGATTCTGTAAATCCATGTGTTACAGGAAATGACAAAGATATTAAAAGATTTTATATGGGCATCAAACAGCTCACAGCCCATGGGGGCTTGAGCCCTGTCCAAAGTAATTCATTGTTGCAGAAAAAGGGTCACCTGATAAAACTTATAGGCAGAGGCCCATGGTGGCAGCTTGAATGAACACAGGCAGATGTATAGTTCTGAATGATGCTTTTTTCACTTAACTAGTAACAACATGAATGCCTGAAGTAATGACTGAGATGGGGATGGGGGGTTACACAAAAAAATTTCCAAGTACATAGTGTGACCACATTTAATATCTAAGTAAAATGACAAAGGTACCGTATCCTAAGATAAATCAAATTTTAACTATCCAATTCATGAAACACAGAGATCTGAAAACAATTATGTTACCTAACTGCTATTTTAAAAATCCCCTTTAGATAAAAGAACAAGTTCAGTCTTCATCTGGAACAGAGAGCAGCAGAGTGCAATGGAAAAGTCTGCCTGAAGAGTGCTGGTGTTATCAAGGACCCCTGTTAAGAATCAATCAATCAGTCGGTCTTGGAGTTTCCGTTGTGGCTCAGCGGTAACAAACCTGAGTAGTATCCATGAGGACAAGGGTTTGATCCCTGGCCCTGATCAGTGGGATAAGGATCTGGTGTTGCTGTGGTGCAGGTCAGCAGCTGCAGCTCCAATTTGACCCCTAGCCTGGGAACTTCCATATACAGCAGGAGTGGCCCTAAAAAAAAAAGCAAAATTAATTAATTAATTAATTAATTATAAAGGCAGTAGATAACATTCTATCTTAACTACTACTGTAGTCATGCAAGTAGCATGTATGTGTAGGGAAAAGGCTTGAGTCCCCGAAAATAAACCAAAAAAAAAACCAATGAAAAACATCAATTTATAATGTTTCATCTTTCACCTTACATTCGTATATACTTAGGACTGTTCATTTATGCATTACATTTTATTTGCATCCTTCCAACAAAAGGATGAAATAAGTGGAAAGGGAAGAGTTACATATGTTCCTTTTGTGTATGTCTGCTTTCCATGTATAGTGAGGTGCTGGCAGTGGTGTTTACCTAACACTGTTCCCTCTGCCCCTTTCCCCTCCTGAGCTCAGCCTTGAATTCCTGCTGTAGAGGTGCCTTACCCTTCAGATGCCTTCCTTTCCACAAGAAGCCTGCTCCCCCTGGACCACACTCCCCTTCTTATGCCTTGGGGTGGGAAGTTGCCCACCAAAGTTCTAAGCTGGGGCTTAGAAGTTGCAGGCAAATCCTGCCCTTTGGGGGGTGGGCAGTGAGGGGTCGGTAACATTTTAATAAAGGGTTTTAAGGAAGACTGCCGGAGTATTTTGGGCTTTGAGGTCAATTTTCCTGTAATCTCCATACATTTGCGACAGTTTTAGAATTCAAAGTGTTAAACCTGGTGTGACAAATGTTGGTGACTAGCCCTGCCCACTGCCTCCTCGCAGACAGCAGAGGCAGGAAAAGTCACAGACTGATTTTTACCACTTCCCAGCTAGGAATGGTCACGTGCCAGCCATTGAGGGCAAAGGAGTCGGAAACAGAGGTTTCTGAGAAAGCTTTTCTTTTTCTGATAAAAGGAGTAAAGACGGTGGGTTGTGACCTTTTTATCTTCTGTTCCTGTTTGAACTGGGGAAGACCACAAGGAAAGCTGAAAAGGGGCACAGAGGTTCCAGCTCTGACCACACAGAGACTGAACACATACCAGGAGGCAACCACCTCCAGATAATTTGTCATTTTAAAAAAATCCCTGCTTAGTTAAGCTACTTCTGCCTGGATTTTCTGTTGTTTCTGCAGAAAATAATCCTCATGGATACAACTAGATCTTTCCTTCTAAAACAAAGCCAGAGCTTCAAGCTTCACTTTATTAAATCCCAGTGCTCTCAGTGTTAAGTAATTCTGGTAAGCTAAAATAAACAAAAAACAAACAAATAAAAAACCCATGGAAATTATGTTAGCAGAGAGTAAAAATAAGAGCTGCCATTTACTGAGTGATTACAGGTTATGGTAATAAACTTTCTACAGGGATTAAGTCATGTAAGCTTTACAATATCCCTCCAAAGAGGGGACCATAAGGGTCCCCTTTTGCATTTGAGAAAATGCTTCAATTTATGTGTCTCGCCTAAACGAACTATTAAGTGAGGACTTAGAACACAGATCTCTGACTCCAAACACCTAAACTCTGTTTCAGTTCAGTTCAAACAAATGAACCATTAGAAGTTGGGTAGATAATGTCATTTGCAGCAACATCGATGCAACTAGAGATTCTCATACTAAGTGAAGTAAGTCAGAAAGAGAAAGGCAAATACCATATGATATCACTTATATGTGGAATCTAAAATAGGGTACAAATGAACCTATCTACAGAACACAAACAGACTCACAGCCATGGAGAACAGACTTGTGGTTGCCAAGGGGGAGGTGGGAGGGATCAGACAGATTGGCAGTTTGGAGTTTGTAAATACCAACTATTACATTTAGAATGGATAAGCAGTGAGGTTCTACTGTACAGCACGGGGAGCTATATCCAGTCTCTTGGGATGGACCATGATGGAAGATAATATGAGAAAAAGAATGTGTATATATGTACGACTGGGTCACTTTGCTGTACAGCAGAAATTGACACATGGTAAAATAATTATAAATCAACTATACCTGAATTAAAAAAAGATCAAAACTTCAAAAAAAAAAAAGAAGTTGGATAGAATCAGTGAGTGTGTGCCTGATTACAGCAACGGTGTGCAGTTCATAAAACCAAAAGCAAGTGAGATAAAATGAGAAATTATCTGTGTGGTGCTTCACCACTTACACTAAGTAAAATATTCATCCTAAAAATCATAGTGATCCTGTTGCCTGTATTGTAATTCCAGGTCAGCATGAGTGTGTTATGGACAGACCTGGAGAAGGTTTTACGAAAATATTTTGGAGAGAACAGCACAGCACGTCTGCAACTAATTATATTCAACTGACAAGGCATCCTCACTAAAGTCAGAAACCAACAAAGCAGTCAAAGAATCGGCATGTTTGAGAATAAAATAATGAGAAGGATTTTGCCATGTTTCATTTAGAAAGAGTTTCATCTCTTTTAAGGAGGAATAGTTAACCACTCAAACTCCCATTAAAATACAAGGAATATACCGGGACACAAGTGAATTTCAACAAAATTAAAGGGACTGGAACCAGGGCTTTTGTCATTCTATTATGTTCAACCTTATGAAATGGCCAGCATTTGACTGCTTGAGATGTGAAGTTTGTAATGGGACAGGGAACACTGGAAGCCAAAGTCACTCCAAACTGGGATTCATTACGCCCGGGACCATCAGTATGCTGGCATTCCATGGGGTTACAGTATAAACAAAGTAGAGCCTTAAGAGACTTTGAGAAATTGTAAATTATTTTCCAAGAGTACTTTGAAATACATTTATTTTTTCTCCTCTATCTCCAAGGTACACTTGTCTTCTCGCTGATACAAATGTGTATTTTTTCCAAAGTCCAAACAATGATCCCGCTATGAAGCAAAGACTAAATCTGATCAAACAAAAGAACTTCAGCATCAAATAACCTGACTTAAAACCTGGTTTAACTCTGTGACCTTGGGTGAGTAACTTAATTCTGAGGTTCCATTTTCCTCATCTATACTATGAAGGTTTAGTATTTTGTGCTGTTACAGTGAGACAATATATGTAAAAACATAGTAAAGAATAAGATGTTACATAGTATGACATCACAGCACCACTACTTTCTTTTTTCTTCTTAGGGCTGCACCTGCAGCATAAGGAAGTTCCCTGGCTAGGGATGGAACTGGAGCTACAACTGTAGGCTTATGCCACAGCCACAGGAATGCCAGATCCGAGTCCCGTCTGTGACCTACACCACAGCTTAGGGCAACGCCGGATCCTTTAACCTACTGAGTGAGGCCAAGGACTGAACCCACATCCTCATGGATACTAGTCAGGCTCATTACCACTGAGCCACGACGGGAACTCCCACAGTCACCACTACTAATACCATCGGCATCATTGTCTGGATAAAGAACAGCATACAAAGGAAAGAACTGTAATAATGATCTAGATTTCCACTGCAAAACTTATTATCCTAATATTCATATTTCAATTTTGTGACTGTTATTATTTTCATACCAGGGCCCTCCATGATATGGATTATTTTTTAAAACATTTCTTTACTATGTGCAACCCATATGCATGTTAGAGTAATCATGTTAGGACAAAAACTCTGAAAACATGCTGTGAAGCACTTATTTATTCAATAAACATACAGTGAATGAATGGTTAAACTGTATGCCAAGCACAGGGCTGTCCTGCAAAGCGGGGTAATAATACACAATGGATTTCCTGTTGGCCAGATCCCAAAACTACTGGCTTTAACAGGCACACAGTTATTAAACGTAGGAAACTGCATAGTGTTCCAGGGTCCCTCTCACTGCAATATTTAAACAAAGCAAGGAACCTTAAAAATAGCTCTTTAAATTCCACTCAATGTCTGAGAGCATATTTGGTCCACAGAAACATGAAAGTCAGAGCAGAAAGCAATACTAGAGATACTAAGTTATATAATCTAAGACAGCACAATAGAACTGGGTTCTCTGCTTTTGTTTATGTAAATGGCACTTGTCTCCATATGGTTACTTAATTAGATGGGGGATACATCTTACTCATTTAATGCAGAAAAGCAGCAGGAATTTTACATACCAAATATTCAATGCAATTTATGAAACACAGACTCTTTCCCTAGGCCCCAATAAAAGTTTTCTTTTTTTAAACTCAGAAACTATCTGCCTTCTTCCCAACCTCTAATAAAAATGGAAATGTTTTATATCACTACATTTGCATAGTTCACCTCACCTGTGTCGTTCCTACACAGTGTCTGCCAAAGATATTATTCCACTGAGTGGATCTTAACTTCTTCAGAATAGAATTTGTTACTTACACTGCTTTCAAAGAAATCCGAAGAGCCCTTCTTAGTCCCTCACACAAGAAACTTCAGGTATTACTAGAGCTTATAAAAGCACATTCATTATTCCCCAAACTCTCATTTCTTACCTCACTATATTCAATCTTTTTATTAATCTGACATATATGTACAGGTGTACTAAGGTTAGATAGTGTTCTAGGTACTGGACATTAAGTCTAAAGATAACTACGACATAGCTAATTTCCTCAAGAAGCTCACAGATTAAAGACAAATAATTAGAGAACAATGACAAGCTAACAGTGTACCAGAAGTATAAGCAAAATGTTACAGGGCACAGAGGAGAGAAAGTTTAATTCTTGTCACTGGAGAGTCATTGGACAGACACTGAAGGGAAGATTCTATCTCAACATAATATGGAAGGCAGGAGTGGAAAAGGGGAAAAAAAGTGGAGAAAGGCATTCCAACCAAGGTCATGGAATGCACACATGTGTGCCATGAATGTAAAGAGTCAAAGAGTTAGGTACAGATAAAAGCCATGTTCGTTAGAACTCACACTTTAAAGAGTTGACTTCGACATCTGTACTAAACTATTGAACCTACTTGGCTCTAATAGCTCTTACTTCTATATGCCTTCCATTAAGAGTTTTGTGACCCACTCCTGGGCATCTATCCAGAGGAAACCATGACTCGAAAAGACACATGTACTCCAGTGTTCATTGCAGCACTCTATGCAATAGCCAGGTCATGGAAACAACCTAAATGCCCATCGACAGAGGAGTGGATAGGGAAGATATGGTACATACACACAATGGAATATTACTCAGCCATTAAAAGGAACGGATTACCAACATTTATAGCAACATGGATGGACCTAGAAATTATCATGCGAAGTGAAACCAGCCAGACAATTAGACAGCAACACCCAATGCTACTGCTTACATGTGGATACTAAAAAGACACAATGAACCTCTTTGCAGAACAGACAATGACTCACGGACTTTGGAAAACCTTGGTTTTTCAAATAAGACAATCTGGGGGGTGGGGGGATGCACTGTGGGTTTGGGATAGAAAATCTGTAAAATTGACTTGTGATGATCTATGTACACCTATAATTGAAATAAAATCCATTAAGAAAAAAAAAGAGTTTTCTGAGATGTAGACACAGAATCACCACCAAGTCCAGGAAAGATAGCTGTTTCGGTATATAGCCTGAGCCCTGCGGCCAGTGTAAAGTAATTCTGTGTGTACACTTTCAAGGAGGAAGAGACCATGTTTGTTCTAATATGCAGGACGGAGTTACTTTTTTTTCAGCTACACTAACACAAATGACATTTCTTCCAAGGCCACAGGGGAAGTTTTTTGTTTGTTTGTTTTGGTTTGGTGTTTAAATCATCTCCCATTTTAGCTCCTGCCTGAGTCATTTGCAAAATTGACTTCTGAAATTGGGTCTCCGCCGGAGATTTTACACTGGTTCTGAATGTGCCTTGTCTTTAATGGAAACAAGCAATGTGCAATCAGATTCTGCATGAGACACCTGTTCCCATAACTGTTTGGCCAAAGAGATTTTAAAGTAAGAGGCCAAATTTAGCCCAATGGTTTTTTTCTATATCTAGTGGGATTATTGATGATTTAAATTTTTATTAACTGTTTTGTTTTTCAACATTTTAAAATGTGCTCTAAATAAACACTTATGAATAACACACACACACACACACACACACACACACACACACTGTTGCAGTGAGGGAATATAAAAGCCTCTGAAAACTCAACTATGGTAACTTCTAGATTTTATGTCATGGTGTATAACTTTTAATACACTGAAATTCATGAATCAGGGCAAAAGTAAACAACAAATACATCACTAAGAGAATAAAATGGAAAGGCAGATTGTAAAGCTGATGAAAATAACTCATTTTAAAATGTAAAAATAAAAGGGTAATATTTTATTGAAAATAATATTTGAAAAAGACAAAAAAAAATAAAAAAAAAATGGAGTTCCCTTCGTGGCTCAGTGGTTAACGAATCCGACTAAGAACCATGAGGTTGCGGGTTCGATCCCTGGCCTTGCTCAGTGGGTTAAGGATCCGGCATTGCCGTGAGCTGTGGTGAAAGTTGCAGACGCGGCTCGGACCCCACGTTGCTGTGGCTGTGGCGAAGGTCGGCAGCTACAGCTCCTGTTAGACCCCTAGCCTGGGAACCTCCATATGCCGCAGGTGCGGCTCTAGATAAAAAAAGGCAAAAAGACAAAAAAAAAAGAAAATAATATTTGAGATGGAGCTTAAAATTGTGTCTTAATCCCTCTCCCCCCCACAGTGGATATATTTGTGTATACGAATTTGGGCCATGAACTAGGTTTCAGATTCATCTGAAAAGCTAGTGGGATTTGAGAAACGTTTTGCTTTCAGAATATTATCACTTTTCATTTGTAACTGACAGTTTTCAAGGGTGGGGCCATTCATAGTTATGGAAAAATGGTTGTTTTAATGCAACACTGAATGACAGAAAACGAAATAATCAAAAACCATTCTCATATTTTTCATTCATGGAAAATTACCTTTCAGGAAGAGCTTGGTGTTTTATGTTCTGTAGGGACTTTCCATCTTTTTATGACAAAAAAAATGAAACAAAGGGGGGGAAACAAAAATATCACTAAATTCCCTTTGAAATAAATACACTTCCAGTAGATGTCAGGTCGCATTTTAAAAAACTCAGACCATGACCATTTAGTCACTTTTCTGAATAAATAGGGGCTGATTTGACTGGAACATGGTCTGATACAACTTTGAGTTCTATGTGACCTGGACTCAAGCAAAATAGAGTAGGAGTTCATCTTAGATAAAATCTGGGCCAGCTCTCTTATCTGAGAAGTCATCCAGGCCCTCAGAGGTTAAACAACTTAAGGGTTCAAAGGAGCAGACTCTCCTTAGAAAAATCTCTTGATTGACATCTAGAATAGTATTTTCCCCATTATACTATGCTGCTTTTGTTCGGGTGGGACACAAAAGATTAAATTTATAACTACATTTTGTATTGCTATTGAGAAATTCTGCCGAGAAAACACTCTTGCAAAATCTTTTATGATGACATTGTAACTTGCACATATTCTAGTAAAATTAAAAATGAAAAAAAGTCTTTATGATGTATTTTCTATTGAAAATTATGGCTTATTATAAAATGTTAAATCATAGAAAAGCACAAATTATATATATATACATGTATATTAAATATGTATACATATACATATATAAAACAAATTATATACATATTATATATGTATACAATTATATACATGTGTATATATACACACACACACACACACACAGGTAGCATTTTTATCCATTGTCACCAAATTCCCAAAGACTGAGAGACTATTCATAATTTGGTATATCTCATTCTTATCTTTCTTTTTCAGATATATATTTAATATTTTGGCTTTATGTGAATAGGATTTTTTTAAGATGCTATCTCATTTTATCATGATATTATTAATTTTTCATTAAGCCAATTGTTTTCTCTTTTAAAAATTTTATTGGAGTACAGTTGATTTACAATGTTGCATAAACAAATTCTTAATGATTGAGACTAGGTATGTCAGTTTTATTCTTGCTATTTAACATTTAGTTATTTCTCAATGTTAGCTTCATATCATTGATTTTCTAATTCTTTACTTACCGTCTACATCCTGAAAACACATGAATTTACATCTTCAGCACAGTTCTCTCTCTGCAGCTTAAAACACACTTTAAACTGCCTCTAGATGTTTTCACCTAAATGTCCCCATAGATCCCACAGAGTTCTTAGCCTAAAACAGAACTTATTGCTTAGCAACCCAGACCCATTCTTTGGCCTAAGTAATATTCGTTGAGTTCCCTAAGCTAGAACCTGGACATCATCTATTTTCCCTTTGCTCAGCCTCCACATCCCATTTATCACTGAACTCTACTGGTTCTGAATCCCAAATATTTCAATTTTCCTACTAGCTCTTTATCCCCATTCCTACTACAGGGGTCACCACCATCATTCCCCTAAAACACCACAATTGGTGCTGTCTTCATCATTGTTCTCACCTGCCCGCCTTCAATCCGTTCTATATTCTACAAGCAGAATGAATTTTTGCAAAATATAAATTCAAACATGTCATTCTGTCTTAAAACCCTTCAATCCTTTGGATAAGATTCCTGTTGTCTGACGTGGCTTTCAAGGAAGACATTTCATGATCTGGTTCATGCTGACATCTCTAGCTTCGTGCCCAATCACTTCACCACCAGGACGATAAAGGGACCGTCTCTCAGTTCTTTCAGGGGTCAAATGCTCTTTCCCCAGGAAGCAGCACTAATGTTTTCCCTTTTGCCCAAAGTACTGTTTGCTTACAGCCTATTCTTATCTCAGGCTTAGTTTAGTTGACACAGCATATGTGGAGCCCTTTTGGAACAACACAAATTCTGGCTTACATTCCTTTTCTTATCTTTCCCTGATGCTTTGTATTAATATATAGTTATTCATATATATCAACATGACCGTAAGTTCCATGAGGCAAAAAGTGTGAGATTCAATAAATATACAGATAAATGAAACTGCGATGCAATTTTATGACCATTACCTTTGCAATAAATATGTACTAATGCATCTCACATGTGACTAAATTTATTTTCAAAAGGACAATGCAAACTGCAGTAACCGCTAGCATTGTGAGAGCTGGCCAAACATCTTCATCCTCACCAGAACTAAACATGATATTTATGGGATATTTGTTAATTGACGGGTAAAACATTGTTTAAAATATAATTTTTAATTACTAGCAAAGTTGAAAATTATTCAACTATTTTCACTTACTTTTTATGAAGTGCATATACGTATTTTTACCATTTTGATTTTATGTTTTATAGAGTTTCAAGAAAAATGGAACTGTATAACCTTTAAAAGTAAAACAGAACTTGAAGCTAAACAATGCATAATTTCTACTGTTTTGGTATCAAGTCCTTAATAATACCATAACACTTTTTTTTCTTTTTACGGCTGCACTGGTGGCATACAGAAGTTCCCAAGCCACGGAATGAAGCTGAGCCTCAGCTGTGACAATGCCAGATCCTTTGACCCACTGCACCGGGCCAGGGACTGAACCTGCACCTCTGTACCCATCTGAGCCACTGTAGTCAGATTTTCAAGCCACTACACCACAGCAGCAACACCAACACTTTATTTCTTTTTTATCTTATTTCTTCCAATCCATTAATTCCTTCATTCATCTCATTCATCAACAATTTGGAGTTAAAGCAATGGAGAGATCAGTCTCACTATTCCAAAAGCAACTACTGACATATTGACAAGAATGGTTAGCTCTTGGAGGTCCTGTCGTGGCTCAGCGGAAACAAATCCGACTAGGAACCATGAGGTTGTGGGTTTGACCCCTGGCCTTGCTCAGTGGGTTAAGGATCTGGCATTGCCGTGAGCTGTGGTGTAGGTCACAGATGTGGCTTGGATCCTGCGTGGCTGTGACTGTGGTGTAGACTGGCAGCTGTAGCTCCAACTTGACCCATAACCTGGGAATCTCCATATGCCGTGTGTGCAGCCTTAAAAAGCAAAAAAAGGAATGGCTAGTTCTAAGCCAAAAAAACAAAACCAAAACCAAAAAAAAAGCCTTATACAGGAAAAAAGCTTACATCTTTAAAAAAATCAATATTTTATGTGGAGGATTCATAAAGAAAAGCAAAAGGAGTGGGATTTGTCTTCCATTTCTTAATGAGATGACCTCCTTTGCACAACAAAGTCCTTCTTCTGGAAATCACCTCAGAAGCTGATATGAGGATGAGATTTTGATGCTCATATAAAATCCTTTAATTCCTTTGTTATTTTTCCTAATACGCAGATTTAGCAGAGCCTGCTGGGATGTGGTACGGAGTAAAGACAGACAATACACCACATGGCACTAGTGACCCACAATAGAAGCTGTGTCCTGATTTGATGTGACAGTTATCTGATCGGGAGATGGACCTTGTATAATAAATGAGGCTTACTTTTTTTATCCTCCTTAGACAAGCTGCTGGACACGAACAGATTTACACCAAGTTGTATTAGAAGCACAAAATAGTATTCCTCCTGATACCTTTTATCAAGAGGCAGCCCGAGGCAAGGCAACTGTTGTGGGCTTTGGAGTTAAGAGCTGGATTCAAATCCAGGTTTTCTTACCAATTAATTGTATGATCTTAGGTCAGATATCAAAGCTGCTTTATTCTCCATATTATTTCATGTGGAAACAATAATGTAGTATTATAAGGCCATTGTGCCTTATACACGTGAAATGTAAATTGTGTTTGGTTAAGAGGGTTTTTTGGTTTTCTTTTTTTGGTTTTTTGTTTTTGTTTTTCTTTTTTTGCCTTTTCTAGGGCCGCATTGCAGCATATGGAGGTTCCCAGGCTAGGGGTCTAACCAGAGCCGTAGCCACCAGCCTACACCACAGCCAAAGACACAGCAACGCGGGATCCAAGTCATGTCCGTGACCTATACCGCAGCTCATGGCAACGCCAGATCCTTAACCCACTGAGCAAGGCCAGGGACCATGGTTCCTAGTCGGATTCACTAACCACTGCGCCACTATGGGAACACCTGTTTATTTTTTGTTTGTTTTTTTTTTGTCTTTTTGCCTTTTCTAGGGCTGCACCCGCGGCATATGGAGGTTCTCAGGCTAGGGATCTAACAAAGCTGTAGCCACAGGCCTAGACCACAGCCACAGCAACGCAGGATCCGAGCCGTGTCTGCAACCTTCACCACAGCTCACAGCAACACCGGATCCTTAACCTACTGAGCAATGCCAGGGATCGAACCTGCAACCTCATGGTTCCTACTCGGATTCGTTAACCACTGAGCCACAAAAGGAACTCCTGTTTTGTTTGTTTTTGTGTTAATGGCCATATCAATGGTATGTGGAATTTCCCTGACTAGGAACTGAATCCCACCTGCAGCTGTGGCCATGTGGGATCCTTTAACCCACTGTGCCGGGCCGGGCATCAAATCCTCGCATTTGCAGCAGCCTGAGCTACTGCAGTCAGATTCTCAATCCACTGTGTCACAGCAGAAACACCTAATAAAGAGCTTCATGTACATCAATTGATGATCTGAAGTTGTACTTTGGTAATCTGGTATTTGACTTAGGGAAACTTTGGGGGGGGGGTGCAAGAGAAGCAACAGCAACAGAAAAGATGACTGTATTCTTGAGCAGCTTAGTATTACCTAATCATACCTAATCAGCTTAATTGCACTGGGGTAAAGCCTGGTGTGCATACTGTCAGCAAGAAGAATGGGAGAAAGAGAGCACTTGACTAGAGTTAAGTTTAATTGCATTATGTGATTTAATTATTTAGCTGTCTCAGCATCCTCCTCCATGTATAAATTAATATGAATCATACAATCCTGTGCCTATTTTAGGACATTCCTGTTTGCTGTTTGTCATCAACAATTTGATAGCTTGCAAGTACCTATGGCTTACCGCGAGCACTTAATTTTGTTGGGACCTAGGGTCCGGATTAGTAATGGCATTCGTTACTGTGGAATAGGTTTGGAAATTGAAAGAAACAACCAACACTAGAGTTGGTACTTTGAGGGAAGATATTAAACTATCAATCAAATGGGTCCATATGCTCTAGAAGGAAAGAGACTTTCTCTAACATTTAGAGGTGACTTCCAGAGCAAAGATGCAGGAGTTCAGAGTGAATCACCATGTTCTCTCTTGTTAGGGGAGTGGGGAGAGGAAGGCAGAGGAAAGAAAAGGGGTCATTTTTTTCCCTGTCTCTTGATCTTTTTTATGGTCCAACATCTATTAAAGCAAGCTTAAGGTAGAGCAGAAATTAACACAATATTATAAAGCAACTATACTTCAATAAAATAAAATAAAATTTGACTACAGTGTTCTCCTAGTCAAATACAGTTTCCACTTTTTTTTTTTTTTTTTTTTTCCTTTCTAGGGCCATGCCTATGGCACATGCTAGTTCCCAGGCTAGGGGTCAAATCAGAGCTGCAGCTGCCAGCCTGTGCCACAGCCATAACAACACCAGATCTGAGCCGCATCTGTGACCTATGCCTCAGTTTGTGGCAACACTGGATCCTTAACTCACTGAGCAAGGCCAGGGATCAACCCTGCATCCTCATGAAGACTAGGTCAGGTTCTTAACATGCTGAGCCACAATGGGAAATCCCAAATACAATTTCTGTTGGCCATTTCAAATATCAAATTAGAATAACAATGGCACTGCAAAATCCCAAGAAATTATTTTCTGGTATTTTTACTTAAACGTGGGACTGTATACTTTCAAACATAGCATCAGATATACCTAATCATCAGATGTACCTAAATGAGTTAATGTGTACTTACTGATAAAATGGATTTTTAGGTAAATCTAGAACCATTCACCCAAAAGCTCTCAAACAGCAGGCAAAAGGTGCTTATAGTCTCTTAGGGTTAGGATTTAACATCATAACCACAAAACAGAAATAAAGCCTACTTGGTACCTATCCATCTGAAGACAACATCAAGAAATTAAAAATCAGTGCGAAGACAGTACTGAAAGTTGATGATATGATGTATACCAGGCACAACAAGGCCAGAGGAAGCTGACAAGAACATTACAAGTTACTCCTCAGAAAAAACCCTAGGTCTGTGCTATGTTATTACAACATCATTGCGAAAAGATAATTCCTAGGAGGGAAAGTTGAAAAAGCAAATCTGACCCCGAGTCTCAGAGCAAAATACACGTCTTAAATTACTATGGTTATATATATTATATAATACATAATTATTGCATACGTAGTTACTTGGATTGGTGAGGGTTGTGTATAATGTTTCAAGGAGTGGGGAATGTAGTGTCAGGAAACCTAGGTGGAAATGATTCTTTCCACTGAATGGACGATAATGTCAACTCTAAGACTAGCTGATTTCAGAAATCCAGCAAACCTGATTGGATGTTGTCCATCTTTGGGGAAGGAGTCTCTGCATTACAATGATTGTCACCGCCTCAAGGGGATTCAAATTAAAACACCACCTCCTTGGTCATCAGCTCTATATAATCCACCAGTGAGACAAGGAATTACTCCTGGAGGTCCTTAAAATAAAGGGAGAAGATCCTAATGATCTCAATATGAAACAAAGAAAAAAAAAAGTAACCAAGAAGCCTACAACTGTTTACTACTCAGTGTCTCAGAGTGCAAATTCTAATTTCTTCTTTCTTTAATTTCTTTTTCCAAGTCACTTTCCATTACGGAGAGAAAACCATAATAAAATGTGATGAAAGCAGAAGGGAAGGCACACAAAATTCTGACCTATGATGAAAAAACATTCATTCATAAAAATCATTTTCTCATTCAGACTCAGACTGAGGGAGAAGGCTAGCATGCCTGGCCATTTGGCTTGAAAGCAAGTGGTCTTGGAGGATATTGAAAGATCAGATATATCAATATGCACGTATCTCCTGGAGCAACCTGGGCATTCACAGGTCATTAAAAAGTGAGGGGGAGGGCATTTGAGTACTCAGAAAAAAATTAGTATGTTTCAAGTAAGCATTCCTTTCTCCTGGTGAATTCCCTTTTCTTAGATGGAAGAAAGTAGAAATATCTCCTTCATATGAGAAAAAAACTTAAATTCTTTATCTCTCAACATGTGAACTTATTGGAAATAATCCTGCAGAGATTAGAATGTTAGCATTTCATAAACAAGTTCCTACTAAATAAACACAGGAACTATATTTGATAATCTGTGATAAACCATAATGGAAAAGAATATATATGTATCACTGAGTCACTTTGCTGTACAGAAGAAATTAACACCACATTGTTAATCAACTATACTTCAATTTAATTTCCAAAAAACACAAAATAACGCCCTTATCTTCTATGTTACCCTGTGCTCATAGTCCCCATTCGACCCCACATTAATCCCAGATGAAACAACCTCAAGAAGTCAGGTGGAATAGCTCCCTATCTAGGGTTCCACTTAGCTTCCAAAATACTAAGTGCTTCTGAGGCCATGCCTGCCTCACAGAACCACGCGAGATTGATGAGGCAAGTTCCCATTCTTATTATCACTCCAGTGTCCAAGGACTTGAGGAGCCACTTTCTGAAGAATGTCCTGCTCTCCCTCTGACTGCCGGGAACAACACAAACCTTCAAGATAAATGTGGACCCCGGGTACGGTTGAAGGTCTGGGCTTACAGCAAATGTGGATTGTTCGTTGTCTATGAGTTAGTGGAAAACAACAGGCTCCGGGGTGATGGATCATCTATCAAAGCAACGTTCTCCACTGACAACAATAGAGTTAAAGGTAAAACTACTACAACGGAATTGTGCTTTTCCCTTTTGTTTCATGAGCAACTCTTTCTCGGCTGGGTGCTATCATACCACAGTGATTCGCAGAAGAATGTAATGTTTAATGAGCCAAACACGGAGATAATTATGCCAGTTATATTTGGGACATACACAAAATAAGACCATATTTGTAGACTCTTTGTGAGCACTCTAGGTCAGGGAGAGAGAAGATTTCCTTTTTTAATAGCTGAACTGGTTTTTACTATGACTGAATACTTTGAAAATAACACATTGCCTTTCTGTCCAATTAAAACAAGTTAAAAGAGTCGAAAAAGTGTATTCTTAATTTTGAAGGCCCCAAACGGAATTTAAATTTGCTCTGAAAATTAAGGTTCATTTTATCCATGGGACCTTCCAAGTAAATAACTGGATCTGTCATTTCTTGAAATGTATCTACAGATACGGATCTATTTCTTCCCAGTTGCTTTTCTTGATCGTGAATTAAAATGTTCTAGACAAGCCAACACAACAATGCCACTGTAATTATGAGTAAAAACAGCTCTAAAATCACAGAAAGCAGATGAAGGAGAAACTTTTTATAGATTTGGTTAATATACTTTACTATGTTAAGCTGGTAGATAGCAAGGAATACATTACTAGGTAAATGCTGTTAACCGGATTTCTATATGCAAGTACTCAGAGCAAAGATACAAGTCAACATGAGGCCATGTTTTGAAAACCTTGCTCAAGAAAAAGACTTTAGATGGATATCATGGATGTCTTTGTGACAGAAAAAGCAGAAAGGGACAGAGGGGTCAAATCAGCCTTAGCAAACGTTGCATGCCAATATTAGAAGGGATTCTATAAATCACCCATTTTAACTCATATTTTACAGACAAGAAAAGTGTCAATTACAGACTCTAAGTAACCTGTCCAAGTTTACTAGTTAATGACAGAGTCAAGATTACGGGACTAGAAACACCTCTCTCAACAGAGTTCTTTCTCCCATCTAATACTGAGACTTAAGTGAAAAACAAATCTGACATTTAAACCCAAAGTTGCCTTAAACAATCGCTCTTTCAAGATGAAACTTCCTTTCTTTGCATAAACAGCTTGCGGGGTAAAAATATCCCAAGGCATTTTAGGAACGGGTTGCAGTCTCAGGGCTTATTGTAATCATCTTCGCAAGCTCTAGGAGTTCTGTGAGGGCTCCCCTGATCAGAGAAAGGGCAAGTGCACCATCTCTCTTTGAGGGAATTTAGATTTGGCTCCACATGAGAGCTCATCAAAGACCTGGAGAATTGAGTTTGGATCAGATTACTGCCTAGTGGGTGCAAAACTGATTAGAAAAGTGATTCCTTGAATCTGATTTGAGGCACCCAAGTATCCTGCCAGTTATCTAAAGCACTGTCACAGAATGTCTTCCAACAATAGTCTCAGAGCAAAAGAGACATTCTGAATGTTCACTATTAGAATGAGCAGGTATTATATGAGGATACTGGGATTAGTGGGGGGTGCTGCGTGTGGTGTTTCGGTGGGTAGGGAACATGGCGCATGAATCTAAGACATTGGATATTCCAATAATCATCTAAATTGTTTCCCGAGGGATCTGAAGTTTAATATCTGAGAGAATCCCACAAAGCCTGAGAGCTGATCATTGCTCTATTTTTTTTTAAACGTTTTGATTAAGGCTGGGTTATAAAGAGTTTGTTCATTAAGGTGCTGATGAGACCCAATTTAGATAAGTGTGTAACAACCTTAGAGCAGCTGCTTCAAATGCCATGTAACTTTGACAATTTTGAAAAGTGGGCTTATAAAACCAGAAGACAAATAAAAGGGTTCAACTGGGATATTACAGATGGAAGTATAATCTTATAACCCAGGGATACACTATTTTTTAAGAGTCAAAGGAGAGTTCAAAGGCAATTCTCACCAAGGAAACTGCGTGCCTTCCTGGGGTTGGAAACCACAACATTAGGAACAACCAGTCCTAATCTTTACAAGGAACCTATGGGAGAAGTCAGGGGGAAATGAGCCCTTTATTATCTCCTGGATTTTGTTTTCTCCCTAAATTAGTTTATAAGCTACCTCTTTCCATCGCTGATATTATTCCTCATCTAACACACAATCACCAGTCCTAATACATGGTCTTTTCCCATGATTTCTTAAAAAAAATATGCACAGCAAAAGATACTATCAACAAAATGAAAAAGAAACCTACCAAATGGGAGAAAGTACGTACAAATCATATAGCTCATAAGGGGCAAGATTTAAGATACATAAAGAATACACACAACTAAATAGCAAAAAAAAAATTCTCATTTAAAAATGGGCAGAAGATATGAATAGCCATTTTTCCAAAGAAGACACAGATACGGCAGGCAACAGGAACAAGACAAGGCACTTAACATCACCAATATCAGGTAAATGCAAAGTAACGCCACTGTGAGTTAACTATCTCACACTTGTTAAAATGGCTATTATCAAAAAGACAAGAAATACATCCCAGAAAAATAAATGTCTCAGGAAAAAAAAGACAAGAAATAACAAGTGTTGGCAAGGTTATAGAGAAAAGGGAACTCTTTTATATGGTTGGTGTCAATGTAAATTGGTGTAGCCACTATGGAAAATATTGGGGGGTGGTTCCTTAAAAATTTAAAATAGATCCAGCAATTCCTAAATATTTATCTGAAGAAAATAAAAACACTAACTCAAAAAAGACATGTTTTTGGAATTCCCATGTGGTGCAATGGGTTAAGGATCTGGAGTTGTCACTTGCAGCGGCTCTGGTCACTGCTGTGGCATAGGTTTAAAACCTGGCCTAGGAACTTGCACATGCCATGGGGGTGGCCAAAAAATATGTGTTTTCCATTGAAGAGTTATTTACAGTAGCCAAGATATGGAAACAATCTAAGTGTCTACTGACAGACAGATGGATAACACACACACACACACACACACACACACACACACACAAACACACACACGAAGCAATAACTATTCAGCAATAACAAAGAAAGAATTCTTGCCATTTGTTATGACATGAATGAAACTTAAGGGTATCATGCTAAGTTAAATATAAGTCAGACAGAGAATGACAAATATTCTAGGATCTCACTTGTATGTATAATCTAAAACCCAAAGCAAACAAAAAATTGAGCTTATAGAACAAGGAATAGATTGGTGTTTGCCAGAGGCAGGAGGCAGAAGATGGGTGAAATGGGTGAAGGGAGCCAAAAGGTACAAACTTCCAGTTATAAAATAAATAAGCACCAGGGATGTAATGGTTGTGATTTGTATGGGGTAATAACTTAATGGCTAATGATGTTGAGCCTCTTCTCATATGCTGATTGGCCATTCCTAGTCTTCTGATTGCTTTTTACCCTCAACATCACGAACTTGGAGAACAGACTTGTGGTTGCCAAGGGGGTGGGGGAGGGGTGGGAGGGAATGGGGATAACTAGTGCTTTAATGATGGAAAAGCAAGGAGATCCAACTGTATAGCACAGGGAACTATATCTAATCACATGTGACAAATCCATATATGTACATGTAACCGGGTCACCACGCGGTGCAGTTGGAAAATCTGACAGAAATCTGTAAACCAGCTATAATGCAAAAAAAAAAAAATAATTAAAAAAAAAACATTGTTTTAACAATTCAACACTGCCAGTGCACGTGGTTGAGGTTTATGTATTTCACCAAAGTATTCTATTGTGCGCATGCATCATACTTATTCATTTTAATGTTAATGGCCATTTTCCTTTGTTTTGTTTTACTATTGAAAACAATCCTGCTATCAACTTTCTTTACATATCTTCTGGCATATTCTAGTCATTCTCCTCATTTTTATCAATTAAACAAATGCCTAAATAGTATAAACTGCCTTTGTGCAACATATCAAAAGGCATGACTAGCCAACCTAACAGGCCACACACTAAGTATGATCTAGCCATGCAGTACTATCAGTGTGTGTGTATACACACGTATGCGGAAAGTGTATAACACTTGCTAATTGGAAGGAACACAATATATATATATATATATATATATTTACTGAAGAAAGGTACAAATATATATGTATGTATACATAATATAAACATAAAAAATCACATATAAAACCTATGAGGTGATCCTGTCAGTCTTGTTCAAGGCCATCAGAAGATGAATTTTCCATAGCATTAAGCCCTGTAAACCAAAGAAATAGGTAAGTCTGAAAAAGCCTTGATTAGAATAAACAAATAGGGGAAGAAATCCTAGGAGAAGGTCTAAAGAGACAGCACTCCCTCAGGCTCAGGGAAAACAGAAATTCTACTCAACGTATTGGGATAGAAAGGGTTATTTTAAGAGTGGAGGTAAGGAGCTGGTCTTGAGGACTTCTGAAGAATGCAAAGGTATTCACTTATAGAAGTAGATCTTAAGGTCAAATGCTATGAAAAATTTCTGAACTCAAGTGTTCTGAGAAACTAAAATATATAATCAAAGAGATTTGTAGACTTCTTCTCTGGTATTTTTTCAAAGGTCAGAGATAAAATTTTCTTTCTTTCTTCCGTTCTTTCTCTCCTTCCCTCTTTCCCTTTCTTTCATTCTCGGACGCCACCTGTGGCATATGGAAGCTCCCAGGCTAGGGGTCCAATAGGAGCTGCAACTGCCAGCCTACACTATAGCCACAGCAATGCCAGATCTGAGCCACTTCTGGGATACACCGCAATTCACAGCAACGCTGGATCCTTAACCCCCTGAATCTCCTCAATGAGGCCAGGGACGGAACCCTCAACCTCACAGAGACTATGTCGGGTTCTTAGAGTCACAATGGGAACTCCAATTTCTAAGATGACTTAAATTTAGCCCTGCTTCTAGGCAGAGAGGTGCATTACATCAATGGCATCCAATTCCTTTGGCTCTTCCACCCTTTGGAGTCTATGATTTAAAGGATTCTGCTTGGCAAACATTTGCTAAATAATAATTTCCCCCAGTCTTTTTAGTAATTACAGACAGATAGACATCGCCATCGGGACTGTAGTGGGAGGGGGCTGTGCCCTCCTAGATCAAAGGAAAGGAGACGTGCAGCACAGCCAACATCTGCACACACATGCGTAGTTCTGTAGTAATATAGCATAACCTATATCCTTGAGCACAGGTGCATCTACAGCTGTCTGCCTAAAATTTATGGAATACCTGATAAGGAGAAAAACAAGTTGGGTATATAAGGTGGTGCCCCGCTGTGCTCAGGGCTCAGCGACTGGATACTAATCCTCTGAGCCAGTGCCGGCTCCAATAAATGCTGCTTCCTGGTAAAAGGCCTTGGTATCTCGTTTCTCTGTCCATGGCCCCACTTGCAGGACCTGAGCCCATTTAAGCATATGTAAATATGCTCTAGATGTTTTCTAGAGAAAAAAAAAAAAAATCACTATACTTATCTATTAAGAGTAGAACAGAAGTTCCTGTCTTGGCTCAGTGGTTAACAAACCTGACTAGCATCCATGAGGACTCGGGTTCGATCCCTGGCCTCACTCAGTTGGTTAAGGATCCAGCGTTGCCATGAGCTGTGGTGTAGGTTGCAGATGAGGCTCAGATCCCGAGTTGCTGTGGCTGTGGCATAGGCCGGCGGCTACAACTCTGATTCGACCCCTAGCCTGGGAACCTCCATATGCCACGGGTACAGCCTTAAGAAAAAAGACAAAAGACAAAAAAAAAAAAAAGAGTAGAACAAATAAATCAAATAAGGCAAATTCATGGAATAGAATACTATATGGTGGTAAGAAGGGACCATCAATCTATCTACAAACACAGATAAATCTCAATTTATGTTGAATCAGAAAAGAAAAAGCATGTTACAAAAGGATATATTCTGTAGGATTCCATTTTTGTAAATTTTTATAAATCACAGTCATAAATGAAAATTATGTGCTTACAAGTACATAAACACATGCTAGAATACAAAAATAAAAGAGAAGGACATAAATTCCTCAGAAAAGTTGCTTTTGGGTGAAGAGAAAGAAGATGGAAAGGGGTTTGGAAGAAAAAGCACTGTTAATTTTATCTGTACTACTTATATCTCTTGTTAGAAATCTATCAAACAGATATGGAAAAATAACACTGTTTATTATTAATAATAAATAATAATTAAGAATCAGCAAGGTGAAAGATGGATATACAAGTGTTTGTTTTTTCTGTATTTTTTTTTGTCTTTTTGTCATTTTAGGGCCACACCCGTGGCACGTGGAGGTTCCCAGGCTAGGAGTCTAATCGGAGCTACAGCTGCCGGCCTACACCACAGCCGCAGAAACGCGGGATCTGAGCCGCGTCTGCAATCTACACCACAGCTCATGGCAACGCCGGATCCTTAACCCACTGAGCGAGGCCAGGGATCGAACCTGCAACCTCATGGTTCCTAGTCGGATTCATTTCCACTGAGCCATGACAGGAAATTCTGTTTTTTCTGTATTTTTTATTTTGGCCATACCCGCGGCATGAGGAAGTTCCCTGGCCAGGGACAGACCCGTGCCACAGCAGTGACAATGCTCCATCTTTTACTGCTAGGCCCCCAGAGTACTCCTCCTTGTGTTTTTCTTTTGTGGCCACCCTGAAGCATATGGAGTTCCTGGGGCCCAGGGATCAGATCTGAGCCACATTTGTGACCTACACTGCAGCTGTGGCAATGCTGGATCCTTAACCCACTGTGCCAGGCTGGGGATCAAACCTACTTCCCAGTGCTCCAGAAACACTGCCAAGCCTAATGTGCCACAGTGGGAACTCATTTTCTCTATTTTTAAAAATTTGAAAGAGACATCAAATAATCAAAACCTCTGATTAATCCATCATGACCAGTATAACCCTTCTATATTTCAAAAGTTTCAGCCCAAATCACAAAAATGCATTGGGAATCAATGCACACTCTTCATTATACTTTGTGAATTACTGAAAATAGTGCACACCCCCAGCTGCTCTACAAATCTGCAATATCCTAGGATCCTAGGTTAAAATCAAGGGAAATGGTGGTACCTGTCTAAAATCTCTCCCAGCTCTAGAGAAGCGCAAGTCTACACACAAACAAGTAAATACGCCTTCCCAATCTCACGTCCTTCTCTTTAAAACAGAAAGGAAACAAAAACATTGCCTATTTTCAATAGTCCCCTCTTAAGATGTGCTTTGTTACAGAATTGCCAAGCCACCCACAAGAAGGAGATCCTATCCTTTCCACTCTTTTCCACACCCACACACCTGGATCCCAAATTCTTTGAACAAGACTGCATGAAAAATCTACATACTGTTATCAGCCTTCCAGCTGTCTCAGTCAAAGAAGTTAAAGGGAGGCACATTTCTGAAGATAGGGCAGAACCCTCAGTTTAGGAGAGAAGAAAAGTAAAGAGGAAATCTTGGAAAATAAGGCAAACAGAATGGACAAAAATGTATCAACTGCAAAAAAAAGTCTAGATGACATCAAAATCTTCAGTCAGTGGGGGGTTTGTTTGGTTTTGTTTTGGCTGCCCCACAGCATGCAGACATTCTCAGGCCAGTGATGGAACCTGTGCCACAGCAGTGACCTGAGCCATAGCAGTGACAATGCCAGTTCCTTAACCCACTGAGCCACCAGGGAACTCCTTAAATCAGTGCCTTTTAAATTACTGTACTGAAATCATCCTGCTGACAGTTGTAGATCTCTTAAGGTATCAATGAAGACAAGAGCATGACCATAAATGAGACATTTCTCTAGTACCTATTGCATCTTGAAATTCAGGAAAATTTTTAATTTTGCTTTATAATACATCTCTTTAGTAAAAACAAAGCAAAAAATAACGACTGCATGTTTTCAAATGCAACGAACACTCTGAAAAGACATGGCATGCCCAACCTGGGATCCTTCGCACTGCCACTTACCCCGGATGACACAGCTCTTCCTGGGATGTGCAAAGTAAGCAAACAAGAACATCCTTCGGACTTGTGCGCAGATAGAGGAAGGAAGAAGCAGCCTGGGAGCTGAGGCTGAAGGAGAAGGTCTGGGGAGGTGCATTTGGGAGGGCAGGATAGAGAAACCCAGGAAGAGAGATGAAGGGTTTAGGATCAGCTTTTCTCTTCTGTATTGGGTATACTAGTGCTAAAGTTCTCATTCTCAACAGTTGAAAACATCATACAAGAAAGACCATGATCAACACAGTAGCTTCTAGCAAGATTGTTGGAAGTTCTCAACACACTAGATTGGCTCTGCTACTGGTGGCAAAATGCCACCTGACCAGCCTGGTGTCACTAACGAGCTGTGGGACGTACAAGTGACTACAGAATAACATGGGAGCCAGGGGTACCCACCATTTGGGAAATCTAAAATCCACATGTAAGTTACATCTGCCCTCCTTATGTGGTTCCTTCCTAAGTGCAGCTTCTGAATCTGCTGATTCAACCACTGCTGAAAACAATGTTGCATATAAGTGGACACACGCCTTTCAAATAACAACTGTACCAACACCCACTGCAAACCAGAGCAGATTTTCAGAAGAGAAACATGCAATTCTGCAGTTCCTTTTGGAGGAATGCCATTATGTTCACATTAACAACAAAACAAAATGCTCTTAATGATGACATCTTCTATATTTATAAGCAACTGATGGGAATTTAAAAAAAACGAAAGATTTCATAAACAATGTCTATGAAGTGGTCTGAACTCAAAAATTAATACATGATTTCCAGCTGCCTGCTGCCTGGAAGGCTTTCTGGGTTAGGTCATGATGGGTATGTAAAATTTGAACTTGATCAATACAATGAGAAACAGCACAAACAAAAGTATGGGGATGAGGAAATTAGCAAAAATACATAAGAAACAACAGTTCAGTTTCACCAGCTTGCTCACAATATATATGGGGGAGTATAAAAAAAGATAATCTAGCTAAACCCAAGCCTTATTACCTAGGGGCATGCATGTCAGCCTAAAGATTTTAGCCCTTCCTCTGAGGCAACTGAAGGGACCTGATAGGGTGCGCTAAAATCTATGCTCCAGAAAAATTATTCTGACACCAGCAATAGTATTATTACTTGTAATATCCATAGATTGTTTGAAGAAACAAGGGGAGAACAGTTTAATACTTATTTTGACAGTTTAAAAGCTTGCTGCCATTATGCATGGATACTTGCAATCTGTTTTTCTTGACGGTACCAACTCTGCCGGCTATATACCTAACAAAGTACAAAACTCAACTGAATTACTTAAACCTGAATTCAAATGACAATTTCATCTGTACCCATGGACCAGTGCTTCTTTCCGTTTCCATTTACCAGGAAGATGAACAACAATTTCAGGCAATTAATTCAGATCTTTGGTCAAGGCCACACATGAGTTTTGCTGAATACAAGAATACTGTGACAGCATCAAAGAGGAAAAATGCCACTTGTCAAGCAGCAGGTTGAGAACTGTGCGTGCACATGTGTGTGCGCACGCGTGTGTGTATATCACTGAAGCTGGTCTTTCAGAAGGTGCCCTTACCATAAGAAAGCCACCCACAGGGAGTTCCCATGTGGCTCAGCAGGTTAAGGATTCAGCTTTGTCACTGCTGTGGCAAAGGTTTGATTCTGCATCCACAACTTCTGCATGCCACGGTACCAGAAAAAAAAAAAAAATCCATGCACAACTTCATAGACACTTTAGCAAGTTGGACTCTGATATCAGGGTAGTAGTGTCATTAGACCTCACTTCCGAAGGATCCAGAGTATAAACTTTCAGAGCCGGCACCATAATCCTTCTCATCAAATATTTGGGTGACAGGTGGAAAATTGTTCTGCCAGCTGAAGAAGACAAAATCCATTCCTTCTGGCAATTTTCTGCAATGAAAACTCCAGGAATGAATGTGCAATAACTTGTGGAAATAAATATCAAATATTATCACACAAAAGCAGTGTGCTCAAAATCTCTAACTGTAAACTAACTCCTGCTTATCTGAATTTTCAAATGTCGATTTCGTTTTGTGTTTGAATTGCCGCTAAGGAAAAAGAAAATATTTCCCCACTTTTAAAGGGATGCTAAATTCAAAGTAAAGGCATGCTGGAAGCTGCACCACCTCCCAGGTCAGGATGCAAGGGCCAAAAGACCATTTTCCACCATAGTGAGCTTATCTGCCGAGATTAGGATGCTATACACAAGCCAGCCCGGAAATGAAGGTCGTTCCTGACTCTTCCAGGTTGGTTGCAGGAACTTCCATCTGCTCTGCGATGCAGAGACAGATCACATTCTGATGATGTTTCTTTTAAGATTTCTCTCAAAAGCCCTCATTTGCTCACTTTTGGGAGCTTGGCAGATGGATATGTGAAAGCGTGGAGAGACTACTAGGGTTTACAGTATGTTAATGATGGAGAGAGGACTGCACACCAGCACTCCGGGTCCTGGATTTTACACATGAACTGTGATACCACTCTTTCCCACATGGGGCTTACGTCTTAGGTCACTTGGCTGCTGAGATGTTCCAGCTGAAGGACAGGCAGGGAACAAGGGTTCTATGGAAACACCAAACCGAACGCATTGATTCAATCTACGTTCTTTAATTCGGAGGCTCTTGCTGCCCCACCCTACCCTTTTCACCAACAGTCTTCCTATGTGGCTGGTGTTTGTAAAAACAATTGATTCTACTTTACTGAACTGGCATTTTATGCGATCCATAGGGGAGGTGTATTTCTGCAATAGCTTAAAAAAACGTTAAATAAATGATGTAAACAAAATGACCAGTGGAATGCATTATTTAGTTTTAAAAAGCAAGCTCCTTTCAGAGGTTTTAAAATAACTCACATAACAGGCAAGCAACCATTATACACACACCATTCAGTGGTGCAAAGACAATTCTTTGATGCCTTCTCTATGCCAGGCATTGTGCTAGGAGTGGAATATTCATGAGCACCAGGCAACAAAAATCCATCCCTTTAAGTAGTTGACATTCTTGGCAGGGGAAAGGGGGGCAGGGGAGAGATGATACACGTATTTTCAACATATTTAAAAATGTATAGAACAGCAGATGATGATAAAGTTCTGTAGGACAAAACAGAGCAGAGAAGAGGCTGCTGGGTGAGGGGGGATTGCAATTTGCAGCAGTGTGGCTAGAAGGAATTAGGAAGGTAAAGGGCAAATGAGGTAAAGAATCAATGCATATGGATATTTGAGAAAGAACATTTTGAGCACGGGGAAATAGTAAGTGCAAAGGTCCTGAGGTAGGTGCATGCCTATAACACTGGAGAAACCATAGGAAGCAAGGATAGGGAGAAGTGTGTATGGGGGGGGGCAGGGGTGGGGGCAAAGGGTAGAGATGAGGAGGACATGAGTTATTAATAAAGGAGGGGAGAGGAGACAGACACATAAGCCCGTTTAGGCCAGTGAACTTTGAGTTTAGGTCTGAGAGAGAGATGATGAACCTTTGGAGCTTCCATACAAAAAAGTCAGGATTTCCTTTCTTCACATCAGCTCAGATGTTAACTTTTTGCCGAGGCCAAACCTGACAGTCCTGTTTACTGCTGCAAACCCTGGCCCTCTCTGCTCCTCCTGCCCTAACTTACTTCTTCCATTGTATGTTTACCTTCTAACTTTCTGAATCTTTTTTTTTTAATTTATAAAGCATATTATCTACTCCTTGCTTCTCTAGTAGAATGTCAGGTACACAAAGGCAGGGACCTGTCTCCAGGTCACCAGCAAATCCCACTCCCCTGGATGAAAGGCTGGCTAAGAAAGGCTGGAAATCTTACCCATTGTTCTCACTGAGTCATAAAAGAAATGGCTCCAGAAAGCTCTTATGTTTTGAATGATACGAGAAATGTGGGGGGAAAGTAGGTACTAAAAAGAAAGAGCAGTTCTTGGAGTTCCCTTCGTGGCTCAGTGGTTAACGAATTCAACTAAGAACCATGAGGTTGCGGGTTCGATCCCTGGCCTTGCTCAGTGGGTTAAGGATCCGGCGTTGCTGTGAGCTGTGGTGAAGGTTGCAGATGCGGCTCGGGTCCCGCATTGCTGTGGCTGTGGCGAAGGCCGGCAGCTACAGCTCCTGTTAGACCCCTAGCCTGGGAACCTCCATATGCCGCAGGTGCGGCTCTACATAAAAAAGGCAAAAAGACAAAAAAA